>JACWST010000088.1:44119-137899 GCA_014850475.1 Cryphonectria naterciae
GTGTGTCGAGACTGAGGGTAGGTAGGTGAAGAGGGGGCTAGAAAGACATGAAAGGAAGGAGACGGGCAGGGGGGGGGGGGGGGGGGGGCGGTAACTTGCATGATATAAAAACCAGGTATTCAGGAAATCATAGCCCAGGGCGCCTCCTTTCTTGTCAGCGTATAGCTGCAGCATCTTCCTGGAACCATCTAGATAAATATGCCAGTCGCCTTCGGATTCGTCGAATACCTTCCTTTCCATCAGCATCACACTCGACAGGCGTATCTTAGGGGAGGAATGGAAAACTTACATTGTACACACATAGCATCATGGACGCAGCGATTTGTGGCTCCAGCTGGCCGTCAACGATGGACTCGGGTTGCAGTGCACGGTTTAAAAATGCAATAGCCTTCGTCTTGTAAGGCAGAGCCGCACCAGTACCGTGCAGGTGAAAGGCAGATAATGCGATCATAGCACTGCGGAGAGCTTGCGCAGCGAAGCCATCGCTAGCCATCGCCATGGGAAGCAATTCTTGTCGGAAGCCATTGTTGGCATCAACAGTAGATATCAGGCCAGCGATCTTCTCCCTGTCTTTTTGGAGGTCAGTATCCCATCGTTAAAGGGATAGAAGAGGTGCAGCGCAGCTCACAATATAGGAGCAGGGCGGCGTCGTGCCCCTGGAGCTCGGGGACAAGGGTTAGACTCTGCTGCGGCCGCGTGTTGGAGTTGCTGAGGGATAGAGGCCCGAGGCCGCGGCGACCCTGCTCGAAATCAGCGAATGATGTGTTCAGGAACTGTTTGCCGTAATGAAGCCATGAGGAGCGGTCCTGTTCCGGGGCGGGGTGGGTGGGGAGAATAGGTGTCTTCCGACGCCCATCCGGTTGATTAGGCCACACAAGCTTCCTGTCATATCCTTCGCATTGCCTATTTGTTCTCCTGCAGTTATTACACGTCGGAAGGCCCTTATCACAGCCGATTTTCCGTTCTGTGTGCGCGTGATCAAGGGCGTTAGTAAGAGCCCACGTCAGAAACAGGTGAGACCAGCCTCCAATTCCTTCAATACACACATGATGGGACATCATGGCCAGTGGAGTGGGGAGCAGAGCATATGGCGCATGATAATATAAGGAGGGGTGTGCATAATAACTCACTCTTGCATGTCCAGCAGCCGGATCTGGGCTGGCTGGCGTCCATCATCTGCTATATCTCTCCAGAACCCCGGAGCCAGACGAGGCCCGACGGATGATGAACCCGAACAGAGCAAAATGGACCAGGTCCGTCCGTCGATGTATGTCTCTCCGCCCGCTGACAGCTCGTTATATGTCCGGATCAGGGATGCGGCGCACTGGGTGGAGTCTAAAGTGGTGCTGCAAGGCTGCATCTCTCACCAGCCCAGCTGGTCTGTCCTCCCAAAGGCGCTGCGTCTTGCTTAGCGCCCCTCGCCTTGGTGCTGCTTCTTCTTCTTCAGAGGTTCAGAAGATTTGCGAGAATGCCTCTAGGTTGGCGACATTGCTGCTCTTAGAGGCATCGTTTCTCAGTGTCCGTCTTAGGCTGTTGCTTTCCCTGTATGGAAGTTGTAGTCGTCGTCGTCAAAGGTTGGAACGGGATGCTTTTTGGCAGGTGCAACTCGCCTGCTCGGGTTGGGTACTTTAGGCATGCACGGGTGGGCAGCAGAAGGCTCCTTTCCCCCTGCAGCCTGTTGTACAGCCGGCACGCCAACCGCTGAAAGTGTACAATGTACGTACTTTCAGCTTGGCCTGCCCTTCGGAAATAAGCTGAGGACCGCTTTGGAACGGCGCAGAAGCTGCTGGCAAAAGCGGGGGTGGCAGTCCTGCCGCGTACCGTGCGCCACAGGACGAGGGATAGGAGGGTGGCCACCGTCTGAATAGGATTCATAATGATCGAACGAAGTGTGTGAGTTTGTTGATAGACTGACTCTCCGTCCGGCATGTCGGGAGACTATCATTATCATTTCTGGGGTACATGAGCATCCATCATGGTGTTGTAACCAGCCATTCATCTTCTACAGAAACCATCTGCCATAATTATCCTAGAGACTTCAACTCGCAGAAGAGCGTGGGCAATTGTTTCGCATGCTCATGTGAAGTGCGCTGGATAGCCTGTGCATAATTACACGATGCCTATATGTCTCAAAAACCCAGGGTTTTTCAGTGCCTGAAGACCCATGGCTCTCATATATCGAAGCTATAGTTGTATGAATTGTGGGTACAGAAGACGACTAGGTTTCTGGTTTACTTATAGGAGAGTAGAACCTCACAATGACTATATGTGACGGATATTATGCTATCCAGTCTAAAAGTCTGATATAGGGTCGACAACTGGACAGCCTTAGCATGGGCAGGCTGCCACCCCCCCTGTAGGGGTATCATCCTCAGTAGGCTCTCCAAAGAACGAGTATTGGACTGGCATTCTAAGGATGCGGGTATGCTGCAAAAGACTGACCGCCACAGCGTACATGACGACATGATCACCCCATATGTATCCATATTCATATATTATTCACCACGGCAACACACAACGTTCGGTAGACCTCTGGCAATGACAGGGCAGGGAGTACTGCAGTAATTATACACATGCCTTACCACATCGGATTCTTGAGCCTGGCTTAGCTCCCATGTTATCGATTGAGCACCCCATCAGGAAAGGCGAAATATGAGCGATGTGCTGTTCTGCGCAGTTGAGTTTGTTTGAGAATGTGTGACCGAGGTCTTTGAGAAACAGGTGCACGATAACGGTGCTGATTGGCGTCATCATCACCAGGATAAAGGCTATGCTGACATGGAGGTTGAGACATCTTAGGACCGCTACGGAAAACTGGAGACAAGCACAGGGTACAGTGAAGACAGCGATGGATATGAAAGCACTTCTTGTCTATCTGCAAAAGAAAGTTTCAAGAGATCGATATCATTAATGACAACATTTGCGACATAATCATCCTATTCTGGTTGGAGGTTGGAAGGGCAGTGCGGTGTGGCGTTCCTCGTCGCTGCATCTTGAAGTAATCAGTGATGGAAGCCGTGTTGCAGAGACTTGTTTCTTCAAGATGAGCTTGGAAAGTATAAATATCACCTTCTACCCTTTAGAGTCTCCATTACAACTAGGACTAATGGAAGTGGGTTTTCTTGCTTGTTTTTTCGGGGTGGTTTGCTCTCAAGGTTATGATCAGGGTTCCACGTGATGCTGGGCCGAGGCATTGAAACCGCCGGCTCTCCTCGCCGAGATTCATGGTCGTCATTGCCCCCCGACACCGGATACCATCGGCTGTGGAGAGAAAGAAGTGGCCCTCCTCCACGGTTGGCAAACATGGCAACCCTACCCTACCTTTCCTGCACGTCACATTGGCTCCCATCGACAACATGTACAGGACTGTCCTCTCGCGATGTACGCGGCAGACGGCACCGGCACTGCAAGCTGGCGCCCGCCGAAGCTATGCAGCCTCCGCCTCGGCGCCGCCATTTGACTGGCAGGATCCCCTCAATGTGAAGAATCTCCTGACGGAGGAGGAGCTGGCGATAGCCGAGACGGCGGAGAAGTACTGCCAGGAGCAGTTGCTACCAAGAGTCCTCCGTATGCCACCCCCAGTCCACGCCCGCGACTCCCTCTCCCTCCCCTCAGCCCGCTGCCTCTGGCGTATGTAACGGGACGAGTCCGCTGACCTGTAGCTGTGCATTATGTAGAGGCCTACCGCGACGAAAACTACCACCGCGAGATCCTCTCCGAGATGGGCGCCCTGGGTCTCCTCGGCGCGACCATTGACGGGTACGGCTGCGCAGGCGCCTCTACGGTGGCTGGCGGGCTGATCACGAAGGCCGTCGAACGCGTCGACAGCGGCTACAGGTCGGGCATGTCGGTGCAATCCTCTCTCGTCATGGGAGGGATATATGAGTTCGGCACAGAGGAGCAGAAGGACAAGTTCCTACCCGGCATGGCCAAGGGCGAGGTGCTGGGCGCCTTCGGCCTGACAGAGCCGAATCACGGCTCGGACCCGGGCTCGATGGAGACGACGGCGCGCCCGCACCCGACCAAAGAGGGGTACTACCTACTGAGCGGTGGCAAGACGTGGATCACGAACAGCCCGATCGCGGATGTGCTGATGGTTTGGGCCAAGTTGGCGGAGACGGGCAAGATACGCGGGTTTCTGGTGGAGAGGTCGAGGTGCCCAGCCGGCACGCTCGAGACACCTCCCATCAAGAACAAGAACGGCCTGCGGGCGAGCATCACAGGCATGATCCAGATGGATGACGTGCCAGTGCCCAAGGAGATGATGTTCCCACACGTCGAGGGTCTCCGAGGCCCGTTCTCGTGCCTCAACAGCGCACGCTACGGCATCGCCACGGGCACGATCGGGGCGCTGGAGGACTGCATCGCAAGGACGCGGACGTATGCGCTCGAGAGGAAGCAGTTCAAGGGGAACCCACTCGCCAAGTACCAGCTGGTGCAGAAGAAGTTGGCAGACGCCACGACGGACGCAGCATACGGCATGCTGGCGGCCATCCAGGTGGGGCGGCTCAAGGACGAGGGCAAGGCGACGCCCGAGATGATCAGCATGGTGAAGAGGCAGAACTGTGACCGCGCACTGCAAGGGGCGAGAACGCTGCAAGAGGTGTTTGGCGGCAACGCGGTCAGCGACGAGTACGGCGTGGGGAGGCATGTGGCCAACCTGTTCGTGACGCAGACGTATGAAGGGCAGAGTGACATCCACAGTAAGCAAAGAAAAGGGGTTTGCTCCTTGTGATTCATAACGGTGCATCTGCTGACCTTTCTATGCAGGTTTGATACTTGGGAGGGCTATCACCGGCATTCAGGCATTTGCATGAGGGATCTGCCTGTCCCTCGAAGGCGTGAGCCGTGTCACGATCACCTCATCTGGGCTAGTATATCGTGTGTGTGTGTGTGTGTGTGTGTATACATACACTGGAAAGACATTGTAGCCATCTTCGCATGTGCCACAACAGAGCGAGGCGAAACGAGGGCTGATTCACGTGGGATGGGCTACACTATCTATACCACGAGGGGGCATGCCGTACCACAACATGTCTAGAACCGTCTACCGAAATGTCCCTCCAGACAGAGAGAAGTTTGATCTCACTGCTCAGCAGCCACTGCCGTCCCCGGCTCACAACGGCGCCATGATCAGACGCAGCCGACAGCCCCCTTTCTGCGGTGGTCCCGACCTCTACAGCCTTGTCCATGACCCATCCCTGAAACCCCTTACTTTAGCGCTGTCCTCCTTGTGGGCATTTCGGTCGACGTCATGATGCCAATAGCGAGTTCTGGCGGTAGACCTTTTGTGTAAGACTTGAAGAAGAAGAGAAACAAAAGCCTTTTGGTAGAAGTAGAAGTGATGAAATTGTGTTTACTGGCCCCCCCCCCCTTCTTCTTCCCGGTTTTACCATGGGGGTATCTTCCAGGCAAGAGTTGTCGCGGACGTGCGAGGCCAAATCGTAAGGGCCAGCAGCCCAAAACAATAGAGGGGCTGGGCGTCTTGCCTCACTAATATGCTCATGTACCTCCTGAGCCCCTATTGTATGGTCAGGTACCCAAGACAGGTTTAGGGAGGGGCAGTCGGCGCTAGGTTGGGCCGCTGGCCAGGCGCCAACTGCCTGGAGAGAACCGGGCTAGCACGGCGTTCACTGGTCATTTTCCAGCCGTTTGCCTGATAGCGCACGCCAGGTGGCCGCGCACAGCAGGTCACAAGTGGAAATCCCTTTGTTTCGCACTCGCACCTGGCGCTGGGTACCCACATTAGAGCCAACTGATCAGTGAGAGGCACTGGAAACTGGCACTGACCACTCCCTGGCTGACAAGCCGTAGCCACTGCTGACTGGGCGGGCGGGCCATCGTTAACCAACCTTCCCTGCGCTTCCAAGGTTTTCAGGCCCCTCCATCCAGCACGACTGACAGCTTCTTTCTTCCACCTGCCAACACCTTCTTGCCAAATCTCATCATCAACCGTCGTCCACCACCACCACACCGTACTGCGGCACAAGAACCCAACTCAGCCCCAACCCGGCGCAAAACACACGATACCACATCTGTATGTTTGTCTTCCTGCATGCAACAGCACTTGACCACACTCATGCACAGCCCTGTCAATCACCTGCAGGCATGCAACACCCTACCTAGACCCGATCTACCTCGCCTCTCTGGTCCAATGTTTCTCTGCTGCCAGTGAATCAATCAAACCACCTCTGACCTTTCGCCGTCAACTCTCGTCCAACTCCACTGCCTTCTGCGCGTTTCCATCTGCCTCAGGCTGACAAGAAGCTAAATCTTTCTTCGTGTGACAGTCTCACCAGAAGTTTAATACGTTTTCCTCCGTCTTCCTACGACTTGACTTGCGAACTTCTCCAGACCAAACCCAACCGAAACCGCCTCATCGTCTCCGACGCCTCTTTGTGTCTTTTTTTTCTTTACATCCACCACCCCTCTCAACAATCTACAAAAATGGCTCTGAAGCGCATCAACAAGGAACTGACGGACCTCGGCCGGTATGTCGATATTCTTTTCTTGTTTTCCTACCCCTCTCTTTACCTAGCTGGCCTGTGTTGGCGTACGTATTGGTGTCGCGAGGTGGGGTGAAACTGATGGCTTCTGTTGGAGCGGGGCTATTCTTGCTGGCCCTCCGCCCTTCTGAACATCATCACCACCCATACAACACCAAACCTCGACGGGGCCAGCGATCATGGCAGCCATCGGATGATGTCTTGATTTTCATTTATTTCAGTGGCTGACGTCTTTTTGGCAGTGATCCTCCCTCATCATGCTCTGCTGGTCCAGTCGGCGAGGATCTGGTAGGCTATTGCCCCTCTCTCCCTCCGTTCCCACCGATAAGCGCCAGCGTCCTCCGCAAACCCGCCTATCGGCACGCGACCTGTCATGCTGGCAGCGAACGTCTTTGAAATGATGTGCTGACATACTCCTCGCGAATAGTTCCACTGGCAGGCCACCATCATGGGCCCTGTAAGTCCCTCTCCTTCTGTTTTGACCTCCTACATCCTGCCACCATTCTCTGGCTGCGCCTTCCAATGCCACCAGGTTACTACAGTCACCTGACTGTGATTGTCGCCCTTGGACGTGCCTCGAACCCAACACTTCATGTGCAGGTCTAGATCATCTGCTAACATTTTCCCTGCAGCAAGACTCACCATACGCCGGCGGCGTCTTCTTCCTCGCCATCCACTTCCCTACAGACTACCCCTTCAAGCCTCCCAAGGTCAACTTCACCACCCGCATCTACCACCCTAACATCAACAGCAACGGTAGCATCTGCTTGGACATCCTGCGTGACCAATGGTCTCCCGCCCTGACCATTTCCAAAGGTAAGCTGACTCGGCCTGTCGCCACATCCCCCAGAGCCCCGGTGTTGAAACGCAGCCCGCTGACGAGAACGGATAAAGTTTTGCTCTCCATCTGCTCCATGTTGACCGACCCCAACCCCGACGACCCTCTTGTGCCCGAGATTGCACACATGTACAAGACCAAGCGAGACGAGTACGAGCGGACTGCGCGCGAGTGGACGCAGAAGTACGCCATCTAGAGCTCGCAGCCTACCTAGACAGGTCGGAAGGGGCGGCTCAGATGAGGAGCTTTGGATGGACACGGGTTTCTGTTGTTGAGAGGCAGGGCCGATGGGACGAGACTGGCAAGATTTAGATGTCGAGGCTACCCGACGGACGGACACACACACACACACACACACACACCCATACCGGGGCGTCGAAATTTCCCTCGCCAAGATTTTCTTAGGGACTGGCTTTACTATGGCGTTGCATTCCACACATCTCGGGTTACGGACATTGGTCGGTTGCGACGAGGTGGGTTTCACTGTTCTCTGACGACACCACAACACATCACGACCTTGGGGATAGGGGATTACACACGTGCATTGCAGATAGTCAGACAGCATAAGGAATCGACGTGGACATTACATTCAATCACGTTTAGGGCCAGAAATACTTAACGTGCGTTCACGGAGCTGAAAGCTGCACCCCAGAACAGGCATCCAGACAGCTTTTGTCTGACGAGCAATGCGTGCTTCACGCAATATCCCAGCCGCACATTCGGGTGAAGGCATCGTCCACTAGAGTTGGATCGTCCATGCAATGGGCTTGTGGGGTTGGACACCACTGCTAGGGGAAAGATAACCGAAGAATCTTCTTTCTTTTCTTCCTCTGGACCTCCGACCGGGAGCCTGTCACCAAGGAAAACTATGAAAACCTTGCTTTTTAGGTTGATAAACACTACAAGCTTGCTTCACGAACTTGACTCTGCTGATGTCGAGATTGGAAGAAAAGATGTACGTCGAATGTTGTCCCCTCCCCCCCTTCAGACTTACGAGTGCCGTTCATCAATCTACCAAGGCAACGTCTCGAGACCCCCACCCTCCATCAGTAGGCAACGGCAGAGCGTGAATTACTACAAGGCTGTGTATGTGTCATAAAAAACCCCATCCACACTGATGACCTCGAATATGCAGGAGGTGCATAGCCAGAGGCAGAAGAAGTTATGTGCTCGGATACGTTGTCTGGAACGTTGGAGCCATGCTACATGACCTTGTCAAGTGGTCGCGTTGCAGAGAGGAGGGGACAGGGAGAAGACAATTCAACGACACGCCCGGACGAGTGCGAAGCAAGGCTAACCTTGAGCTGACTTTCCTACCCATCAGCGGGGGGTCTTCCATCTGAGTATAGGCTCTCCAGTGCAGTGGAAGGCCCCTGCTAGCGTCTACGGGTGCTGACTTTGGTGGCCACTGCAGATCCCTTCCAGGGGCGCCTATGAGGCTGAAACTCAGGATGTGAGGCTCACCTCGTCTCACCTCCTCCAGAGTTCACTCATGCCTTGCAACATGTTGAAACCCTTTCCTTTATCGCATGGTCTTTTTACTTCATCGAGGACCTCGTTCATGGTTGAGACTGTCGATGCGAAAAATTCTCCCAATCTTGGCGAATACGGTTCTCAAAGTTGTCATGAAGCTTAACTACGTTTCCTCGGCCCCAGCCATGCCACCCCCTATCATCACCATGCTTTCAGGCAAAATATCTCCAGAGGCTGCTTTCGATTACTCTGGGCTTCACCGCCAGTCGAATCTCTTGACAGGCTACATTCCGATATCCTGTTCTTTTGGTCAAAAAGTCAAGCAGGAAAATCAGCTGTTGAGCCAGTCCTGGACATACTCCTTGAATCCTTGCCAACTTTGTCGACCTTGCAAAGAACCAAGACTTATGATCTACAATACATTAAACGAGCCCAAGAAGCCAACCAAGATATGGCCATCATGATGCCTCGGTACTTCCCTTGGTTAAAAGATCTAGGCAAGTCTCTGGCGATTTGTACTTACACTTTCCCTGTGTTGATCCTGAAGCTGATCAACCCGTTTCCTCTCCTTCCTATCCACTATCGTCACTCCTTTGAACCATTGTTGCATGCGTCTCTAAATTTCAAACACTTGACCAGTCATTCCTTTCGTTCGAATCATGTGAGGTCTTCACAAGTTCTTTCCCTAAATCGTCTTGTAGTGTTATCTGCGTTGTCAAGGGAACCAAGTTCCACCTTGCGCAAAATTTCTGCCATAATTATTTACAACATACAAAATTATACTCTTCAAGATGAGGAGCTGCATAGCCGCCACCGTCATTATCTCCTATCTGGCCACTGCTTCAGCCATGCCAGCGGCCAGCACCCAAACAACCTCAGCCGCTTCACCTGCTCCGACGGGCGCAGCCACAAGGTGTACCAATATGTTCCTCCTCCTATTAATACAACGGTCATGACGACAACACGAGATTGACACAAAAGCCCCACATAGGCAGCAACAGTAACAGCACAGCCGCCACAGGGGACGACAACAACCTCCAAAAGTTCACCGGAATCCTCGGCGGCGCTCCCCCAGCTGTCACCCAGATTAACAACACCACCAGCGACAGGCTCTTCTCCGTGGCGGGCGCAGGAGGAGACACCTTCGTCGGCGTCGACACTGCCCTAGGCAGATCCTGTGATTTCTAGCACAATGCATGTGCCGATGCCGCCTACGCAGGGCAGCTCTGTGGCGAGGTGGCGGACTGCGATGCGCAGAATCAGGCGTGTCACGCCGCCAACAACCTCAGCAGGAGAAGGAAAAGACTCGTACGGAGCGTGGTAGTTCACGGCCCTGCCCTACTAAACATTGAATAAGTACGCGAGGGAGAGGACTTTTTGTAGGTTCTTGCGACAGTTGACTGTCCCCCACCCCCCCTCTCTTCCTGCCTCTGTTGAGATATCTGTGGCTTGAAAATCTGCATGAGGCGAAATGCTATGGAATGGGATGAAATGGTGGTGCAGAATGAGGAAGAAGTAGAACCAACTACGAGCATAATAATTTTTTTAAAAGAAGAAGAAGAAGAAGAAGAAGAAGAAGAAGAAGAAAGAAGAAATGAGTGACGCCAGAATATTGGCTGTGTATTTGAAGTATAATTATTTGGACAATGTCCTGACTCTTGGGTGCGTTCGTAAGTGATTACGGTAGAGGAGGGGGCCAGGCCAGGCGCTATAGCCCTAACCCTAGAGCTTTAGCACCCCTAACAAACACCCTTGGTTCCTGCTGAACACGGCATCTTTCAGCGCAAGAACATTTTTGAATCTAAAGGTCAGCCTCGCATGAAGTGATCGGTTCGCCCTTCCCTCTGCAAGGTCAGCAATGAAATAATCTTCTTTCCACATTGAAGAGAAAAAGAAACTCAAGTTCGGGTTCCTACACTCTCAGATTCTCACGTCAGACGAACAGGTTCGTAAGAGGTTCACGCCTCATAAAGGATTTCTACCAAACACTCACTCACTCACAACTCAGAAGTATCATCGAGGCACCTTGGAAATCCTCCCCCTCCTCCTTTCAACCATGGCCACCTCAGCCAGTGCCGTCAAGGCTCTCGCCTGGGGCGCCATTGGTGCAAACCTCTACGTCTTTGGCAGATGGCACATCGTACTGTACAAGCAAGATCCGAAAGAGGCAGCCACCGCCGACAACAACAACAACAACAAGCAGCAGCAGCAGCAGCAGCCCACGTTGTCCTCGTCGCCAGCCTACCGCGAGGCCCAAGCCCGAAGAGAGCGCTACATGCGCGACAACTACACCCTGACCAAGCGCAACATCGATGAGGGCCGCTGGCACACCGTCCTCACCTCCGCCTTCAGCCACCGTAACCTTCCCCACCTGGCCATCAACATGTTCATGTTGCGCGAGGCCAGCCTGATCGCGAGCCACGTCGGTGTCGGCCCGGGACGCCTGGCAGTCCTCGCTCTAGGGTCTGCGCTGGGCGGGTCGCTGGGGTCGCTGTACGACAGCACCAGGCGCGTGCAGAACGGCGAGCCCGACGTCCCCGGGCTGGGCGCGTCGGGCATGGTGCAGGGCATGCTGGTGGCGACCATGCTGGCCGCGCCGCGCCTGCCCATGCAGATTATGTTCATCCCCATCGACATCTCCTACCGGACCGTGGTAGGCGGGTTCATCGCGTGGGACTTGTACAATCTGTATCAGGAGAGAGCGGCGGGTCAAAGGAAGGAGAGCTGGATGGGCTCGGGCTCGTATATTGGATATGCGGCACACCTGGGCGGCGCGGCGTTTGGGGTGGTGTTTTACCTGCTGGCCATGCGGCGGGGCAGGCGACTACCGTCCAGGCTTCGATGATCGGACTGGGTAAAGAAAAAGGAAGGGGGGGCGCGGGGGAGGGGGGGGCGCTTGATACAGAATAAACGGATCCATCGTCTTCAGCATGCAAGGGGAGCATCACGACAAATACCAGAGGTCATCATCTTGCACAGACCTACATGTCTACCCTTGAGACAATGACGGACAGATTATGGATCATGGTATGTGTCTAAATAACTTCTTCAACCTTCCAGCGTTACACAATCATACAGTACACTCACTGCATTTTCTTCACCTTTCCTGCCCGCTGTTATCATATTCATCATCATCATCACAAAGATCATCAGTGATTGTCCCTCGGAACCGGTTGTCTCTGCGCGATCCGCTGAAAACGTACAGCCCTCTTGAAGACCATGCCTTCGCTCAACCCACCGACCTCGCGACGAAAAATGTCCTGCCACGGCGTCTGGCTCGGGGGCACCTGATACCCGCCCTTGGCCTCAAGCTCCTCGCGCCGCGTCCTGAGCTCCTCCTCTGGCAGCATAATATCAACACGCCTCTTGTTCAGGTCTACCCGAACCACGTCCCCGTCCCTCAGCAGCGCCATGTTGCCCCCGTCTGCGGCCTCGGGCGTTGCGTTGAGGATGCTCGGCGACCCAGACGTCCCAGACTGGCGACCGTCACCAATACAGGGCAAATCCCGCACCCCCTTTCTCAGCAGCCTTGCGGGTGCGTGGCGGTTGACGACCTCCGCCGCGCCTGGGTAGCCCAGAGGCCCGACGCCCCGCATCACCAGGATCGTCCGGCAGTCGATCTCGGCGTCCTCGAGGCGCTCGTTGTAGTCCTCGGGCCCGTCAAACACTACGACCCTGCACTCGAAGGCGTTTGGGTCGTCGGGGTCCGAGAGGAACTGCTCGCGGAACCCAGGCGAGATGACCGACGTCTTCATGATGGCCGAGTCGAAGAGCGTGCCCGTCAGATGGACGAAGCCAGCGTTTTCTTTGACCGGATGGCTGAACGAACCGATGGTCTGCCGGTCCCAGGTAAACTGTCCTCGCACATTGTCGGCCACCGTCTTGCCGTTGCAGGCGATGGCGTCAGGGTGCGGCAGCCTGCCCGCCTCGAGCAGCTCTGCCATGATCGCAGGCAGGCCTCCAGCACGATAGTAATCCTCGCTGAGCATTTCACCCGCAGGCTGCATATTCAGCAAAAGAGGAATGGAGAACCCGATCTGGTCCCAGTCGTTCAGATCCAGCGGCACACCGGCGTGTCTTGCTATGGCGCAAAGATGAATCGGTGCGTTCGTGCTGCCTCCAATCGCAGTGTTGGCCACGATGGCGTTCTCGAAAGCGCTGCGGGTCATGATGTCACAGGGCCTCAGGTCCTCGTGCACCATGCCCACGATGCGCTCGCCCGTCTGATACGCAACCTGCGACCGTTCCCTGTACGGGGCTGGAATTGCTGCGGATCCAGGCAGCGCCATCCCCAGGGCCTCGGCCAGGGCGTTCATCGTCGACGCAGTGCCCATCGTGTTGCAGTGGCCAGGGCTAGGTGTACCCCTAGCAACCATGTCGAGGACTTCATCGTCGCTGATGCGGCCCGCGGCGTGCTCCTCTCGAGCCTGCCAGACCACCGTGCCAGACCCAACCCTCTGCCCGTTGGCCCACCCGTTCAACATAGGCCCGACGTTGAGGCAGATGGCTGGGATATTGACCGTGGCGGCAGCCATCAGACATGCTGGTGTCGTCTTGTCACAACCGGTGAGGAGCACGACGCCGTCGAAGGGGTAAGCGTGCATGAGCTCGGCCAGTCCGAGGTAGGCCAGGTTCCTGTCCAGAGTCGCCGTCGGCCGTCTCGTGCTCTCCTGGATCGGGTGTATAGGGAATTCGAAAGCAATACCGCCAGCTGAGCGGATGCCCTCACGAACTCGCTTTGCCAGCTCAATGTGGTGTCGATTGCACTACGAAAAAATGAACAGTGTATGTTAGAGAGCTGTCTCCTTCCTCTTCTTGGTCACAGGTAGGTGAGACAGAGAACAAGGAGAGAGAAGAGGAAAAAAAGTGCTATTTATGCATTTCCAAAAAAAGGTTATTCCTCTCACAGGGGCAATGTCAGATCCGGACTGTGCGATGCCGATGATGGGCTTGTCTGACATGAGCTCCTCGCGAGTGAGCCCAGAGTTGAGATACCTCTCGACATAGAGAGCTGTCATGGCCAGGTCGTCCTTCCTATTGAACCAGTCCGAGGACCGCAGCTTGCGCTTCGGCTTGGGCGGCGCGAGCTCGCTGCGAATCCTAGCCATGGTCTCCTCCAGCTGTTTCGCCCTGGCTCTAACCTTGGCCAGTTCCGCCTCGTAATCCTCGATGTCGACGAGAGGTCGGTCGCCGCAGTCATTGGTGCAGTCTCCGCAGGCTGACTCGCAGCTCATGTCTGTTGCTCGCTGCATGGGGAGGTTTGGCTAGTCGTTTCGAGTCGGCTATTGTTGTCGTCCTTTTCTTTTCTCTTCTCTCCCCTCTTTTTCTTACTGGTCTTTCTCCAACCTCTGTTGCTGCTGTCGCTGCTGGAATGCGAGTTATTTCTTCACCACAACTGGCATGAATAACCTCCCAGGCGTGACGGCTCATACTCGCTCCGCAACCGTGAAAAGAGTTCATTCAATCACAGGACACGGCCCATAATTTGTTCGTCATAACGGCAATTTTTGGGCCCATAATTAAATCGAGGACTAAGTCCAAACATGATTATCGAGTTTAGGTGCCGGCAGTGGGCCGCCTTTGGGCTGGTATATATATATATATTTATCAGAGGGGGAAAAACCACGGACTCCAAGATAACGAGTTTTTTTCTCCATGAGCCTCAACTTTTCAGCCACGCACTACGTATATGTCCCATGTACAGTACGTATGGACCTCTCGAAAAGGAGAAACCTTTCACCTTAGTCTGCCAAGCCATATCTCCGGTCGCGGGCGTCAAGGACCCTCACATTACAGTGACTGAGGTGTCACTAGTGGGTCGAAATCATGCAGGTACGGTATCTGTGCACCAAAGATTCGCTGCTGTGGAATCTTTGCTGGCGGTCCCCAGTAGTAGTAGTGCTATCTACAACAAAACAGAGACACACACGATATCTGAATCAAGCCTCGCCCATATCTAGATCCTGGCCGCGCCGGAATATACAACGCCCTGTACACTTTTGTGTCTCCATTCATATGCAGCTCAGCGCCTCACATGAGCTTTTGTTTTAGTTATGCTTTTATTTCTTCTTATAATGCCCACTCGCCTGAAAATATGTTCACGGGAACTCCCGGGCATCGTTGTGGGAGTCTTGTTGGGTGAGGGAGATATGTCCAAATCTACATACCTCGTCTTCAAATAGAAATCATATGCTGTAATTCAGTAGTCCCACAAGACATCTAGCAGTAATTAAAATCTGAGCCAGTGATATCTAGAAGAGTAATATCAACTTGAGTACTTTACCCCAGGTAACAACTGAGCGTCTCGATAACAGAGTACGCTTTCATGGAAGTTTTAATTCAACATCATGTGCATTCTAGTTCATGCCTTCTTTCAGCCGTACGAGCTTCACAGTCTCCTCAATAGCCACTCATCCTCTCTCTTCGATATCCCTGTAGCTTCTGCCTTGAACCGACACAATAATCTCTTTGCTGTTCGGGAAAGATAAGTATGCAGTTTCGTGCGACACAGTTAGGCTCCGAAGCCTCACCTTGCCGTTCCGTCGTCTCGTCATAAAGTACAAACAACCGAACTCCAAAAGAAAAGGAGAGAGGTGGTACATCGCACCATCGGCATGCACGTCGCCGACCGTTACCTATCAAAAAATCCCGATCCCGCCGCAAGATGTTCGTAGAACAGATTCTTCCCGATATAGCTTCCTTTGGGTGAAACCAATCATGCCTGCGGCCGATGAAGATCCAATTTTTTCTCCCATGGCGCCATATCTTGTGTCGCCTCTTTTACTATCTTGACCTGCTTTCCTTTTTTTCTTTTTGTCCGATCCTTTTGTCTGGCTGATCTCTTTTTTTTCTTTCTTTTCCAAATCCCTGCATCCGCAAATTCGCATCACCCTCAGCCACAAAAGCTGTCAAGGCATTTTATCAACACCACAATTCCGCAGCAGTACAGACAGCATTCACCGCACCCGCGGTCCCTACGCCCACCTCTGAGGTCGGGAGACCCATCGCCGGACTGCTGCTGCTGCTGCTGCATGCGTATTGGCTCTTGCGGGCGATAAGAAGCTGCTGTCGCCTTCGTATGATCGCTGGACGGATCGGGTGATTGCGGGGCTTCGTCTTCAGGTGTGACGGACAGCGGGCGTTGGGGGATGTAACCCGGCGGGGGTGGGGTGAGCGTTGTCAATTTGTCCATTTTGTGTGTGTTTGTGTTTGTGTGTGCTTGTGTGTTTGTGCGTGTCTGTGTGTGACGGGCTCGTCAGGTTGTTTGGGATAGACTTCAAGTACGAAAGAGAAAGGATTGCTACATGAGCGATGTTCTAGAGATGTGGACGTGAGGGATCGATTTGAAAAGAAAAGAGGGAAGTAGAGAGAGGGGAAGAAACAGGAAAAAGAAAAGCAAGGTGGAGACAAGGTGCGGCTCTCAAGAAACAAGAAATCAAGTGATCGCAAAGAATGGTGGGTGGAATGTCAGTCATACTTGCATTGCGTTTGCATAAGCAACAAACACCCCAAAAAAAAAAAAATTCCCAATTTAGAACCAAAGAGAATGGGAGGAGTTGGAGGAGGGCAGCCAAAGTCTTACAGTGCCCAACGTCGTGGAATCTTATGCTGAGGTCACACTTGTGGGAAAATCGGGCGCGCCGGTACGTGGGATCTTCGCTCCGGCGTATCAAGTAAGAATCTCACCGTGGGGTCCTCGTTCATCCTTGCCTGAGCGCGGCGGAATTGAGCTGCTCTGGTCAGTTCTTTTAGGGGGAAGAAAAGAAGAAAAAAGGAGAAGAAAAAGAAGAGGGAAGAAAGGAGAAAGAATAAAGAAGGGATAAAAAGGATCTTCTGAAGCCTAAGCAACGAAAGCCTTTTCATTCTAGAGTGAGAAGACTGTAGATCATGAAACGCATCAAGCATCCTCATTATCTTCCTCTGACGTCTCGTCTTCAGATGCCCCTTCCCCTTCCTCCTCCTCCTCCTCATCTTCTTCACTTTCGTCTGTTACCTCTTCTTCCTCATCTTGCTCTTCTTTTTCTTCTGCCTCTTGGTCTCCATGCTCCGCCTGGTCTGATTCGTCCTCATCTTCCGACTCGTCATCCCCGGCCTCCAAGTTACCAGCGGCGCCTGAGTCAACAGTCAGGAGGACCTCCATCAGCGTTGCTGTGTCGAGATCATGCTGCTGTGCCTCCCAGATGAGTCGCTTCATGCCCTTGACCCATCGACCCTTCTGGTCCTTACGTAGCTTGTCTAGCTCACCGTGGGCGATCGGCATCAGGGTAGCCTTTTGGAAATTCTTCAGGAGTGCCTCGAACCAGTGCTCTCTCAGGTTCCTGCCGAGCTCGCCCATGTCCCTGATGACAGCGCTCAGGATCTGGCTCATGGCGACGAGGGCGTTCCTCCGCGTCCCGAACGAGACGCGTGGTCCCTCCATCTCCTTGAGCAGCTGTTTCTGCATCCACTTGAGATTATCCCGCACGTCCACCGCCAGGTTGTACCAAAAGGGCGGCGTCTTCGGCAGAGCGGCGCGAGAGTAGTGGGGCACGCCGTTCCGCTCCGGGTCATACTTGCCCGTCCACCCCATCTGCTCCTCCGCCTTACGCACGAGGTATGTAAAGTCCTTGTCCGGGTCCGGCACGACCGCATCAGGCGCAGGCGCTAGCTTCTTCCCGCGCACCGTCGCACCCCGGGCTCTCCGGACGGCAGCACGCACAGCCCGCTCCGTCCTCTCCTTCTGGATGACCGCCCTGGGCCTGGCCGGCGCATTGCGCCCTCTTGCGCGGTGTGTGGCCTTGGGGCTGAAGTCAATAGGCACAAAGCGCGCCGACACGCTAGGACCACTCGTGGCGGATGCAGCAGCATTGGTATTCTCGCGGGCGAGCTGGTGCAGGGTTTCCAGGCGCTCAAGCTCTTGCCGCGCAAACTTGTCGAGCATCTGCCCGACGTCTGCGTGGGCAGCGGCGGAATAGACCAGAATAGAGTAGAGGTCGTGAGGGGTCTGGCCCTTCGGATCGAGGATCTCGAGAGCTTCGTGTAAAGACATGGTCATGTTCGGGGGGTGGGCCATGGGACCCCAACCTGGAGGGACAGACACCAGAGGCCGTGGTAGTGGCGGCGGTGATGGTGGAGGCTGTGGTGCATCATCATGTTGTTGTTGTTGATTTTGCTGCTGCTGCTGCTGCTGTTGGTGATAATTGAAATGAATATGCTCCTGTAGACGCTGTTGTTGAAGCCGTAGTCGCAAAGAAGTATGAGAATGTGAGGGACTCGCGTCTATAGCGTGTGGAGGTTGACGAGACGACGAGAAGGAGGAGGGTCCAGCGTCGATCCGCGGCCGCTTCGCTGAGCTTGGACCCGATGCCATGATTCAGTTGGACCCGATCCTCTGCGACTGGTAACGCAGAATGTGAGTGAGAGACCAGGGTTTCTGCGAGGCAGATGCGAGTGGTTGCAAACAGGAGCTGCTTTTGCAAAGAGACTGTCGCTGTGATGAAATGAGGGGGGCGCTGCTCGGTCCATGTTAGTAGGGGCTGTTAACAGCAACTACCAGCCACTACAGGTGTCGTGCAGGGGGCATAGTTGATTTTAGCTCAGTGCCCAGACCACTGCAGTTGAGAATGCAACCTCGTCCCCAACCTCACAGTGTCAAGAATGGAAAATAAATGCCAACTGAAAAATACACACTTTTCCCCTTTGTTCTTTTCTTTTTGTTTTCCTCCCTAATAATATATTCCTCCAGAATTTTAGAATTCGTACCCAGCACCACACAAAGTAACCAAATTTCTTTGGACAAGAAGGTAAATCTGGTTTCTCTGTCAGGCTTCGAGACGTCGCGTTCGCGTGTGGTCACCGCTGACCAGTCTGGCGATGCATAAGCCATTCCTGCAAGACGGAGAAGGACACTCGGACCAGTAGCCATTAATAGATATAATATACGAGCATTTGAGATCAACCCAAGATATTCGAATCATTTTTTCCCAAGCTTGATTGACAAGTTTCCAAGGTGGCATGGCTCAACAACTGGTCTGCGAAACCTCGAATATGTAGACGACGGATCCCCAATCCTTCTTCCGTCGTGTCGAAAATATTCAAGGGCAAAATTCATATTTCTGCAGCTACACCCAAGATCGTGAGACTTCTCAGTAAAATGATCATCAAACTCTCATCATGTGAGTGGTAGATCTCCTTCCAGCCTTCATGCAACTCCAAAACACCAACCAGCCCAAGTCTTGGCTTGTGAACGCCATGTCTAAAGAAATTCTATATAGAATGCAGATACCATGCTGTAATTGATACATCCCTTTTTTTCTTTTTTCTCTCACCGACCCATTCAACAGCTCAAATCGCAATCACACCCATCACACGCGCAGCCGTCACAGAGGACGCAGCAGCCGTCGCAGTCGCACTGATCGCACCCGGCACACGACCCGAGGCCGCAGGCCGGAGAACACCAAGCCGCATCGATACCTCCGCCCATCCCGGCCGAGTACTCGATGGCCCTTGACGAGTCTGATGGGTATTCCATCGCGGGTGATGCGCTCGGTTGGCTGTCGATTGATTTTGTGGGGTCTGGGCTGGAGGGACGTCCGCTGCCGAGTCCAAGATACTGTAGACACATCGCGCTGGTGTGTGTGTGTGTGCGTGTGTGTATTACAAGGGGGGAACTTAATGTGAAGCTGCAGTAATTGTTTTGAATCGATTGCTTGGAGAATATTTGTAACGTCAGAATTGTCGATTTGCCAGGATTATTAGAAGAGCAATGGTATAAGTCGTCGAGATTTTGTAAAAGTCCGTAAAATTAGCGGCTTCCAAGGTTTCGCATGCATTTCAAGAAAGTTGAACAAGTAATATTACGACAGCCAACCATCGACCGACCCTCATTGCTATTAAATCCTCTGTTTCCTCTGTTGAATTGAGAGAAGATACCCAGGCAGGATGCGAATGCGGCGCGCATACAGCATTAAGCTTCCCTTTTGGGGTAAAAGGAGTCTACACCGCCGCATTTGGGTCAGGTTAGGCCCGACTGAGCCCCCTTGATGGAAGGGGAATAAGATGGGTGGCTGATCGCCATGAAACGTTGCCTCAGGATATATCAAGCGGAGGATCATATTTCGCTCCAGCGCCCGGGTCAGGCTGCTGTCGCCAAACCATGACCAATTCCCTTCCTTCCGGGAGGCGGAGCACCTCTTAGGTCCAGGGCTCTCTAGCAAGGTCTTCCTGCGAATTTGTCAAAGTAATCTACCAAACGAGCTCATTGAATAAGAAATGTATGAGCTTTGTCTAAAGAGGTAATCAGTAAAATCCGCCTTGCATTGCTTTACAATCTTGTTGACTACCTTGCAGTACAATATGATCATTCCTCGGAGGATATCACAACAAACCTACATGTAATACATGCCCTTCAGTCCCAAAACATCAACCCAACTCTCTTTTCGTCTCAAATTACCAGTCAGCCAAGGCATTGAATATCTTGACGTCTTCAACACTATTCCGAGGAAGGATTGCTGTCGCAATGTGGCCCTGTCTGAAATCTAGGGTATGAATTGATAAGGGGGTTCAACGGCACAAAGCCAGGTGATTATTCGCCCTGCGACTACTTTCTTCCCAATCCTGATTCACAATCCAGACGCTCTTGACCCTCAAGCCACCCAATTGCTTCATCAATCCGCGCTCTCTCAGGATTCTGAATTCCCTTGCCGCCTCCGCCTAGTCATACAACGCACACATCACCGAGCCAACAGCATGAATTTACCCACTGTTTATAAATAATATGAGCATTGACGAGCCCAGAGGCCCCTCTTGCACCCGGCAGGTGCCTCCTCAGGTGCCTCGGGAATGCCTTCAGGTGTGTAGATCTCTGACAGACGACTGCTCGTCTTTCTCCGACGATACTTTCTGAGGGTGTGGAGCGCACCAGTGATATTGCCACGGGAGCTTTCCACAGCAAGAGCAAAAGAGTTCGGCGGGTACCTAAAGATACCTTGAGGGCTCATGGGCATCTTCCTCGCTATCGTCAAGCCTGAATTCGATATCCCAATGGTGTCTTTGTTTGAAAGTAGGCTCCGTTTCCATGGTGCGCTCAACGGATTTGTTTCCAACAATCTCCTATCAATGGATGTCTCCGGTATCGAGGGAGATGCCGTTTGCGTGTTGGATGCTGCTTCGACCCGTATCGCTAATCCTTCAAGTCCAGACGTGAAAATCTTGAGATTGGAGATAGCTGAGGGGTTAACAGTACTCTGGCTCGTATGTGCTTGTCCTTGGCGAGGAGGATCGTCTTCCTCACACGAGAGAGGCATGTTGGCAAAGGGGCTTGATTCGGCAGAAGACATGTAAATAGACGAAGAACGAGCGCTCTGGCATCTTTTCCGCGAAACTCGGAGAATTGTATGGCGTACCGCAATGTGAGGAACAGCTTTCAAGTTGAAGGCCAGATCGATTCTCGAGCTTAGATTTCCCACAGGGGCACTGGGTTTCAATGACATGTTAGCCACATGTTCCGTGCCGGCATGAGCTTTAACGATGTCACATAGGTTTCAGGGGTTCAAATAATGTCTTGGTTGTAACAATCATACTTGAGATTGCGCTCTGGCGCGTGAGAACAATTCACCTGGATCCGCAGAATAGGACAGCATCTCCGGATTTGTATAGAGATCTCTGTGCTGAGAATCCCTCCTGGGACGCAACGTCCCGAGAGCCGGTGCAGACTCAATCCCCGCTTTGGCCCTTGATTCTACCAGAAGTGAGACCTCTGAGGTGTGCAAGCGCCTGCCTCGTGTTTCACCGCGTGACTTGCCTTGACGCAGTGCTTCGTCGATGGATCTGAGCCTTCGGTCTAACTCCTCTGGTCCGCGATACTCATGAGATGACGATAGCCTCGTCGGTCCAGAGCGATTTATTGCAGAATGGCGTGCCATCGCATCAGACATGCAGGTTGTGCAACCGTCGATGCATCTCTTCAAAGATGGCCGAGTTTCGTACGAAGACAAGGAGCATTCAGGGAAGTGGTCTGTTGAAGATACGTTGCGACGCGTGGTCATACTGAGAGTCGAAACCACGTGCAGCGAGAGATCCGGCAGGCCGCATCTATTTTGGTGGTAGAGATCGACTGAATGATAACTATTTGACAGTCTGTACTTCGAAGGTATGACGACACAGCCTCTTAGCAGCTGTATAGCTGCAATGCTAGGCAATAGAGCGTCAACACAAGTGTCTCGATGCGATACCTGGGGCTCAGACTTTGTGCGACGAGCAATATTCTGGGGACCGTCATACAATTCAGAAGCCCCGTCTGTAAAGCCGTCAGATATGTGCGACAGCGGTTGTAAGTGTTGACTGCAGTGTTGGTGATTGCTTCGTACCGTGAAGGGCATCATCTCGAATGATGGATGATCGATCCTCGGGCACAACTGGAAGGAAGCCAGAAAGTCGTGGTCACAATCTCAGGATTCGAGCAGATTCGTTGTGTGATAGACGCAGTTATACCAAATACTGACAATTTTAGAAAAAGATGGATTGCTGCGTAGGTCTGCTACCATAGAAATACCACCGTATGTGGAGTAAAGAGAATATTGAGGATCAAACAAGGTGCACGAGGTATTTGTTGGTGAAGGACAAAGTAAGCACATAAAAAGGGCATACACATCGCACACAATTGATATAAATAAGTAGCCACTAGGCCCCAATGCTTCCTGGTTCGCCCCTGCCAGGAGATTTAAGTCATTGGAGCCAGTCGTATGTTCCTTCCCAAGTCATAAGAAGCCTCGATGAACCAATACTTTGTATGTAGGGGTAAACCATTTGTATGCCGCCCACTTGCTGCATCTGATATGTGCAAATTGTAGAAGTACAATCCAATAGATACTATCGAACGATGCCCGACACAGTCTACTACAACTTCATCCCACCCAACATTTTCGCAACCCTCATGCTTTGCCTCATGCTCAGATCCAGCATGATCTCCTCACTGCCACCGGGAATGGCATACGCCCTGACGTCTCGATACAGCCTCTCGATCTTGGCGCCCTGCCCGCCCCTCGAATAGCTCAGACCGCCAAAGATCTGGCTGGCCTCCCTCGCACAGAACTCGAACGTGACTGTGGACTGCGCCTTGAGCCCTGCGATCGGACCACCTAGTCGCAGCATGGCCTCCGTCTCACCCATCTTCTCGCATTGGTAGAGGAGATTCTCGAGCCAGTTGTAGGACGCCTCGATCTGCCGCGCCATGTGCGCGAGCTTCAGACGGATCACAGGGTGCTCGATGAGCTTCTTGCCGAAGGTGCGGCGCTTGTTGGCGTACTTGACTGACTCTTCGAAGCAGACACGGGAGAAGCGCAAGCACTGGATGATGATACCCACACGCTCGTGGTTGAAGTTGGTCATGATGACTGTCGACACCTGTCAGCAGGAAGATCAAATACTCGAGTTGTGTTGCAGGGATTTTGAGAAGCTTTACCTCTGAAACCCTGGTTCTCCTTGCCCAGCAGGTTCTCGACAGGCACCTTCACGTCCTCAAAGGTGATGTACGTGGTACCACTGGACCACACACCCTGGCAGTCCATCCTCCTGGTCGAGACACCACCGTGCTCCCTCTCGATGAGCAACAAGCTCACGCCGTTCATGCCTGTGCCGCCAGTGCGCACCGCGGTGGTGAAGTAGTCGCACCAGATGCCATTGGTGATCCACTTCTTCTCGCCGTTGACAATGTAGTGCTTGCCATCCTCGCTCAGCTTGGCCTCGCATGTCAGGTTGGCGACGTCGGAGCCAGCATCCGGCTCTGTGATGGCTAGGCAGATCCTCTTGTCACCATTGAGTATACCAGGCAGGATCCTGTCCTTCAGGCTCTTCTTGCCAAACTTGACCAGGGGTGGGCAGCCAATGCCGAAACCTCCGATGACGTTCCAGACGAAGCCGCCCGAGCCGACGCGGGAGATTTCGTCTGTGATCAACATTTCGTGGAACAAATCCCACTGCTCAGGCGGGACGGACTTGATCGGGTTGGTCACGTAGTCCTTCTGGTATGCAGTGCCCAAGAGGCCGGCGAGATAGCCCCGTCGTCCCATCTCCTTGTACACGGAGGCCGGAACTTCCTTCTTCTCGTCCCACTCGGTGACGTTGGGTTCGATCTCGTTCTCGACCCATTCGCGGACCTCGGCGCGGAGTGCGGCGTGGGACTCGTTCCAGTAGGGAGAGTGGAACTACAAAGAGATAAAGGCAATCGTCAGCAACTTGGGTTGTTTCTTCCTCGATCGCAAGAGAGAAAGAAAAGGAAGGACCTACACCCTGATACCAGTTCGGATCGGAGAAGGGAATCTGGTCCCCAAACGGCTCCAGTGCCTCTGCCTCCTCGTTGCCCTTGGGCGCGACGGGCGTCTTGGCGGGTGCCTTCTTGGGCGCGGCGACGGGCACGGGCTCTGCGGCGGGTTTGGCCTCGACCTTGGGCTTGGAGTCGAGGCTGCCGATCTGCAGCTGGCCCTTGTACTTCTTCAGAATGCCCTCGTTGTGATATTTCCAGAACTGCTTTGAGGCGTCTTTGCCAGCCACCCTCTGCAGGATCTTCTTGCCACCTGCTCTCGGGAAGGATAGCAGTTAGAGACAGACACACGGCCGAGTCAAATGCCCCCTCGTGTCCCGATAGGATGAGTGGCGGATTTTGGTCTGGTGGAGCTTACCTGGGTGGTCATCCTGGAACTTTGTCACGTCGTAGACATCCTCATCGACGATGATCCAGAGGGAATCGGACTTGTTGTGCGACGAGACGTCGCTTGCACTAAACGTCTTAGACATGGTGGATGATAATACTGTGGTCAACTCTTGAATGCCGAAGAAAATGTCTAAAGTCTTGCTGGCTCTCCAAGGCGGCCAGGAAGTACGGGAAAGGGAGAAGAATGTAAAAAGGCTAAGAAATGTCTTTTATGCAGTGGGTTTTATTTTTTCTATGAAGAGAGGTGGAGGGTAGGACGAGTCGGCTGAAAAGGTAACGGACTATCACATGCTTATTAGGAGATGAGACCGTCAGAGACGAGGACACGGGGACAAATCATCCCTCCTGGTACTTTTCCTTTTCTTCAACACTAATGACCCACCACCCGTACGGGACCGAGCAACCCATAATCTGGGGATCGTGGGGGGGAAAAGAGCACCACCCACAGCCGCCTCCTTCTGGAGCTGCTCTAGCGTCTTCTGATACAAACCGAAGCTCTTTAGCCTTGCAGGGTCGTAACTTTGTAGGATTCCCAAGAGATCATGTGGTGGCCTCGCTGGGAGGAAAACATCAGGGAGGAAGGAAAATGGTATAAGGTTTTGGCATGTGATGATACCGGCGAATCGGTGGGCCCAGCACCCCTTGTACAAGCTGATGTCATCGAGACCTTTGACCAATCATGGTCGTGATGATTCCAGACCAGGGGGCCGCTTGGGGCAGATGCCGAGGCTCTTTCTTGTCACTTGGAGCGAAATGAGACTGCGCTCGGCGACCGGCCGGTTTCTTTGTCACAGGGCAATGCCCGGGGGCTTTTGCTAACCGATAGATACTCGGACGGTCATGGCTTCCAAAATTGTCAGGTAGGAGTACTCGCTCGGAATATGTGCTCCACAGGCTCTTCACCCGGGGGGCTGTTGTCTCTGAGGTGCCAATGCGATGTGGCATGACAGGGTGGCCATCCCGAGAGACGGATGTGAGAATAAATACACACGATCCTATCAGTCTGCTTTGGGTCAGTCAACTACAGTATATAGCTGTGTTTGTCTAGTCTTGAGCAGATACTCAAGTCTAGGTGATGATCAATACCCCTAGGAAGTCATCACAGAACCCATCAATTTCCGGGGACATGCAGAGAAGCAGGAAGTCTTTCAGATTGTCAGATTGGAAAACGGGTCCCAAAACGGGTCCAGAAGACGCTCTCTTCGATTTGGCTATGTGTACCTCTTCCATTCCAGTGGTGGCGCGCAGAGTCCAAACACAGCAGCGTTGTCATGCTTCACGTAGATTCTTCTTTTCCCCTTGCCTTTGACCCCGTTTTGCCCCGTGAACGCCGCAGAAACGCCATTGCCCTTGGGTCTGTCCCTCGGTATTATTGTGATGATGAAAAAGTAGAAAATGTCCAACTGATTGTCTCGAAGGAAAATCAGTTGGACGAGAGCGCACGCAAGGTGACTAGGCAGTACCTCGGGGCTTCGCCTTCGCCTTGGCCTTCTCCTTCTTTTCGTCCTTCCGCTTCTTCTTTGCCTCCTCGTTCTTCTCTTCCAACTTTCGCTTGTGCGCCTTCTGCTCCTCCTCAGTCCTAGGAATTGGCTTGAAAAAGCCCTCCAGACGGCTCTGCTGCGCGTTCTTCAGATTCTTCTCCAACCGCACTGCTCCTGACCGGACACGATCCTCGGAGAAACCCTTTTCATTGACCAAGAATTGCACCAGGCCGTCAACGTCAGGCCTGTCCCACTTGAAGTCGCACATGGGGTCGTCGGCAGATCGGACGTCGGGCTCGAAGAACAAGTCGCGTGCGTCGCGGTATGGCCAGTCGTCGGGCAGGGTATACTTACCCTTCTTGTCGCTCTCGATAAACTCGACAACCTTCTCAAGGCTGCCATGCTCGCGGATCAGCTTGAGGGCGGTGTGCGGTCCGATCTTGGGGATGGGATCGAGGTAATCGCAACCAAGGAGAATGCAGAGATCGACAAACTGCGAAAGGCCAAGTCAGCATGTCTGCAGTCTCATCATGACAGCACACACAAAGTCGATGTGGAAGTCTACCTGCTTGCGGTCCATGTTCAGGCCGTCCAAAACCTTATCGACGTGGATCTCCTGGATAGGTTCTTTACGTTGCTCGCTGAAGGTAAGGTGACGCAGAAGAATGGGGGTGTTGAAGCAGAGTGTATCCATATCTTCACTAGCCGCAGCGTAGACTTTGCCAGCACGTGCCAGGATGGCACACTGAGCCTCAGCCTCGGTGGGAGCAACTAGGTATGGTACGCCCATGAGCTTCAGCAGGCGCTGACACTCGGCATTATGTTCCTTCGTGACGCGAACCGTCCGTCGCGAGAATTTCTCCACGTCCTCGGCTGTGCCCGTCTCTTTGGCCTCCTCCAGGCCCTCGGTGGCCTCCTGTTTACGCTGGTATCGGCGGGCGAGCTCGCCGGACTTGAGTTTGGGAGGGGCGCCATCGAAGATGTAGAGAGGCTTGATGCCGTTGTCTATCATACGCAGCGTACGGTAGAACATACCCATCAGGTGAGAGGTAGTCTCGCCAGACTCGTTCATGAGCTGTTGGCCATCGGATCGCACTGCAATGAGGAAGGAGTAGATGCTCATAGACCTAAGAGAGAGTCAATAACGGCATAGGCTCAGACACACAAGCACAGCAGACGTACGCATCCTAGAAGCTATCAGCACAGACAACAACTGATGAGCGAGAATGCGGACTCACAATAGCGACCTTGCGACCGAAATGGTTTTTTATCTCGCCCTCCTTGATCGCGTCGGGCGCCTCCTCCTTGATGATGGAGAAGAGCTGTTTGATACCCATCTTGGCAACCAAAAGAAAACCCTTGTGCCCGGAAGGACTGCTTGATCTCTGTTCTGTCGGTCGCGAGCTATTCTGCGTGTCAACGGGATGCAGAGGCCAAAAGACGACGGTGCTGCCTGCTCGATCACTTTAGTGATGTCACTGAACTTTCTCCAAATGGACGCGCCCAGGAGGAAGGCGCGACGCGCCGCGCCGTTGAATTGAAAGAACAGGGGTGGGTCGGTCACCTTTCAGTGGGGCATTATCACTTCCTCGACCCCCAAAGCAAAGTAAGAAAGGTCGGGACGCAGCTTGGAAAGTCAAAAACTTTGATCAAATCAGAAGACTAATTAATACATTCTTGGGAAAATTCAACTCCAAAACGAAGAACAAAAGCAAAAGCAAAATTCTCCGATACGGGGAATCGAACCCCGGGCGCCGCGGAGCGTCAAGT
This sequence comes from Cryphonectria naterciae, assembly GCA_014850475.1. NCBI lineage: Eukaryota > Fungi > Ascomycota > Sordariomycetes > Diaporthales > Cryphonectriaceae > Cryphonectria > Cryphonectria naterciae. Next base: position 71,876 of record JACWST010000088.1, read on the forward strand.
GAACTTGAAAACGCGGAATGTTGGCCACTACACCATATCGGATGTGCAATTGACATGTGATGAGTCACCCCTCTTTATATACCTGACTAGCAAGACCTACCTACACCCAGTACGCTTGCTATTGAGGCTATATGTATATTTGGCCTCGAATCACCAACCTTGCTTGCATATCGGCAGCTGCGAAAGCGGACTTCTTCCTTGGCCATCTTTCTTCGCAGGAGGCTTCTGCTTTGATCAGTCCTGAACTGACGTGGGATTGCTTTCGTTATGGCTGCCACGTTCTGAATGATATGATCTTGTCAAAAATCAAGATCTGTGGCCTTCCAAGACGTGGTAAAAGGAGATACAACGACCTGAATAGCAATGGCGCCCGTAGGCAGCCAAAGAGGTACGAGACTCAAGCTCTCAGCTCCCACAAAAAAAAAGGCTGGAGCGTGTTGTGTGTTGTCTGAGCTACCAGAAGCAAGGCGGTGGGCGCCTCTGATAAGATAATGAGCATAAGTCGAGCAGGTCATTTGTTGGCAAGAGAGGAAGAATCAAAAAAAACAAGAGCCACGCGTAGAGCTTGAAAGAAGTGTCGAACATGACCGAAACCTATGGTGTTTATGTGTGTTGCTTCGACGGTGCGGGAAGTAGCGACTGAAAAAGAAGGGGCGTCAGTAGCAGCAGCAGTGCCAACTGGTGCGAATGAACATCTTTGCCTAAATTCCAAACCGTACAAGAAGTTGTAGTTCGCCCTGTGTCGGTTGATGCTCCTAATAGCATAAGATACCCATATTGGGGGAACATGGAGTGATATGGGCGGAGCGGAGGCCTGGGATCGAATACGCTCTGGGCATTCTACGAGATGAAGACCAAGGCAAGCAAAGATGGTGAGGAGGGCGACACGGGGGCTATAGATAATTGTCTCACCGATCCAATCTCATTTCTCTTTCATGTGCTCATGATATCTTTTTTTTAGGCTTCTTCTTTTGCCTTCAAAGATCGGCCTCGTCTAATGCATAATTTACAATTATAGCGTCACTGCCACCTATGACTCCTACGTCTTCTTGATGGCCGACGACGCTGAATCATTCCGTCCCCATACGGCTCCGTCCCCTTACGCAGCCCACACATCTTGGCCCGTCTTCTCGATCCAATTGCCTAGCTGGTTAACGCTGCTGTCCCACTCCGCCAATCGCAGGCGCATGCTATCGATCTGTTTGAAGTCCAATACCTTGGGCTGCACCCAGTTGATGTTGGCCACCTCATCCACCTGGTCGACTGTTCCCCTCAAGAGCCCTAGACTCAGCGCTTTCATGACGAGGTGCTCAATCTCGTGGGGCTTGACCTTCGTCTCCTGTTCGATCGTCGCAAACGACATGGCGCGCTCGTGAGGTGGTCGTCGGAAGACGGCCTCGGTCAATGCTGCCAGGTAGATCTTCTCGCGCAGCTTGTCTTTGTGTTGGGAGAGCAGGGGATCGGAATCGACGCTGCCGGAGAGCATGTCGTATCTCGTGAGGTCGCCCGCGTTGAAGATAAAGAGCAGGTCCCGCAGCCACTGGTCCTTCTTGTCGTTCAGTACGTCCAGGATCGGGTGTAGGAGCAGCTCGCCGAAGTTGTAGATGCTCGTCGACACCAGCGCCGAGGTGGCCAGGTCGTATGCCCGCTTGCGCCGTTCGGCATCATCCAGACTCTTGATGTCGATACACGCAAGGTAGAGGAGGGCGTTGCGGTAGTAGGACGCAAAATCCTGCTTGAGGTAATAGTAGTCGGCGTTGACCTTGTAGAACGTAGCATGGACGACCGTCTCGACCGAGTCAAACACATCCAGCTTCTTCTCGGCCTTGTTGAGATCCTTGCGCGCATCGTCGAGCTTGCCGAGCTCCAGCTTCACGTTTGCCACAGCGACGGTCGCGTAGACATAAGCGTTTCTTGAGTTTGGATCCTCCTCTTCGTCTACATCCTTCTTATTCTTCTTCTTCTCCTGTTCAGGGTCGACCTTGCCTGCTACAAGCTCCACGAAAGCGAGGCGTTCTTGGAGATCTGTAGTACGGCGTCAGCATGTATAAACCTCCAGGGTGACAAGCGATGTTGGTGCAGGTGCACACCTTGGCATTGTGTTGCTGCCTTCAAGGCGAGGTCGACTAGCTTCAGCTGGTTGATCTTGTCGGCAAACTGAAGGATGAATTTGTTGTAGATGGCCATGCGGAAGGGGCCGCTGTCGGGATGGTTGAAAATGGTAACGAGGGTCTCAGTCAGCTCGTGCCATAACTTCTGCTCCCAGAGATCTTGTAGGCGTAGAGTGTCGGCCTGCAGGGGTTCGGAGACCTGGGAGAAGACCTCCGACAGGAAGGTCTGCGTGGCCTCGTCGGGCTGCATGTTGCTGTCTGTTGGTAAGATGCGTAGGCTGGCGAAGGCAGACTGGCTCTGTCGTTGGGAGGGATACAAAAAAAACGGTAACTTTCTTGAGACTCGACGAATGATTGGTGATGACTTCAATATGTCTCGTTCGTTCTGTAAATGTTTTCTTCGCGAGGGGAATGGGGGAGGGATCGAGTTTCTGTAGTATTTTGGAAGCTGTTGATGTTCAAAGGCCGACGCGGCTAGGGTGCAGCCTGGTCGAGAGCTCCCATGCATGCGCCTACTTGCTGGGCTTCCGCAGCAGTTGGCTGCAGCCCACCACCCCTGTGGGCCGTCCCCCATCGAGCTTATGTCAGCGCCCCCCTTCGTCACCAATCCCAGGGCTAGTTGGTCCGTGCGTTCTTCGGCCGGCACTGCTTGGCCCTGCTTGGGAATTGGCTGCGTCTGGTTGGAGCTCTCCAGTTTGGAAGTTCGAGGCTTCGCTTCGTCCACCTACTGACGACGGGAAAAGCAACCCATTGACCACGCCCACTGCCCTCTTCGTGATCCCGCGCTCAGCAAGGATGGCCTCACTACCAAAGGCCGTACGGTCATCCTCCAGAACCGCCCAGAAAGTCCTCCAGCAGAGGTCGATATCAGATGTCGCGATTACCCGCACGGGGAAGCCCATTCTCCGGGTCCAGGGTGGAAGGTCAGTCGTGCTGGACTTGCTGATCGAGACACGTTTCTGGTGGCTGACTTCCTACGAAACAGATCATCCCTTGGTGGTACGGAACACTCCGACGGTATTACGCAATGACGAGCGAATAAATTTCTGATCCCGAGTTACAGGACACACCGCGACGGTATTCGGCGCAACGGGACAGCTTGGACGATACATCGTGAATAGGCTGGGTATGCTGGCCCTTCTTTTCCAAGGTGAATCCGGGTGCTGACAGGTTACGCATGTAGCTCGGGTAGGATGCCAGGTTGTTATACCATACAGGGAGGAGATGAGCAAGCGGCACCTGAAGGTGACCGGTGATCTGGGCAGGGTAGCCTTTGTGGTATGCACTCCAACCGCATGGGTTCAGGGCCCAGATTCTCACTACTTCCCAGGAATATGATCTGCGGAACACCGAGTCGATCGAGGAGGCTGTCAGGCATTCGGACATCGTCTATAACCTGGTGGGCAGGACGTACCCAACAAAGTACGTCTGTCTAATGAGTCGTGGCAAGCGGTATGGGAACTCAGCGGCTAAACGTGATCCAGGAACTTCTCTTTGGAGGGCGTCCATGTCGAAGGCACAGCTCGCATTGCCGAGGCAGTGGCCAAGTACGATGTGGACCGTTTTATCCACGTCTCCTCGTACAATGCCGACCCTAACTCTCCGGCATCTTTCTTCGCAACAAAGGGTCGTGGTGAGCAGGTTGCTCGGGACATCTATCCCGAGACGACCATCGTGCGACCTGCGCCCCTGTTCGGTTTTGAGGACAATCTGTTGCTGAAGTTGGCTGGTCTCACGAACCTCTTCACCTCAAACAACATGCAGGAGAGATACTGGCCCGTGCATGTACGTCAAGAATCCCATCAATGAGTGTGGGTGAAGCCGTTACTGATCATCCCGTCTAGTCAATCGATGTTGGCCACGCCCTCGAGCTGATGCTCTACGATGACACCACCGCCGCGCAGACCTACGAGCTGTACGGACCCAAGCAGTACTCTACTGCCGAGATCGCAGAGATGGTCGACAAGGAGATCTTCGCCAAGCGGCGGCACATCAACGTGCCCCGGCAGATCCTCGAACCAGTCGCCAAACTGCTGAACTGGGTGCTCTGGTGGCCGATGCTGTCTGCGGAGCAGGTTCAGATGGAGCACGTTGATCAGGTGATTGATGAGACGGCCAAGACGTTCAAGGACCTCGGAATCGAGCCCGGTGATATCAGCAAGTTCACATACCACTACGTTCAAGGATTCCGCAGCGGCGCGTTCTACGATCTGCCGCCGGCGAGTGAGAAGGAGAGGAGAGAGGAGAGGAAGTATCTGCACGTGCTGGATGACCAATAGAAGAAGAAATACAGACCAAAAAAAACAGAAGGGCGAGGCAGGTTGGGGGTCCGGTGGGGCGAGCATTGAAAGACGAGCAATTGTAAATATGTGGTGATTAGATTGTTTTCTTCCTTGCGCCTTTCAATTTGAAAAAGAAAATTCAATACATCATGAGAGACCGTGGAAGTATGTTTGCGATGCTGTTAAAATGTGTGACAAAAGCGTAGGGGGAACGAATTGGGGCCCGCGGAGAGTCTCGATTAGGCGCCGTTGACACAAATTTTCTCACGCTGAACGACAGCATATGAACCAAGGCACCGCAACAGAACCGGCCCGTACTTGGCCGATCTCAGCAGAGAATACGAGAAGATCCAATATATATATATCATTCCTCAGAGCGTGGCCAGAGGAAAGATATCTACGAATTCATCCAGCAGATCTCAGGAATTGAAAGAAGATGGCTGACTCGGATGACGAGCCCATGTTAGAAACCCCCCCCCCCCCCATCGCGCAAATATGCTACAATTCATACAGTGACTGACCCTTCACGACCCATGTTGTTCTTTTCTCCCTGATAGAACACTCTCCTCGCACGCCCTCGACGCGCTCAAGGCGTTCTACACCGAGCGCGACGAGCGAGCCAAGCAGTTCGAGCAGCTCAAGGCCGAGGCCGAAGACAGAGCGGCTGCTGGCGGCCATGGAGCGGGGAGCTCTGCAACGACAACCGCGGCGGCCTCGCTGAAGTACCCTTTGTCCATGGACACATTTGGCGAGGATTGGAACGAGAGCCAGTTCTGGGTGAGTAAGCCTTTGGGGATGACATGGGGTTCAGCGAGGACACTCCAGAGGAGGTGAAGCCGAAGAGAAGGCCATGTCTGGGTGGTTTCTCCTTTCTTTTTTTCTTTGTTTTTCTTCTTGTTCAAATAGGCAGTATCAGGAAGATAATGCTACGCCTACTGATTATGATGGGTGGACAGTATTCCGATGAGACGGCGGCACTCCTCGCGCACCAACTCCTCGACGGCGCCACGGCGGACACCAAGATCGCCATCGTGAGCGCGCCCAGCGTGTTTGTCGCGCTCAAGAACATCTTGGTAGGCCTCCCCTTCCTTCATCTTCCAAGGGATTGGATATAGATGAATACAATGGTCCAAGGGAAAGAGCTGGCTGGCTGACTGGCGATGCTATGGGGGGGAAACGGATATAAAAAAAGGCATCACAGCCCCCCGAGACGCCGAAGCCATCCCTCACCCTGCTTGAGCACGACCACCGCTTCAGCGTGTTTCCTGAATTCGTCTTTTACGATTTTATGCAGCCTGTTAAGTTGCCCGGTATGCTCCCTCCTTTATCCCGCCTAGATCCATCCGACATATGCATCGGCTGACCTGGAGACACGCACCACGCCCTGCCCCTTGCCAGCCGACCTAAGGGGCACCATAAACCGTCTTATAGTCGACCCGCCCTTCCTCTCCGAGGACTGCCAGACCAAGGCGGCCCTCACGGTACGTTGGATGGCCAAGGCTGCGTCCCCAGAGACCCGGCTCATCCTGTGCACCGGCGAACGCATGGAGGGGCTCGCGACGAGGCTCTACAAGGCCTTTGGGCTGCGGACGACGACGTACGAGCCCGTCCATGCTAGAGGTCTGAGTAATGAGTTTTACTGCTACGGTAACTTTGAGTGCGGAGAGTGGAAATTCAGGGGTGGCCAGGCTGGTGGCGTGAAGGAGGAGCGTCGATAGTATGCGTCCTTAAGTGAATCGGTCGCTCATACAGATGTCAAGCTTGGGGCTAGGGACCACCGTACAAAAAGAGGGAAAATTGTTATCAAGTAACACGCATGATAGGGCGGTCAAGGCGGTGCGTGCAGATTGAAGATAAAAGGAACTCGATTGATAACGCCGCTCCCTCTGAACGCCTACCAACAATGCTAATCCGGGTGACCACCGGTCCGAATTGTTTTTCTCTCTCTCGAGAAAGCAGAAAGATGCCGTACGCCTTTTTGTGTCCCCATTATTGGTCCTTGAGTTGCCACTGCATGCATAGGAGGGGCCCCTTGGTCATCACGACCATCTTCGAAATCTGTCCAAAAACACACAAAACAACGCCCCCAAGAACCGAATGCTTAAATCTCAACCATTCTCTTTCTTCAACCTAGGTGCCTTCTAGGCAAGTGTCCGCACGATGTAGAAGAGAAGATAGGCCTTAGCTCCTAGTACGTCGGACTTGGATGCCATCTCGACCCGGTGGTCGTTGAAGGTGAACCACTGCGTTCTTCTATTAGCAGCCATCTATTTGTTGTATCAATTGCCAAATATATATGATAGATGAGCAGCTTCTTACCTGGTCGCCAACTCGACAGTACGAGATGTAGTGGCCGGTATCAATCTCGCCCACATGCACAACAACACTCATGAGATCATATGTGCATGATCTTGAGAGCTCGTACTGCTCCTTCGCATCTGCTGTCCTCGCTCGGTTTGTGTATGGCAGCATACTCAATGACAGCGGGAATTGTACTTGCGTCTCGATCTTAGCAGCAGACTTGTCTCGCGAGCCGTTTCTGAATTCAAACCGCTGTGACGTATCATGGTCAGCCATTTGATCATCAATATACTCCTCGAGAGAACAAAGCTCGTGCTTACCTTTAACTGAATGGACAAGACATTGGGTAACCGCTTGATGCTGGTATGCCGACGTGCCTGTTGGGGGCCGTTGCAGTTATTACATCGGTACTCGCACTTGTCTGACTTGACGTATTCCTCTTCCAGGCAGTCCTGCAGCGTAATCTGGGTCTTCTGGGCTGCCTTCTTCCCTTTCTTGTGTGTCAGATTATCCAAACCCACACTCAAGTCTAGAAACGACTGCACCTGGTTGGTCACACCGCCGCAGTTCTGGCAGGTTGTGGTCGTCTGGAGTTTGCCGTAGTACGTCTGATGCATGATGCAATTGCAGCTGTGCTCGCTGCCGATTTCCGGCTTCTTACCGTCACCATTGCGCTCATGTAGCTCTTCCGCAATGAACTGGAAGAACTCGTGTGCGTCTTGCTCCTTGGTGGTGACCAGGTTCTCGAATGCCTTGTTCTCGGAGATCCAGAAGCTCGACAGGATATTGGCCGCGGTGTATCCATTCGTCACCTCAGTGCCCCAGAAGTCCTGGAACATGTCGTCCATAGCACAGCTCAAGCAGGCCTGCACCTCACAGGAATTGCTGGAGTGGCCATCGCTGAGGTAGAAGTTCCGCAGGATGGGGTTGTGCAGGAAGCTCTGGAGGATAACGTTCTGGTAGCAGGTAGCACCTGCGTTGTAGATGCCACGGAGACCATCTGCCCGGCATGAAGGCATCGTGGTGTTTGCGCTGAGGATCTTGGGGTCCTCCTTTATGGCCTCTGCGAGCAACTCATCATACTTTCTCTTGCGGCCTACGTGGATATGATGTCAGTCTTTTGACTATGCGACAGCCGTAAGAGCACCGACAGAGCAAGGAAGGGAAATGGCACAGGTCTAGAGATATCGAGCGAAGAACCCCGGGGGGGGGGGGGCGACATACTAGAAAAGGTGCCCGTTCCGATCTTGCGGTTTCTGAGGTCCTCAAGGGTGGGGTCCCAGACGAAGTCATCACACATGTGGCAGAAGAGTGAGCCCGTCTTGGAGTCGACGACTGGTTGTTGAACAGATGTCAGCCATGAACCCAGCCACGGTGCTACGCAGCACCACCGCCACTAGAAATAATAATTACTACAACTCACAGAAGCGATGTGATTTCTTGTCTCCATGTCTGCTGACATCATCATGGCTCATGACGATAGGGCACTGCAGACAGAGGAAATTGGAGGTCAAGGACGCGGAGATGGTGTTGTCCTTGATGGCCTTGCGGACCTGTGGGATGACGGGGACATTGTCATAGATCTGGCGCAGGATAGCCTTGTAGTGTTGGATGCAGGTGTTAGTGGTCTCCTGGCTCTGGCTCAGCAGCTGTTGCACATGTTCTGTATGCTGTGTTAGCCTGGACAAATGTGAGAGGCATCGGGCTGGGCAAAGACCGTACGACAGCCGAACATTGGTGTTCCTTGAACGGGCGAGTTGACCTTGACGTTCTTGGGCGACGCCGGTGTGTGTGGACGGGTCGCCATGTTGAATTGCCTGCCCGCTCTTTCCCCTTTTCCAAAGTGATCAAACAATATCCGTGTCCAGGCTCGTTGTTTGTGACAAGCTGCAGAAGCGTTTGCCCCCCCTCTTTTTCTCCGTTCTGTGTAGTGGTCCAGAGGCAGGACGGCTCACAGATGCGAAGGTCCGGCCGGGGACAACGGGCTGTCCACCCAATGAGTTAATCTTTTAGATTGTGCCCGGCCCGCTTGAACCTCAGGGCTGACAAAAGGGCCTAGCCTGGCTCTTTTCGCAGAATGCCAGAGGACTTGTACGACGACTCGTCTGATTTACCCGCCTCGCGAAGATCCAGATCGATCAGTGGTGTATTTGTGATCCAGGTGCAGGTGGGTTCGTCTCGCTGAGGAGGGGGGCAGGGTACAGGTGGTATCTCGTTCTTGTCGCGCGGGCGATGAACAAACGCCAAAGGGGGGGGGGAGGAGGCCTGGGAAAGGCTGCGAACTGACAAGCCAGCGGCAAACGCACAAACAAGTCAGCATGACCTCTTCCAGACTGCCCTAGTCACGTTTATCTGGTTACACTTGGAGGATAACTCACCAGGCCAGAGATGTCCGAGGACGACGTCTCGGATAAGGGACGCTCGAGTGTTTCGATAAATGCTTTATCCTCGACCGTCTTCGCTTCGAGATGATGATCCCTAGACCATAATAACTCCCCAGGGCCAAACTCCAGAGCAGTCCGCGGGCAGGCTAAGTAAATTGCGATAAGCTTCCTTATCGTGGCCCTGCAGTCTGGACCGGGGTTGGTTAACCAGGCACACGCTATGACAAAGTTCTTGACTCTCCATGTCCCACTATAGCGGCCTCTGAGCCTAGCTTTTAGCGTCTTCTCCCAGAGGGCGCACAGGGGCCTTATAGTTATCCCCGCGGCAGGCTGTTCTTTCGTTGATGATTTCCTTGTGACGGCCCTATAGAATAAGCCATCGACTCTGCCTGTTGGATCGAGCCACAGCGGTCGCCCACCAGAACTGTATACAGTAGAAATATGTAAGGGGTCGCTACACGAGTCGAAAAGAACAGGCTGCCACACATGAATTCGGCAGTCGATCATTGGTCCATTCAAGATTCTATGTATCCACAGGTTGTACAAACAGTATTTACATATTTCCTATGTGGGGATGTAGTAAAGCCCTAACCCTTTGGGATGGGTTGCACTTACACATGCTTGGGGGCAGGCAAGGCCGTATCCTCATCTGGCACCTCAATGGCGTCGACATCTTTTACCTCGGCTTGGGCTTGCTTGGCTACCCAAAGGCAGCAGCGACACTCGTCTGCCCCTTCGAGGTTGATACTTCTTACGGAGCACCTATCTCTTGAAAACTCCGCCCGTGGATGCGTCTCACCTCCCCCCTCTGTCGCCCCCTCAAAATGGCCCTTCAACTTGTCCCCCTCCCAGAGGTAGAGCGCCTCTCCCCGGTCTGCATCCGCCTCCTCGGCGGGAACCCTTCCAAGTTCACCCTACAGGGCACAAATACCTACCTCATTGGCAAGGGTACTAAGCGGCTGCTCATCGACACGGGTGAGGGAAAGCCCAGCTGGATAGCGGCTCTGCGGCGGACGCTGGCCGAGGAGGGGGCAAGCGTGAGCGCGGCGCTGATAACGCACTGGCACGCAGACCACGTCGGAGGCATCAAGGACGTGCTGGGTCTGGATGAGACGGCGGCGAAGGTCTACAAGCACCAGCCCGACGAGGGCCAGATAGACATCAAAGACGGCCAGCGCTTCGAGGTCGAGGGCGCCACCGTCACGGCGCACCACACGCCTGGGCACACGGTCGATCATATGGTATTTATCCTCGAGGAGGAAGACGCCATGTTCACTGGTGACAACGTACTGGGCCAGGGCACAGGTGTCTTTGAGGACCTGGCGACGTACCTCTCGAGCCTAGAGAGGATGGGGCCTCTATTCAAGGGAAGAGCATACCCCGGTCACGGGCCGGTGATCGACGACGGCCCGGGCAAGATACGGGAGTACATCCAGCACCGCCAACAGCGGGAGGAACAGATCACACAAACCCTGCGGTCGGTCAATGAGGCCGCTGGCATGGCTGCGTGGGAGCCGATGGAGCTGGTCAAGGTCATCTATGCGGATGTTCCAGAAAGCCTGCACATCCCGGCGCAAGGAGGTGTGATGCATGTGCTGCAGAAGCTCGCGAGGGAAGGGAGGGCGCAAGAGGAGGCAGACGGCAGATGGGTGTTGAAAGATCGACCAGCCCTATAGCAATACGGCTGGGATATGTAATCGTCATGAGCACGACATCATCGTGGATTCAGGCCAACTAGCTCGCAAGGCTGAGAGTGACGTCATCTACATCCTCAGCCTGGTCAAGGTGCAAAGTTTCAGGGAGGTATATTACAAAGAAAATCATCGTCTTGCTCTTTTTATGATTTGGTAAAAAGGATGCAATGGGACCAGCCGTTCAGAACGGTCTAGACCCTATAGTGCTCAACGAGCCACATATGAATCCATACATAGTAATCACCACAATACAGATGATACCGGGCGTCATCCCCCCCCCACCGTTCTATCACCTCACCTAGGTGTCGGAAGCCCCGGGACAGCCCAACGCGGGGTCTATCCGTCGGCTTTGTCGAATAGCCCAGCTGGCTCCGAGAAAGAGGAAAAAGAGAAAGATAGAGTCGTTTCTGCCTTGGCGTGAACCAAAGAAAATGAATGGGTGTAAGCCACCATCTGCAGGTGGTCCCGGTGCAGCCTATGAGCGTGCATGCTGACTTACTAGTCTGGCTCGCCCAGCCGCCGGAGCGTGGCTTACCAGGTACTTTGGCGCCAAAAAAAATATTGTCAACTGACCGGCGGGAAGAGTGAACAAAAAAGTAAAAACCAACCGGAGCTCGGAGCCGGGTTTATGGAGGATCCCAAATAGACCTGCTACTTTTCTTTCTCCTACTTGCATTTCGGAATCAAAAAGACAATACACCTACTACGTAGGGTGAAGAGCCATCCCGAATTAACCCGTCAGAGCGTTGCACCGTGCAGCCGCGAACCCCTCAAACAAATGGGAGGAGAGAATGCTCATTCCCGCCTATTCCCGTTGTTTTGCAGCCTTGGGCGGGAACGGCGAGCTCGGAGGGTTCGCGTTTCCCGCAAAGCCCGAAGTTGACGGTGTGACAAGGTTGGGAATCTGACAGGCAGTGGATCGACGTTCGAGTGATGACTCTGCGGGGTGAGCGCGCAGTAGTGAGGAAGGCGAGCGAACAAGAATAAGGTCCCAAAAGTTTTTTTTTGGGGGGGGGGGGGGGTTTTTTTTTTTTCGGCCCGGAAACCTCGGACCAGATCCTGACCTTGTGGTAGCGGGCTTTGTGGACAGTACATAGCACATAGCAGTGGAGAGGGATTGCGTCTTGCGAATTCTGCAAGTTGCTTGCAGCTCCAGACCCCACCCAACTGGACCATGGTGCAGTCGTTGGGATCGGAGGGTTCGTTGGTGATCAGTTGTTGCCTGTTTGGAACATTGAACGTCTTACCATTGCATCAAACAGTACAGAGGACATACTCTCCACTGCTTGTCACGACGAGGGGTTGGCCGGCTTCGGATCCGAGATACTACTACTCCTCCTGTTTCTCAGCGATGCGCGCATTACCAGGGCAGACTTGGCTCATCTCTTAAGGCTGAGGTTGAGGCTCGGCATATGTAATCATTTCGAAGAGATCATGGCTCTAGCTGTGGGTACCCCCTCCCCTGCCTGAAGCTATGCGTCCGCCGGGCGCAACCAGCAGCAAGACACTGTCGGTCGCTTATGATTGTATCGTCGACGGGTTGAGGTCCACGTGAGGTTGTCGATCGTCCCCGAGTTTCGCTTAAGCTCACCTTCGGCCTTAGCCCTTGACGCTACTAGATGAGGCTCCGTAAATGCCGGCAGATCTTGACACTGTGCCCCAGTGCTCGCCAGACTGACGTAGCTGCGGCTTGCATGGGTGCTGCATTTGGTACTGTCGATAACTCGGATCGCAAAAACCGTTTGATCGCGCGCGTCGCTTGCTGCATGCTGCAGTAAAAGTCCTCCTCGTGTGGCGTGACCTGCGGTGAGTCCCTCGCCTAGGTCGCCTCTAGTCGTACGTTCTCGGCGCGGGGAGGAAGCAGACAATACACCATCCCTCCTCCCACAAACTGCATTTGTGGTTGCTACCCCTACCTCACCCTGGTCCCCAAAAGCTGGCGCGATCACATCCCTCGACGGAGGATGTCTTCGGGAATGCCACGGTGGGAGCCGATGAGGCAGCGCTAAGCCCGACTCCCAACCTCTTGAGTTATGAAGTTCAGTCCAACAAGGCTGACCATGGTCATCTGCAGTGGTTGTTCTTTCGACATCTGCAGTGATTGGCTGCCTCTAACCACCACAGGATCACATTGCGCTCGTCCGAACCGCGAGCCTCGAACCATGCCTTGGGGTTTGGAAAGAGGGGGTGGGGGGACAAAGGATGTTGCGGTGTACTGCAAGTTGAAAAAGGACGAAGGGTGACTAGAGGACACATTAGGCAGGGTTAGATGTTGTGATTGCTACCATCTTACATATACAGTAGCATTTGGGGTCAGCAAGGAGATGGAGAAGACAGCTCAGCTGCTGAGTGGTCAATGACGATGGATCTCGTTGGTCCATACTACATAGTATGGTCATAAGCATAGTACTATTGCGCCGTAACGGAAGGAGGAGGCTGGATTTGTAAGGGCGCACAGGACGGTCGAGAGAGGAACAACGCTAATTTTTTTTTTTGCTGGAGGGGCCGGTAATGCAGACAGGGATCTCTGTTTGAGGGGTACCCCGCACAGTATAATACAGTGCGGCGCATTCTTGGGGTCTGCCAAGAACCCCGGGTGCTTTTGGAGCTGCTGGCTGGCCGTCCTTTTGCTCTTCTCTGAGAATCCCTCGAGAACGACGAATTCGGAACCTTCGGATCTTGGCCTCGATTGCAGCAGTTTTCGTCTATGGCTCCATCAACCACTGGGGTCTATGGTGGGACCATGTTCAGACAAGTCCTCAGGTCAGGCGCGCAAGGATTATTGGGCCGCTCCCGAATAGGTCGCAGTACCTCGCGTCAAGGTATTTCCACTGTTGTGATGTGATGCTATCGTCAAGGTGCTTCAAGTACCTGTACTTCTTTTTTCTTTTTCTTAGGTGACCCCCCACCACCATACCCTCGCCCTCATCCCTCCTCCTTCTCTTTGTCTTGGGATGCTATACTCCATGCAGTTATGGAGACCAGAACGAATCGGATGATGTCGCTGTAGGCAAGCCTCTGTCTCCAACGTTTTCCGTTCTTATTGTCATTCATAGAGCTCTATTACCAATCGTTTCCGACAGATACTCCGTACAGCAACAGCAACTCAAGGGTGCCATGATCCCTCGATGACTGTGTGTATAGGTCCTAGTTTGGTGGTTGGTATATAAGATCTCTACTGCCTTCCCCCCCCCCCCTCTCCTCCTCCTTCACCTCGACAGCCCCGTCGTGTTACCTCTCTTTCCTCTTCGGGATATTGCGCCCCTGGCCTCCCTGCTCTCTCACAGGAGCTGTCACACTTACCACGCACCGAGTGCCCAAAGAATAACCTCCTACAAATCATCGAAGAGACCGAATCCTCGCGCGCGCATACACACTGACGGTCAAACTCCCTTGGTGTCTTGAGAGTTGGGCGCCCCCCAACTCACGCCTTGTGTCACTTGTCGCAAGCGCTCTTCCAGTCCGCTCATCCTAAAAACTGGCAGTTAGGATCCCTTTCGAGACCAACCTTGCTTGGGGCGAAGCTCAGGAATTTCGTCATGCGATCGATAGCAACGTCGACATTCAGAGCTGCCTGGGCAGCACTCTTTTTGGGACTTCTGCTCCCATCTGTCCTGGCTCACGGAGACGATGAGGCCATGGATATGGGTGACAGCATGGGCAATATGGACCTAGGCGTCGACGAGCCCACGCCCGAGGCAGAGTACCCGCCGTCCTATTTCACCCATCCAGAGCACCGCGGCGTTCTGGTTGCGCACATAGGTTTTATGGTCCTGGCTTGGGTGGTTGTTTTGCCTCTAGGTACGCTTTGGATACGATCCCCATGAACCCTTCACATTGCGCACCTCGCGAGCAGCTGCACTAACAAGTTTACATCACAGCGACCATGTTCTCCCTCGCAAAATCTCGGTACACTCTCCCAACACAATTCGTCTTCATCGCTGTCAACGCGCTCGGTGTGATGTTCAGCACCATCTACAATGCAAATACCCCCGATCTATACCCGAACAATGCGCACCACAAGCTGGGCTGGCTCGTCACGTGGGTGCTATCGGCGCAGGTGCTTGTCAGCCTCCTGGGTCGTTTTACTAGCGCGTTCAACAAGAAGCAAGATGGAAGACACGCCGGAGCCGATACGATGGAGCGCCGCTCGTTCATCCCCGTGTCGCATGCCGCCATGGACGAGCACCACCGGCTTCACAGCGGACACTACAGCCCCCTGTGTAGGCGCTCGAACGATAGCGGCCAGGGCACCGAGCCAAATACTGAATCGTTGAGAAGCGCTTCTTTTTCGTCGACACCGGAGCCGTTGTCGAGTCCCACGGCTGAGCCGGGGCACAAGGAATATGCGGAAGATGAGGACGATCTCGAAGCCGATCTGCCCTCTACGCCGCGCGGCGGTGTGTTGCGCAACTTGGCGACCAAAGTCGGGGCCAAGATTTCCGTTCGCGCATGGAAGGTGCTGACGTTCGGATACAACTTTGTCGATCGCACAAGCATGATCCTGGGATTCATTACTCTGTGCACCGGCATTATTGCCATGGGCCGCTTCTTTGTAAGTTGCGACACACATGTTCCATGACGAGCAACTGGCGGCTGGTGACCCGGGACTAACGGTCTGAGCAGGAGGGTCGACAGGTCTTCACCGGCCTGGCGCATTGGATTAAGGGCGGCATTTTCTTCTGGTTGGGGGTCCTCAATCTCGGCCGTTGGGCTGGTTGTTTTGGCGAGCTTGGATGGGTGAGTGTCACCTCGAGGAAAATACCTCTCCAACGGTGAAAATTTCCGTCCACAGCAGCACTGACAAGCTGTGTCTCGTGATATAGGCCTGGAATATCCGTCCCAAATCGGCAAGCAAGCGATGGGTACCATCGGCTGAATTTGTCGAGAGTTTCCTCATCTTCTTCTACGGCTCCACGAATATTTTCCTCGAGCATCTCGGTAACTGGGGCGGTGAGTATAGCTTTGAGGACCTTGAACACATTTCCATTACGGTCCTCTTCCTGGGAGGTGGTCTGGTACGTCAACGATGAATCTGGTCTGCCCACTCGCTACTGCATACTCTGCGGGGCCGTCATCCTCCCCTCATCTCATTCCTGCTGACAAGTACCGACCGACAGTGTGGCATGCTGATCGAATCCGTCCGTGTCCGCGAGCTTCTCAACACGACTGTCGCCTCGGCGATTGACGAGCGCTACAGCGATGCACATGAACGCGAGCTGGCTCTAGAGGAGCCTACCACATACCGATTCTCGATGAATCCGATCCCGTCCCTCGTCATACTTCTGCTGGGCATCATGATGTCCAGCCATACGCAAGAGTCCATGATCTCGTCGATGGTGCACAAACAATGGGGCACAATGCTCACCGGCGCGTCTTTCGCCCGTGGTCTGACATATGTCATCACCTACCTCAAGCCGCCAACCAGCATTCTCCCGTCGAGGCCGCCCACGGAGCTCCTGGCGGCATTTGGGCTGATGACCGGCGGGATCCTCTTCATGGCCTCGAGTGGCGATACAGTCGAGGGCATGATTCACTACAACCTCGATGTCATGTTCATGTACACCGTCACAATGGGGCTCGTGGGTCTCTTGATGGCTTGGGAGATTATCGTCGTTGCGGTCAAGGGATGGGCCGCCCGCAAAGAAGCTGGGAAACCAGTCGGCGTGAGCTTCTATTCCGCTTAAGCGACCCCTCAGGGGACAATGGTCTGGCCAAGGTTGCATATACCTGGATTTTCCAAACTACCTGATATGACTCTCCTCACGACTCTCCTTTCTTTGTATTTTTTTTGGTTTTATGATTTCTTTTCTTCTTTTCTAGTCTACGTCACCCTTGATACCCATTATACCAATCCTTTGGCACTGGGCTTTTTTGTTTTTCCTTTTCCAGGAGTAAACCAAGATTGAAGATGGATGGGGGCGATATGATACCCTTGCGAGATGGAGGGGAATGAACGATCCTTTGCTTTTGGCTTCGAATAGAGAAAGAGAGGCACACACAGAGAGAGAGAAAGAGAGAAAGAACATTGGTGATAATAGATAGCGGACGGTAATGTCATGGGAAATGAGACGAGAAGGCTAGCCAATGGTTGTGCTTCAATCCATGTAGCGAAGAAAAAGAATGCATCGGTGTGCTGCTGGCAATCTCGTGCATAAGCGGTGCTGTCAATACCAACCTACGCCTTCTCGTCCCCTTTGCGCAGCAGCGAGCAGCTCTCATTCACAGTTCATGCCAAAATCCCAGCCCATCCCAGCCGCATGTCGACAACGGCGCCGCTTGGGCTCGTATGTCAGCCAATGCAATTATTAGAAGTGCGCATATACAGCACACACAGGCAGACAGGTAGACAGACAGTCAGTCAGCGTACACTACAAAGCAGTGTGTACTGGCTGGCTGTCGTGGCTAAACAAAGTGTGCATGGTGTAGGGAAGAGATTCGGCTGTTCTTGGCAGTGGTACTATACAAGCCCAATGGTTGGGACATGAGGCTGCTCAGAGCCTTAGCAGTCCAACACTTGAGGCATCACAAGGGCATAGAGGAGGACGAATTGAATCAATTCTGCATCAGCGACTGTCTTATGGCCCTCCTTCTCTTCTGTCTCCCACCAGAGGAAAGAGGACCAATGTGAAAAAGTAGGCGTCTTACTGGTAAATACGTTCCACACATCGATCGTGCTTGATACTTTTTTTTCTTTCTTGCGTGCGTACGTGCGTGCTTCGCTGTATATACATGTAGCAATATAATAAATAGGCCCCTCCAGTCGCCGTTAATCAACGAGCAGTAGGTGGGTTGGGTAAATTCGTCTCGAGGTGTTAAGCCTTTGGCCCCACACTTCATCCCAAGAGGTAGGAGAAGGGCACACCCTATTTGGCGTAGTTCTCTCGGAGAATACAACCTGAACGCCTCTCGTCCTTTTGCCGACCACACCTGGGTCCCTCTCAACTTTCCTCCATTCCTCCTCGCCCCTTTGGCAATACCCACCCCACTTATGGATAGGCAACATCTCCGTTATGTATATATATATGTACAGTTCTTTTTTCAATCATGGCGTAGTGTCGTGAGGATACTCATGGTTTATCATCGTGCTAAAGGAAGAGGGGGGGAAAGGAATACAACAACATAATTCAAAATAAAGAGGGGGAGGGAAAAGATCATAACGCAGCCCCATAATGTATGCTGCTCCCCTGCGCAGCCGAGCCGACGTCTGGGCCGGGCTCGCTCCAGTCGTCGAGGGTACCGTTGGTGACACCGCTGGTGTACTTGGAGCTTCCTTCGCTGATTTGCCGCGTGTGCGCCGCCGCGGGCCGTGACGGTATTCCACCGGGGCTTGCCCCAGCGGCCGCAAAGTTGTTGAACGGAATGCCCGGGACTCCCATGGTGCTCGATAGGCTGCCTGACACGGGTTCCAGGTCGAACGGGTCGGAACGGAACTTGTTGCGCTTGGTAGCGAAGCTCTCAAAGCTGACAGCGCTCACCTGGCTGTCGCGGGAGTACATGGTCGACCGGCGCCGTCCTGCTGCCATGGTTGAGTCGCTGGGCGGGCGTGATGACCCATTGGCGATGCGCAGGCCGCGGAGGTCATAGGCCCTGTTCAGGTCGATCGTGCTCGTGTCTACCGACTGGCCCCTAGAGCGGCGGATATCCTGGACATATGTCGATGGCTGAGTTGGCCCTGCGGACCCTGCAATAGCGTTTGTGTCGGAGAAGGGGTTGTTGTTGTTGTTGTTGTTGTTGTTGTTGTTGTTGTTGTAGGGGATAACATTGATGTCGCTAAAGGGATCCTGGTCGAAGCCGAGATCGAGCCCAGCAAAGCCTGATCCTTCGCTGCCGCCACGGGTTCTTGATACCCGCCGTCGTTGCGCCTCGCGGTCGACCTCGTTGTCGTCCATGCTGAGGAGTGTCAAGAAGTCTGGCTTATTGGTGAGCCGTCTTGACCTTGTTGGTGATGTCCCCTTGGCGTCTCCGCCGAGTCCACGGGTAGCAAATATGTTGTTCTTCTCGTTATAGGTTTGTTGTTGTTGTTGTTGATTGCGCGACAGCCCTCCCGTAAACCGCGCCCATAACTCCACAATCCGTTCCTTGATCGTCATGTCGCCATCACCAGTGGCAGAGAAGGACGTCGAGCCCTTCCTCTCGTGGCCGATCATGATGGGTGAGGTATCCATGAACTGAGAGTTTCCCCTATTCATGTCCACCGAGCGGCCACTGCTGTGGGATGCAGCAATACTGTGGATGCTTCCACTGCGGCTCAGTGTGCCGATATGACCGCGAACACGGCCATACTGAGCCCTCAGAGCATCCTTGACCTTGTTAGACCGCGGTGCAGGCTCATTCATGCTGTCGCGGCCTAGCGACGACAGGCCGCGCTTGCCCCTCAGATATCCAGGCCCAGGCTCTGCCGACAAGGGTGTGAGGAGCGTGCTCCGTCGTTTCTTCAGCACCCTCCTCCTCCAGAACCAGATGAGCAATGCCACCATGCTGACCAGCGCCAAACCGCCAATGACACCACCTGCCACAGCGGCAGCGGAGCGGTTGTTATGACTTCCACTTCCGCTGCCTGATGCTGATGCTGATGCTGCTGCAGATGCCTCTGCTGCAGCCGCTGCTGCATTGGTTGCGGTCGAGCTGGCAGTATTCTGGGCATTTGTTGAGGTCGCTGACTGCCCAGATGCCGTTCCTATTGTTGTTGTAGGCACCGCTCCGGCCGACTGCGTGTCTGTCTGCAGGAGCTCGCTCTGAGGGGCCGTAGCGGTCGCCGTGTCCGCCGTCGCCTGAGACGAGGCGGTCAGAGGGTTCGTCGTAGACGAGGCTGCGACGCTGGTGTCAGCTACACTGGTCTGCACTTGCGGTTGGACGGCCGCAGGCGATGCGGCCTCTGGGGTAGTAGCAGAAGCAGCGACGACAATAGCAGCAGAAGAGGAAGAAGAAGACGAGGTCGTGACAGCTGCGGGCGGAGGCGTCGTCGTTGTCTGCTGTACCGCCGGTGGCGCTAGCACTTGCGACGCTGAGGGCGCTGAAGAAATGATGGGAAAACTTGAGAAAGTACTTGTCGTACTTGTTGACTGCGTGCTGGTGTCTGTCCTCGGCACTGCAGTACACCTCTTCCCATCGATCGTTGTGATGAACTCCCCGAGGGGAAGGTTCGCGCTCGTAGCCATCTCTGATGATGATGGTGATGATGATCTTCTCTCGTGGCCGCACACACGCAATCACACAGAGACACCGGGGGGTTGGAGGCGATTCCAGTCGCAAGATCCGGTCCCAAAACAAAAATTAAAGCCCACTGTACAACAGGGGCAAAACCACCTCTCAAAGGTAGTCGACGAAATAGAAGGAGAGGAAGAAGACCAAAGGCCTCTCGGGCCGTCAAAGTCGAGCCGGATTCATCCGGGAGAGGGCCAGCGCCGTTGGTGATAGTTGGTGTTCGGTGGAGAGGGGAGGATGGAAGAGACTCGACCCGGGTCGGAGTAGGGCTGGGGGGGAAAACACAGCGAAGAAGGGGTGGTGCCGATGTCGAGGAGGAAGGCCACGATGTCGGTTTTGTTGGATAAGAGAAATGCAGAGACGTGGCAGTTGTGTGGCAGACTAGGCCTGGGTAGGATCCGGGGTTGAAGGAGAGGAAAGAGATCAGATCAGATCAAACTGCGCGAGGTGTGGTCTGCGACAGGACAGGGGCAGTTTCTCTCTCTGCAGGCCTGGATGGGTATGCGGAAGAAAAAGTGTTGGAAGCCGAGGAGAGAAAGTCGTCGTCCCCAGGCAAGACAGCCACACACACAACACCAGAGACGAAGGTGACTGGGGAGTGTTACCTTTTCGGTTTGTACCAGGGTAGCATAGATGACGAAAGAAGAGAGACAGAGACAAGAGAGACACCACAGAACAGAGCAGACCAGGTCCCCTGGATGAGTGAGTAGTGTTGATGGTGGTGTTTGGTGGTGGTGGAAGAAACAAAGAGAGAAAGACAAGTTTATGGGGGATGCATGGTTGTGATGTGCCATGTAACGAGGACTGTCTCGGTGCAACCACCTCGGAAGCAGGACCGCAACATGGCTCGGGTGGGTTTGGGACTTTGGACGTTGCCCGTGTTTGACGATGGGCTGGACGAGGCTGGGATTGGCCCGTCGAGATGAGATCTAGTCCCAAAGAGTTGAGGCTTCAGGCACAAGATGGGGGGAGATCCTGCAGACTTGGCGCCGTTGTTCTTCCCACTTTGGATGTGGTGGATGTGGTGGGCCCCTTGTCCTGCGACAAGTTTGAAGCACCCAAGTCAGGGGGGGGGGGGGAAGGGGACCATCTTCAACCCGTGATGCCTGCAAGGCGCGAGCCAGACCCCCAAGTCTGGTACAGAGTAGGCATGTATATAGTGCCAGTGCCAGTTGGGTGAGTGAGTGGTCTCCCAATCTGAAGAGAGAGAAAAGACAAGTATCGTCACAGTTTGAAGTGTGAGGCAAGGAAAAATCCGTCTCCTCTCTTCTCTCGATCATCATGACTTGAAAGCAGTAGGCATTTGAGAAGTGGATGTTGACCAGGCCCAGAAGGTAGCAGCAGAAGAGAACTAAGTCAGTAAATATGCATACCGTAGTGTACAATGGCTTGTCGATCGTTCGTGATGGAGGATCTACTTGGATGGGCCCACAGAGAAAGAGGAGGAGGAGGAGGATGGGCAACGAGGGGGGCGCTCGTCCCTCCTTCCCAGCTTTCTGAGCTCACAAGTACTGAAAGTACACTAAGCACACCATACTGTAGTATGGCAGTAGGAAGGAAAGAGGCGCCTGCGACACAACGGCAGGCCCCACTCGTCAATCCCTCGTTGAAACGTCCTTTCCTGGTCGGAAATGTTTTAGGCTTTGGCAGCTTCCTGACCTGGTTGGCCCCATCCCATCCCCACGTGTTTCCCGCTGGCGCCCCCGAGTTTATCCCTCGGTGCATTCAAATTCCGCCATTGTGCCCAAAGCTCAGGTCACCCATACCCATCCGCGTAGTAATATACTCATTCATGCGGTCATGCTGTTAGAGTTTGTCACTATCCTCTAGGAGCCACGGAGTGACTGGTGATTTACCCGCGCTCGAAAGAACGATCGATCGATACTGTAATCACAGATTTTGGGTCTTAAGATGAGAGCGTAAGAGGAAGGAGCATACTCTGTCCTGCCCCAACATGTTCCTTCCTCGACTAGTTCCTGCCTACGGCGAGGTCAATTGTTGCCAGGCCTGCTTTTTTTTTTTTTTCTTCTTCTCTCCCCTTCCTTTTTCCTCCAACAATTTTCAAGGTACTGTGTTCGTATTTACATAAGTAAGTAGTAATACTGCATAGCCACAGGGCGGCTCAAGATGCACACAACAGCTTCATCCCATCTCTGCTCGGCACACGCTGGCATTGACACGTAACACGTTACGCACTACTGTAGGATGGAGGCACTGCAGTCGCCCTCCCTCCTATCTACCTTCTCTTGCTGGCTGCTGCTACAATGCACACGACTCAAGAGGCAGACAGACACAGTAAACGTCCGCCTCCATGCGTTCGGTATAATAGGCGAGCTATCGTAGCCATGTCCTGTCGATGCAAAAGCTTCCAACAATGGTCTTCGAGAGAGCGTGTGTGCAGTGTGCAGTGTACACCCCAACCACCTCCCCGGGCCGGGAGTCATTGATCCCTCTGTGAATGAGCGAATTGATGTGTTTCTCTGTTGCAGATGATCCGAATCACCATCGTCTCATCAGCTTATGCGGCTCCTGTTATTGCCAGATAGAATAGATGGTCGACAGAATGCGCGTGCTGAAGAGAGAATTCATGCGTGATCGACGCCTCCCCCGCCCCCACACACAATGCATCCACTGCATTGTCGCGGCTATATAATATGCCATGGCTTAGTATCCGAGTCACTGTTGGTCTTCCGGCAGAACGGGTGTTTCTGGTCTCTGGTCGTCAACAGGATCAGCGGCACATCACACAGCGTGCGAGGCTGAGCACCAGAAATTGTAGACATGATGTGAAAGAAGAAGGGCACCTCACCGATTTCGAACCACACCCTCGCTGCACAGAACCTCAAGGCGTCATGAGCAGGCACGACAAGCTCTGTCTTGTGCGATCGTGTCTAAGTGACGGATGTTTCTGGTGAGGATCATACTGGTCCTCAGGCAGCCCGACTGCAGCTACTCATGGGCTCCAGAGAAGGTGTCATATGGAATTCGGTAATAACGGCCACTGAAATTACACTGGGAAGACGCTACCGAATTACACCTTCTGGACTGTTCCCATCTTGACATATACGTATTGACGATATTACTCATTGACAATCCAAGATCGGGAGAAGAAGAGATCCATAGGTTGGGAAAAATTAAAAATTAACAAAAACCATTCCCCCTCTCCCCCCCCCCCCCAAACATCAAAAATAGTTGACCAATCGTGATTATAGGGGGTTAGGGTTGGGGTTGGGGTCAAAATACCATAGATCAGACCACCACAGAGGAACGGTCGAAACTTTCCCAGGTTGTCTGGCGGTCGAAGCTATGTTTATCCCTTCAAAATTCCATCTTTGATCTATTATTGTTCTCATGAAAGCTGTACGGCCGTGGTTCTTTGTGCTGAAAACAGGCACTGGAGGCTTTTCGCACTTCAATCTCCGTTCGGTTCTGGGACCCAAATGGCGGGGTTGCTGCTTTAAGTTACCCCCACACTGGGCGTTCGCTCCTGTGCCACACCAACTGAACTGCAACGACAACTCTCCATTGCACCACCTCGCCCCTCTCTCTCTCTCTCTTGAATGAGCCTGTTGAGGCTCATAAGCGTGGTCCATTCCGTGTGCAGACGACACACACACAAACACGTGTCAACTCACGAAACTGACAGACGAATGAAACTACTCGTCTGGGATTGACTGATTGACCTGACTGCCCCCATTGGTTTTCTCTCGCTCTCTCTCTCTCGCTGCTTCCTATCGTCTCAGTCGGGGGAGCCAGGACACGAGCGACGTTTGTGTCCTACCCAGGTGGTCGTCTTGAAGCAACTAAGCACGCGAGGCGTGTCTAATCTGTCCTAACAGCCCGCCACCACCCCAGCGACCGATACTACGTTAGAGATACCCTGCTAGAGTCACCTTCGACAGCACACGCACCAACTACGGTTGGCTTCTTCAGACTTGTACAAGATAGGCACCAAGTCTCGTGCTCTCCATCATGTTTGGCAACCTCGCCCACCTCAGTACGTTCTCCTCCCTGGCCTTCTCCTTCTGCTCGTCTGCCCTTACACCATGAAACAAGGCTCAAAACCACACCCCTCAGTCACCTAGTGGCGGTTGTCTACCTCGACAGTGCGCCCGAAAGGGTCAAGCTCACATTGGAGCTCACGCTGTCTTGCCACATCTGCCATCTTGGTTCGGATCCTGGGCCATGTCTGATCGACTTCGTACCATGTCTTGCCCCAAACGTCTCAAAAGAGCCCTCATCCTCTCCGCATTATCCATCTCCCTTCTTTCCTCTCATCGTCGTGTCCCCCCCCCCTTCCTCGATCTCTCCTTGAATACTGACAACCCTCTTCCAGTTCCCCCTCCAGCACTAAAGGCCCATGGTCCTCCAAAGAATGTCCCACCACCCACACCGGTGTATTTTCCGCAGTGTCTGCCAGAAGCTGCCAGGTCTCACTCGGCCGAGTCTGGACCGGAGCTGCAGCCTCTGCCGGCTCTCCTTCAGACGCTTGCTCGACCAGCGGACCAGGTCAAGATCGCTCATCTCGAGGCCCTAGGTGTTCATGTGACTCCCGACGTCCCACTCGCCCAGCTTATCCCGGACCCGTTGTATCTGCCGGATTTTGCGAAGTGGGAATCTCTAACGCAGGAAGAGGTTCATTCTGTCGACGGTGAGTCTCGATCGGTGCTATGTAATGGCAGGTTGTCACCAGGCGCTTCCAAGTACCTCGATCTGCAGCAAGGCCTCCTCACCGCGAACGATCGAGCCTTTCGCTCTGTGAGGAGGGTGGCCCCAAAGCCCGGCGAGCAATACGTGAGGCTGGGGTACTGTCATGACTTCTTCCGGTCTTTGGAGGTTTTCACGGAGTTTTGGGATGATACCTCGATCGCAAAGTCTTCTTCTACACAGGCAGATCGTAACGACCCAGCTGAAGGCGGTGATAAAGCCGACGATGATGCACCGGACAGTCAAGGTGTTGCATTCTACCGCACGAGTGCGGGCTCCTCTATGCCGGCACAGCACCGCACGCAGCTCCTAGCCTCCTTTCTCAAGCTCGTCACCTACGACTTTTCGTGCAACCTCATGACCCGTCAGGACCCTCGGCTGTGCGTCAAGTCTCTTAGCCCAGACTACAGGCACTCGTCCTTCTCCTCCGGCTGCAGCTTCATCTATCGCACACCGACTGACCGCGACTCTGCCAAGCGTGGTATCGTCGAGGGCCCCATCGCGGCCGTTAGCCCCCGCCACACAACTGTCTTCCCTCCCACTGGTCGGGAGCGCGATTCGGTTATTGACCTGTCGCGCGAGATCATTGCAGCACTGATCACAGCACAGCACCGCGCCCGGGAGGGCAGGCAGGAGGAGCGTATTGGGCAGGGCGCGTGGTGGGCGACGAGGCCGCGCTGGGGCGGTGGACCTGGCGGCCCCATTGGCAAGGAGGCAGAGCACCTAGAAACCAGAGATGCAGCTGCGATCCTGCTCGGGGACAAGGATGAGAGGCCTTCCCAAGGCCCTGTGGAAGGTGACAACCCATCTGCGGCTGGTAAACACAGCAGCCCTTCCCTGGCCACTGGCCGATCATCGTCCCGTGGTTCATCGCTTCGCGGTTCGTCGTCGTGGTCATCACGCTCTTCGGAAGGGTCCTCCTCCCCTTCAACGCTGCAACCCCCCAATCCCAAGCGGCCGCGCAAGGGACTGGCCATCTACGATGCATACCGCATGGTCCGCCCGCCCGCCATGCAGTGGGACCCAAAAACTAGGTACACTGCTATCGGCCGGCAGCGCGGCACTGACTACGACGACGTGTTTGTGATCAGCTCGCTGTTCCACCACATGTCTATCCTCAGAGTCAGGGTTCCGGATCAGCTGCTGGGGGTCCTCGGAAGCTCTGAGCCCGACCCAGGAGTGGCCGGTCGAGGCAAAGTGGAGGTCTGGCGGACGCGATGGTTCGACTTCTTCATAGCCCAGGACAGGGTGGAGGCAATGAAGGCCCTTTGGGCTGTCATGGCGTACGCCATGCGGAAATTCCAGGATGACGGATCAGAAAGCTACGAGGGAGGCATCAAGGTCTTGAAGGGTCGCGAGGCCAAGAAGGAAGGCTCGAAAGGATAGGATCTCTTCGGGCGGAACCTATCGATGCGTCGGATGACCTCGTGGCCACCTTTCAGGGGCCGGGAGCGGACATCGCCTTGGTAAGGGTCAGCAAATGTCCTCGCAACAAGGCAAGTGTGATGAGGACTGCTGTAGCACGGAGCGTTTCTTTTGTGGCGCTGGAAGAGAATGATAGCACAAGGCATGAAGTGAGCATAACATAGTTCCGTTATCCCTCCCCTCCCCTTTTTCTTCTCACCTCTCCTGGTGGCTAGCTTAGGAAATGATCCCCATCGGTAGCATAGTTCTCAATTAGATGCCAGCCTAGATTTGGGTTTAATGTTGATAATTCCGTATTCTTCAGTATGTACATATTACAATAGGGAATCGTAATTCGATAATGGGAGATTTATTCGTCACCATATTGTCAATATCTCGGTCCATTTATCTCAAAATCTAGGGCTTAAAAAGCTGAAGAATGTATTCACATGAAGTTGATATCAGTCAGAACCCCTCTAGAAGGGCCGGTGTCAGTCGTCTCAAACATTGTTGCGTACATAACATCTCATATCTCTTTCCCCTCAGGATAATATATCTTTGGCACATGAGCAACCCCAGAGCTTATCTCAAACCGCCTTGTGACATAAATCCGGGGCTGACCCGATAATGTGGCATCTGGCATCTGCTGCTCGTCATCCCGCGAGATGAATGGCCAGGGTCGACTGTTATCCGCCTCCTGGAAGAGCATCTCCTCCGACTCCGAGCGCGTGATGCCTTGTACAGGCCGTGTAATCTCGTCTGGCTGTCCCTGAACTTTCGGCCTTGCCACCATATTATAGGCGCTTCGTGAGCTTTGTCCCGTAGACGCCAGCTCGTAGGACTTCAGGCGCGAGTCGGAACCACCGGTTGTGCTCGAGTTGCTGTGCTTGTTGTAGTACCGACTCCAGATGGCCTTCATCGACGGGAGGTTCATAGCGATGATGGCAGATTGTATCTCGATGGCGGCGATGATGATCTCCTCGAGCTGGCGTGTCTCGTTGGGACCCGACACGAGCGAGGGAATGACAGACAGGCGGACGCAGGCCACGACGACCGAGCAGAGCCCGAAGCTCATGACGAAGATGATCTGCAGCTTCTTCCGGGTGGAGATCTGCAGGCTCCATACCACGGCGACTGGGAGGGCCAGGATGTACAGGTCCATGGCGATATTCTGCATGCGGTAGGAGAGTTTTACTATCAGTACCAACAGCCTCCTCCTTGGTGATACTTGGCCGCTGGCGTGGTCAAAGAATGGGCTCGGACTCACGAGGACAGGAGGGATTATAAGGACGGTAAGCTGGTCCAGGCATACCGCGTTGGGTACCGAGGCTGGGTCAAATATTGCTTGGAATGAACTGCACTGAAGGCATGTGAGGAGTCTTTTCGGTGTTCAGTATTTTTCCTTCCTCGAAGTTATGAAGCATTGACAATTGTGAGAACGGGTGGCTTACATGCTGGATAGGTATATGGAGCCGTTGATAGCCAGTCCCACGAAGACGAAATTGCGGTACCCATTGCTTGTCCATATCCGAAGAAAGAAAAGAAGAAAGGTAATCTTAATAACAAAATGTAACGTGTACACAACGACTTCCTCAGTGAATATGACCTGTGGCGTCGTTAGTCCAGAGCAAACACGAAAGCGAATATTATCTTGTAAATATGATATTCGTAACCTCTACTCACCTTGTAGAATGTGTAACCTCCTATCCCACATGTCATTCCGGGTCTGAGAGGCACAACATTAGCGGTCTGTAGAACGTTTCACGGACCGCGAAAGGCAGCGTACAATCCACAACCTCCACTTAGAAGCACTTGAAGCAAGCCCTGTTGCACAAGCATCGTGGCCTGTAGTATCACACGTTGAGCTGTTAGTAGGTGGACTGCAACTAAAGCGTAATATTATCGGTGGCTGCTGGTGGCGTACAAGGACAACGACAGATGCATAGTCGTCAGGACCCCACGACCTCGTGATTACAAGATGCGCATAGTATCTTAGAACTGTGGTCAAGAGACCCAGAGCGAAAGTAGTATACGCTATGGCATAGGCACCATCATACAAAGCCAGACTGGCCATCTTGCATAATCTGTGTTGGTGAAGTTCAAGGACAAGAGATGCGTAGAGTCTATCACAAAGTAAGAGGAACAGCGTAGAATGTAGTCACCTGTGAAGGGCATTTCTTGGAGAGGAGGAGGGCCGCATTTAGCAGACCTTGGATACATGCGTGAAGGATTCAACCATGAATCCCTTAGGCCGCGCCCGAACGCACACTATCCTGTGGCCAAACACAGCATCTGCGTCTGACACTACCCAGGTGACGCACTCACTTCAGAAGTTAGTCTGGTACCAGAAACCTGAAAATGAGACAGCTCTTGATCCCCCTGGCGTATAAGGATCAACTGTCAATAGGCGCGATCATTCGATGCAGTAGTCACCAACATCACCGGCTTGGCCAATATTGAAATACCCCAACAGGTCTTCCTTAAACGCTCAAATAGCTTGTCCCACCTTGTCAACATCAAAGACAGAGTTTCACATGGAACGGCAAGAAAAAAACCTTGATATACAACGTTTCTTGCACACTGTTTAGCCATATTTTGAGTGAGTGGGTGTCAATTCTTCCATAGCATTATCAAAATGTCAGATGTGCCCCCCCCCCCCGCCCCATTCTCACCCAGTACTAAATTACTTTTCGTTTTGGACGGGACCGAGCCGGAGCCGGGGCAGCATGCCCGAACACCGAAATGCTTAAGAATAACAGCAACGCCAACTACATCTGCTTTGGTCGGTAAAACTTACAGTCTAGTGTCCTTTCGTTCGATAATAAACATGCATACGATTATTGATTGGCAGATCCTATTTCAACGGAGAAGGATGGGCCGATGGGTGATTCCAAATAAGGCATATGTTTCAGTCGGTTGCCAGATATTAATATGTCGTGTCTCAACTCAAGGATAACGCCTCTTCTCAAAACGAACAATTAGCAGTTTCAAGCTCCCTCTTCGCAGATTTTCTCCCAAAGCTATCCATCTTCCCACCTTGTCGCCACGACGTTGGCCCGACGGAATTTGCAGCTCCATCCGTCGACGTCTTCCGTGTTACTCCCACGGTCACTGAACATACCGATTGAGCTGCACTGTGGAGCTTGAATAAACTGGACGCAACAACTGAATGTCCAGGACTACTGAAAAGTCTAATTAACATGTCCCCAGGCTCCTCACGAAACACTAACCAGCCTATTTGTGCGAAGATCACAGTCGCGAATACTTGATACTCTCTCATTATAGTCTCCATTGATATGCCTTGCTCTCCGCTTAGTGTTGGGCTTCCAAGTTGAGACCTGCATATTGCGAGACTGAAATGGAAGAGAAATAAGCGAGGTCGAATTTCAAGGCCCTCATCGTAGAAGAGTCAATTTGAGAGGTTCAAATGCATATATAAATCCCCAGGGAGATCGAACAAGCACAACTTATCGCTCCCATGTACTGTAATCGTAATGTTATGAAGTCTTACCGAAGACCATTTAGGTTTTAACAGAAGCTTGTAGAATCGCTCGCGCCCGAATCGACAGCTGTGGCCTTTAACCCTGCTTTTGCAAAGAGAACATACAGGTACTACGATCGTGTGGAAGATTGAGAGCTTCGCTACAGCAAAAGGGATAGGCTTTTGCAAAGAACTTACGCGTTCAAATTATCATATAGCGTTGATCAAATCACATGTGAAGCCAAGCGTTATACAAGATGAGTGAGCGGCTGTAATTGTCAAAATATTTGGGTCCAAATACCGCTACTCTGCCTTGGGGATAAAGAATGAGTGTATTGAATGCTGTAATTCAAGAGTACAGCATAGCCTACTGGAGTTTCTGCAAAATAGCATATCAGCGAGAAACTGTATAAATGCGAGCACTCAAAGGACGACTATCCGTGGTGCAACATGGAGATGATGTAGCCTATAATGATAGAATGTCGTAGGCCGAGAACCTCGCACAGTACATACCTTTAGGTAAGGGGGTGATGAGAGACGTTCATGATTCCTTCAAAAGACCTCCTTGTTATTACTGCATCTCAATCTTAGAAATGACTCCGCTCTACGACCCTCAAAGTCATTGGATCAGACGACAACTAATTAAACATCCCGGCTACGAATGATGCTGAAACGGGTGTTCGACTGGCAGGGTCAAAAAATGATATGGCCTAAGAAAAGAATGATTCTGTAATGTGATATTCAATGACGGCAATCGATACGCTTACTCAAGGAAATAATCCTGGGTATTTTGCAAAGCTTGCCCAAGTCACCTAGCTATGGGTTTTCTCCTCAACAGACCGGGCATAGCCTTGCACGTATCTACTCTATTTGGTCGAAACTGTAGCTGTGCTTCAGCAATTGGCTATTTTTAATGTGTTAACCTCACGAGTAAAGAGCGATGTCTAGTTAGAGCCAGGCACTGAATAGTTTACTCTCTAGTCAAACTTTCGAAGTTCTGCCAACGCTCTAGGTCCCCGAGCCGCTGCCTCTGTTATTTCCAGCAACAGCTGTATTCGCTGAGCCTAGGTACTCAAGTATTTTGTAGCTAATTTGACCTCAGTAGCATGTTCTCTGACTGCGTCCAGTTTTTTCTTTCTTCCTAATCTTGTTATACCTCCTGCACTAGATATGAAATTTGAAGAATGATAACGACTAGTGACAGCCGTGGCGGTATGGAGAGTGAGTTAGATATTGTTCATGATCACCTGGCCTATCAGCTTTTTGAGTTCCAGTGACTTTTTGAGCCTGTCCGCCAGTTTCGGTGGCTGTGGCATTATTTTTACTTGGTGAAGGCTTGTGCCGGTTGTCGTCCCTGCTGTGCACTCAGACATCGTACGAGAGGGTAGAGGGCCTGTCAGAACCTAGGAGAGGAGGGATGACGCGGTTTTTTTGCGTACACAGGCTGTCCTCCAGTCACAAAAATACAGATTGTATTGTTTATGAGATTAAAAAATGTTCTCGGGGATGCTCTCTAATCGGCTTTGACCACTGGTGGGTGGTGCTTCTTCTGGAGCGGCTAGGCTTGATACATATAGGCGCCGTTACATATTAATAACCTAAAGATCGAACAGTCCACCCTTTTCTCATAGGAGAAATCTAAACGAGTTGTCCTTTTTTCATTCTTTTCATTCTTTTCATTCTTTCTCCTTTCCCCACATAGATGCGTAAGACCTTGGGAGTTGCGCTTCGAAAATTAGCAAGGGCAGAAAAAGGTAGAAGGACTAAGAACCACCGGCATCAGGAGGGACCTAGAAGAGAAGTTGAGATAAAGTCCTAACCTAGCTACGCAGAAGTTCCGGCAGAAGCTCTGAATCCACGAGCGCAATTGTATTATCGATGCTTGGGACTAATGATCTTGTGCCGGGTCGTATGTTAAGCTACTTCTCCGCGTTCACCCCCGGATGCAAGATGCCGTTTCGGCCTCATCACTTCTGCAGGTACGGCTCATGGCTAGGCTTATTTGGGGGAGGGGGAGAGTAAGGTTCGGCCGCTCTGCATACATAAACTTGTTAATTACTGACACACTACGGAGAAAATCAGGATGTCACCAAGGCCAACGATAACGCGACCACGCAGCGCTTTTCGTATTCGGCTAGTATCTGGGGGAGCCGAGCGCTCAGCCTCACGGGCACCTCACGCGCGAGGTGTGCGCCACATGTCAGCAAAGCAATTTCCACCTGACGCTGTGTGTGGGCAGGTTGCATGATCTGCTGCAGATCGAGGTGGGAATAGGCCTGAAGGAAGAAGGGCAAGGCCTATGCCTTGGGTCATCACTTGGCCAAGCATGCATGTGTGAGGTGCGGAGGTTGCGGAATGAAAATTTGCAGTTATGCTGGAAAGATGGTGGGGGGGCATGCAGACGATACGTGCGTAAGAAACCAGCCTAGACTTGGTATAATGCAGCAAGGGCCTTAACGAGAAGACATTGGTTGGGAGACACGGGATAGTGCAGTGATAGACGATGACCAACCTACCAAATATCCTGCCCAGGGATAGTGCAGTGATAGACGAAGACTAACCTACCAGTGCCTACCAAACATCCTGCCCCGTGGCGCGCACTGGTCTGTTTCAACTAGATTCCCCAAGTGCGAAGAAAAAGCCGAAAAAAAAAAAACAACAACAACCATGGTACTGCCTCATCGACCTGTCGTCAACCTCGGGTCCTCTTGGTAGCCTCAGGACGTAATTGCTCGGCAGGATGCGACAAAATTAAGCATCTCGCGAAGGACGAACTGCGTCAGACGGCCGCCTTGGAACGGGCCGTGATGACGAGCGTTCGGGGAATAGGCGAGAAATGAAGCGCACTTCATCTAGATCTCCTCTCTATTACTGATATTGAAGGTCCAGGGCCTCATCTCGAGCTAAAGTCCAGTGTGAATGTCGATGTTGAGACTATCCGTCCTCGCGGACAGTCCAAATAGTCAAATACCACATTGAGGGCCTACATGCACTACCAAGCCCAAGCCGGACCAAAAAAAAAAAGAGAAAGAGAGAGAGAGAGAGAGAGAGAGAGAGGAGAAAAAAGAAAAAAGAAAGAACTGGAGGAGGGCTGAAGAAGAAGAAGAAGAAGAAGAAGAAGAAGAAGAAGAAAAAGGTAGGCCTACGATGTGAGTTGCGGTTGATGGCTCTCATCTCGGTGATGCACGGATGCTTGGGATCTAACCTTCATACGCAAGCAAATAGCACTTGGCCTTGTCGAGTTTCGACATGATAGTCCATGAGTTGTAAGCCGTTAAAATCGATCTGGTCCTGTAGGTATTTTTCCCGGGCCCTTTATATGACATTCCAGAAAATGTTGTGTATTCTGGAGAAGGCGGTGTCATCACGAGGCATGACGTGTGAGGCCATGACTAGGTCTTCTCATCCAAGGACTTGATGCCCGAGTTTTAACATGTATGCTGGAACTAGTGTTGGTGCAGGCAGGCTCAGGCATTAGTAAAGAGACATGCTTGACATGGTCGAAGAGGAGGCACAGGGGCCTCCCCACCACCAAAGGAACAAGCATCAGCTTTGTTGGCGTGAGAAGTCCTGCCCGAAGTCTCTCCATGACGAAGGGGGGGCTGTCAGGTGGTGAGACAATGTCTATGGCTAGCCTATGCATAAGGGTGTACCTCCATCGCTATCGCCAGGGCAGACAGGCATGGTGTTGAGCCCAAAAACGTGTTGCCATTGGGCCTGTCCTGCCGCGTGGCGTCCCGACTTTCAGCACATCGGCCGTCCCGTGGGGTCTCCTCCGCGCACAGTTAGGCAAGGCAGTGTGTGTGTGTCTGTCTGTGTGGTGCAGGTGCAGGTCACGAAGTCATTTCCCAACTTGGCCTGCATGGAATGGAGTCAAGATACTAGTAGCTTACGCCTGAAAAGGATATTTTTTTCCCAAAGCGAAGGAGGACCCCTTCCCTCTTCCCGTATTTGGTGTGCATATGTATGTTAGTAGTTCCTCCCAGACGGCAATCTTACCCCTCCCTCCTTTCCGCCGCGTAGCCGTCCGGCCAGACCTGGCTGCCACGTGGTCTGAAATCTTCGTGTGTGGTGGTTGGCGCACCCCATCCATGATGATAACAGCAAATGCAGAGTCTGCGCGAGGACGGATGTACCGAGGGTGGGAGGAAAGGAGGGGGGTGTAGATGGCCTGGCCTGGCCCTGTGCCCAGGAGGGCGAGAGCGAGGTTATAGTGGCGGCGGGAAATCAGAGTTCCGAGCAAACCAGACTTTCTCGTCAGGCGGCTGGATTCGAACCCGGTCTTGGGGCCTAATATGACCGGGCTCATCCATAGCGAGTAAAGTATGCAGTGGTGGTGGTGCATTCGTTCTGGGGCCTACAGCGCGCGGAGGAGACAGAAGAGGAGCTGAAGTTGCGGTCGAGAGGGAGTAGAGGGGAGGAAGAGGGGGTTACATTGCTTAGCCGAGTCGGACGGTCATTGCAGGAAAGAGAGACAGAGGACGGGGCAGGCTCGTCCTGCGACGCAACCTTTGGGCCTGCGTTGAGCCTAGCACGGCCGCAGTGCTTCGCCTCAACCAGCCTGCGGCAAAGGCCGATTGGTCAGGGACGAGGCCCAGTAATTTGATTCTGAGTTTGAAGGTCGATGAGAAGTTATGGTGGTTGTTGTGGTTTTCTAAACCGTCTAATAAATCGACAGTAGTACGATTTAGTTATATTGACTGACTGTACAGCCGTGTGGGTATAAAGGTATGGATGTTTTTTCAAAAAAGAAAGAAAGAAAGAATCAAGACAGGGGGGACGCAAGAGTCTATGTATTCCTACTACTACCACCCACAGGCTTTGTGTAGGGGTATGGAGACTTATATACAATAGGTGCTACGATACTGTAATTCAGCCTCGGCTCAGTGGCGATCCAACGGGGACAGACAAAAGAGAAGAGGGAAAAAGAAGACAGAAGGTGGGGGGGAAGGGGGGGGGGGGAAACGGTGAGACGACACCGCACATGGCATGTCCAGTGTGTGTGGCTTGCAGCGTCATGTCATGTTAGCACCTTTGATTTCTCCGTGTCTTCCCTCATCGTCGCAGCTTTACACATACATAAACTCACTTGCACACCCACACACACTCACTCACACCTTATACGACATGCGCTTGGCATTTCTAAATTTATAATTATCGTGTCATTTCGAGATTAGGTTTTGCGATACACATTATATGCACATGACACCATCAAAGTAGTTTGCCGAGCCCTGACCGTTTGTACACAGCCCTCGCAGCTAATGCAACGACATACGAGGGTTTGTTGTTGTTGCTGGAGGTCCTATTTACTATGCTATCTCTTTAGTATTCCCATAGTATGTGACATCAGTGGTATCCAGGTACCGCTATTATGTACCATAGCATGTAACTCCGCCCGGCCCACGGTGAGCCACCCTCTCCGCTCTCCCCGCTACGACGGCCTCCTCCTCCTCGCCCTCTTCCTCTCCTTACATAGTACGCCTACCATAGTGTATGTACTATGTACTGTACAATACAGTAGTGGCAAAGCACTGGCGCACCCACTCGAAACTCTGACGGACGGATTCTCCACACCAACAAGTCCATCACTCTCTGATCTTTCCCACTTGTCCAACCCATCCCACCCCCGCCTTCTCCTTCACCTTTCTGTATCCTGGATTTGGGGGTGGTATTTTTTTTTAATCCTGTTTTTCTCCCTTCTCCCTTCCTTGTCAAATTGCTACGTTGCCAGTTCATCTCAGCCTCAATGTGACAAAACAACTCCAACCCAACCCAATCGCCGTCCTTTCCCCCGTCCTCTCCCTTCCTGACGGGAATTCGGCCCAGGCTGGCGGGACGAAATTGGGCCCCGACGTAGCGACAGGCCTAATCAAAAAGAGAGAGGTGAAGAGGAAAAAAAAAGTCATCTTCGTGGCTTGTCGTCTTTGGTCCTATCACAACCCTGGGATGACCCCTCCCACCCTGTCCTGCCGCTTGTCCTCCCGCTTGTCCTGCCCTGCCATTGCCCTGCCTTCACTTTTCTACTGCGCAATTCGTCTCGACCCAGTT
Organism: Cryphonectria naterciae; assembly: GCA_014850475.1. Classification (NCBI taxonomy): domain Eukaryota; kingdom Fungi; phylum Ascomycota; class Sordariomycetes; order Diaporthales; family Cryphonectriaceae; genus Cryphonectria; species Cryphonectria naterciae. Next base: position 107,495 of record JACWST010000088.1, read on the forward strand.
TATCTCGGATCTTCCCATCACCACGTTGCTTAGTACTATTATATAGGACCCCTACGCGACTCTCCGCCTCGGGGCCTCGATCTGCTTTTCTGTCTTGGCATCCTGCCTCGGCCCCCCAATCCAAGAAGAACAGAGAGAGCTCTACAGGCTCTCTCTCTCTGTCCTCCGTCCCTTATCGCGATTCTTTTTCTCTGTTCCGTGCCCGGCGCCACCCTCAAACCACCCGTGAATTGAAGCTCGAAACCCCTCCTCCTCCTCCTGCTGCTACTGCTGCTCCGCCTCGGCCGAGACCTCGTCCCCATAGCCTCGTCCTGCTCCTCACCGTCCTCGATCTCGCCCTCCTTCTCCTCTTCCACCACCCGACGACACCAGCAACCTCGTGCGAGAAAGAGAGAGAGAGAGAGAGAGAGAGAGAGAGAGAGAGAGTGCGTGTGTGTAGAGGCTCTCACAACAGTACCGACTGTACCACAGACTTAAGAGGTTCCGGCTGGTCCAGAGGCAATACGTCATGTCTGGCTACTCAGGTTACCACGGTGGTGGTTCTTACGGAGGAGCTCCCCCACCCGGAGCCTATCCTCAACAGCCCTACTATTCTTCGTACGAAACCACCTTCTACTGTACCACCTCCCTCTGTCTCTTCGTGCTTTCCCTCTGACTGAGCCCATTCGCTATCGCAGCCCACCGACCGGATACGGCTACCAGTCCCCTCCACAACCCAACTACGGCTATCCTTCTCCTCAGACGAACGGCTACCATCAACAAGTACGCCTCTTTAGACCTGTTCTTTGTTCGTTTCTCTAGCAGCCTTGCTTACTGGTCTCGACAGCCTCCACCACAAAATTATGGCTACAACAGCCCTCCGCAGCCGAGCAACTATGGTGGCAGACCGGGTGAGCCCCAACCACCCCCCTCTTCCTCCTTCTCCTTCCCGAGCATCTGCCCGCCTCAAGGAGCGCAGACGATGTCACATATACATCATATACACAGATATCTAACCTTGAGATCTTTTCCCTTCTCGTGCGCAGCCGTGCCCTCGGCAAGCTCGAATGCGTACATGCAGGGAAACCAGAATGCGCCACCCCCACCGCCCTCGACCCCCCAGAGCTTCGGCTACGGCCACCCGCAGAACTACAACTTCCAGTACTCGCAGTGCAACGGCAGGAGGAAAGGCCTGCTCATTGGCATCAACTACTTTGGCCAGCGCGGCCAGCTGAGAGGTTGCATCAATGATGTGCGCAACATGTCCGCCTACCTAGTCGAGCACTTTGGCTACAAGCGCGAGGACATGGTCATCCTCACCGACGACCAGCAGAACCCCATGAGCCAGCCCACCAAACAGAACATCCTGAGGGCCATGCACTGGCTCGTCAAGGACGCCCGCCCCAACGACTCTCTGTTCCTGCACTACTCTGGTCAGTTGGGTTCCTCTCTCTTTCTCTCTCGCCCTGGATGACCCTTCTTTTGCTGATTTCTTTTCTTGAACAGGACATGGAGGCCAGACCAAAGATCTAGACGGCGACGAGGACGACGGCTACGACGAGGTGATCTATCCCGTGGACTTCCGGCAGACCGGGCATATAACGGACGACGAGATGCACAGAATCATGGTCAAGCCGCTACAGCCCGGCGTCCGCCTTACGGCCATCTTTGACTCCTGCCACTCCGGCACGGCGCTCGACCTTCCTTATATCTACTCGACCCAGGGCGTCCTCAAAGAGCCCAACCTCGCCAAGGAGGCCGGCGCCAACATACTTGGCATGTTGTCGTCCTACAGCCAGGGCGACATTGGCAGCATGTTCAAGAAGGGCATGAACCTGTTCAACAGGGCTACCAAGGGCGAAGCTGCCCACGAGCGTGCTCTGGCGACCAAGACGTCGCCGGCAGACGTCATCATGTTCTCTGGGAGCAAGGATGACCAGACTTCGTACGTATACATTCTTTTGTGTATATATATATATATACATTACACACTCTCCTCTTCTTCTGGGCTGTCTCGAGAAATAGTATGCTGACCACGCCTTGCTTTTGTCTTTTAGGGCTGATGCAACCATCGCGGCGCAAGCAACGGGCGCCATGTCTTGGGCGTTCATGACGGCGCTCAAGAGGCACCCGCAGCAGAGCTACGTCCAGCTCCTCAACAGCATCCGCGATGCTCTCGCTAGCAAATATAGTCAGCGGCCCCAGCTGTCCTGCAGTCATCCCCTCAGTAAGTCCTGAACAGGTATGGTACTCATCAGCTCAGCTGTGGCCACAGACTGATCTCCTTTCTCTGTCGTTCAGATACGGATCTCCTCTTCGTCATGTAAATAATACATCTTACCAACATCCCTTGTTTATCTTCCTTTTTTTTTTCTTTTTTCTTTTTTCCCCCTCTTTTTCTTTTACGACGGTCACGACGAAACGGGTACATATAAAACAGATTCTTCAATCATCTCTGCACACGCCCCGACCAAGACGGCGGGTCAAAATTCTAGCACTGGGAGACGAACGCGGCTCATCATCCCTTCTGGTTCGCCCAAGTTGCTGGTCCAAGCAGCAGCGCGGAATGGAAGAAGAAAGGAAAAGAGATGCGACGGGTCGTATAGAAAATGTTTGCATGAGGATTCCAAGTTCATCATGATGATTCTTGATGGGATCTGGAATTATAATCCTCAAGCAGGGGTGATGAGTTGAATTTATCTTACTGGGATTCTCTTCCTTTTTTTCCTTTTAACTCTGGACGGAAAGGAAAGGGCATTACATCATTCACGGTATATTCACAATGAGCGTGTCGCTGGCATTTGATAGGACGTTATAATCATGCTTCTAACCATCCCATACGACTAAATGCGTTCATCTTGATCCTCTATGACTGTGCTGTCCTCCTACCCGACTTGAGATGCTTGAGATGCGAGCAAGATGCGAAGGTGCATGCATATGCGCCACCATGAAGAAGAATTCATTTTGTTCATCTTCTGAGGCTCATTTCCGCCTGCTGTTGTACATGGTGAAGACTTTGTAACGAGCTCCTATTCAAAGCCTGAACTGACGCTCTGTTGAAATCGCTGTGGGTAGTCATGCGAGACGGACCCATATACTCGTCCTCAAACCTGTTCGCCTGTCCCATTGACAAATACACCCCAGCTATTAGACCAGGCCAAACTCCTGAAGGAAAAATAATATACAATCGTCGCATGGATCCAAACTCATCTCTGGCCAGACAACCTGTCCTACCCAATACATACTCCAAGCCGATGCCGGTGCCATCTAGCAGGAACTCCCACCTATGCAGCACGAAAAGTAATTCTCTTCCTCCTTATCAGCTGCCATCCAATCAGCGCCCCCCTTACCTTTGAGCCGCTCACATACTATCCACGCTGAAAGCCTCGGTGCCCAAGTCCTCTCCTTCCAAATGATTACCATTCGGCGCCGCCACCCTAATCGAGCTGTCAAACCCCTCCGCATCAAACCCCAGAGGTGCAGCACTACTCTCACACTCGTCCGTGTACCCATCCACCTCCCTCTGCATGTACCTCTTCGCCTCCGCCCCGGCGTTCACGCCGAGCGCAGCCGCAGCCTTCTCGCTCCCGAGCCGCAGCTCATGCGCCTTAGCACCAGCCGCGCGATCGGGGCGCTTGGCCGCTTCGTCCCACTTGTTGGCGAGCATCTTTCGAACATCCTCCTGGCGCTTCCAGTCTCGTGCCATCATCTGCAGCCTGACAACAAAGCGGACGACCGTGGCAAAGCGCTTGAGGTTCAGACGACCGGGTCTGGCGGTGCCATTCTTAGCGGCTGCCTGGTTGTTGGTGAGAGAGGGAAGCTGGGGGTGAGACGTTGAGCGCTTGAGGCGGAGTTGCTTGGTGAGGGCCTCGAGCTTCAGGAGATCCGCTTCATTGCTGTTCGAGTAGAAATTTGGTCAGTAGTCATCCTCTTGCTGCATATCTATGTTTCCTTGGAGATTCGGAAGCAACTCACATCGAGTCCTTGACGTTCATCTCCGAGATCAAGAACTGCTTCGCAAACGCCGCGTCATCCCTCATCCGGAGCTCTCGCTCCCACCGCGCCTGCATCCATTCCATCTGCATACACATGCCGCGCATCTGCTTAATATGCCGGTGCTCCGCTGCCTGCGCTGCCCGCACGATAGTGTCTGTGTGCATCTGTGTATCATTGTCGTCCTTAAAGTGAATGACACGCGCCGCGTTCTCGTCGTCTGTGGGACCAGCACCGCCTCCGTTGACATGGATCACATCGTCCTCCTCCTCCTCGTCGGCGTCGTCTTCGACCTCGACGACACGTGGCGGTTGGTAATTGGATCGAGACGGCTGAGCTTGTCCCCCTCGCTCCTGAACCTTACTGCTCTTACCGGGAAGGGGAGGGAAGGTCGAGACGGTGAACCGAGCACGTGCGACAGAGGCCTGGGCCATAGCCGCTTTGGCAATCGCCTCTGCATCTCTCTTCGCTCTCTTGAGGATCTTGATGTCGCGCTGAAGCTTCTCGACGTCGGACCCCTCCATCCGGATGGACTTCATATCTCGCTGGAGCTTCTCGACGTCAGAGCGGTACTGGGCACGCTCAGACCTGGCGCGGTCAAGCTTGATGCGAAGGCTCTTCTCGAGCTCAGCAAGCTCGGTCAAGGCCTCCTTGTGCTCGCGAACCTCACGCTCCAGGGCATCAGCGTCGATTTGTGTTTTACGAAGAATCTCGTACAAGTCGTGCCGCTCTTCTCGGGTCATCTCGCTGTCCACGGTGCTGGCCATGGTGCTTATTGTGTCTTGCACATGGCTGCGCTTAGCAGCTGCCAGCTTGGCGGCTATCGAGTCGCGCTCCTTCTTATACCTATCAGCCTTGAGTTTGTACTTCTCGACTGCCTCCGTCAGATCTGCATTTGCCTCATCGGCCGCCTGTTGGGCATCCTCGAGAGCCTGTTCCAAGGCCATCTTCTCGTCCTCGACCTCGTCGAGTCGCTGGCGTACTTCCTGCTCCATTGATGCGGCTTTGCGCTCAGATTCCCGGAGGCTCCTCTTCAGCTCAAAGATAGATTGGTGGGCAACAGAAAGCTGGTGTCGGAGTTCAGAAACCTCAGCCTTACGAGCAGACGTATTTTTTGAGATGGGTGACTGCACCAGCCGGGAGATGTCGGCCTCGTGAACCCGGCGTTCGAGATCGCCAATCTGGCGCTTGAGGCCTCGGATCACGGACTTTTGGTCACTCTCCTTCTGCATGAGATCCAGTTCCTTCTTCCGGGCTGCAGACAGATCACGCTTGATCAGCGATAGCTCGGTATTGCCATCTAACGTGTCAATTGGCATTGTTGCTTGGGCCAGCTGGTGCTGATAATCCTCAAGCTTTCGCTCGAGGTCCCGAATAGTACGCCGGGCCTTGGACAGATCCTGGGGCTCGTGCAGCTGTCGGGTCTTTGCCTGAAGCGAGATGATCTCTTGATTGAGACGGTCTTCCTCCGCCTCCGCCTTATCTAGCTCATCCTCGAGCGTCTTCTCCAGAGAGTCCCGCTGCTCAATCAGGCTCTTGTTGTCTTCCCTCAGCCGGCGGATCTCATTCTCAAGCCGTGCTTTGGTTCCACGCAAGTTGACCCGCTCCTGATCGATTTGGAATGTGTCATTGTCTTGCTGCTTTGACCGCTGCAGCTCAGCATCGATCTCATCCCGTTCAGCTTCGGTCTCTGCCAGTCGAGAGGACACCGAGCGCAGCTCGAGCTTGACCTTAGATAGCTGGTCTTGGGATTCTTTCTTCTCCGTCTGCGCACGGGCAAGCTTCGTCTTGTAATCGGAGATCTGGTCTTCTAAGCGCTCAATGGACCTCGCGTTGAGTTCAGCAGCCTCACGAGAAGCATGGGTTGAGGCTTTGGCCGAGTCGGTGAGCTTGCGCAACTCATTAAGCTGCTGGCGCAGGTCGTCACACTCGCGGTCACTGGCATTTTTCTCCACCGTGGCTTTAGAGAGGTTCAAGCGATACTCGTCGACCTGTTTCTCCAGGCGCTCGATCGCCCTGGCGTTGAGCTCAGCAGCCTGACGTGTGGCATCCGTAGTGGATTGGGCGGGCTCGGAGGCTCGACGCAGCTCTCTAAGCTCCCGCCGCAGGTCATCACATTCTTTAGTGAGAATCTCGATCTCCTGGGCAGACTTCTCACCCTCGTCGTCGAGCGTGGCCTGCAGCACTTCAACCTCGTCCTCCAAGCTCTCGACCTTCTCAGACACGGTCTGCTTGTCCAGCAGTGACTGTCGAAGCTCATCACGAACAGCAGACAGTTCGTTCCGCAGGTTCTCCAACATATGCTGTCGGGACGAGAGATCCTCTTGTAAGTCGTCGATCTGCCTGCTGAGCACTGCTTCCTCATTGTGATGGCGCTCGGTTTCACTTTGAAGGGCTCCTTGCAGTTTGGATTCCTTGTTGTTCAGGCTACCTTCGGCCTCGCGCAGCCTTTCGATCGTCTTCTGCAGGCCCAGTACGCGCTCCTCTGCGCGATTGCGTTCTGACTCGAGATTGTGCCGCTCGGTCTCCCACTTCTCGCTATCATTGTCGTACAGATTCTCCTTCTCGCGGACCTCAGCCTGCAGGTCAGAGATCTCATTGTTCAACCTTTCGATCTCGATCTTGTGCTGGATGCGGATCTCGCGCTCGTTGTCTAGAGAGTGCTGCCGTTCTCGTTCAACTTCGCCCTGCATGTCTGACACTGTCTTCTGCAGACGCGCGATGTCTCTCTGTAACGAGGCGGACTCTGCTGTCAATGCATCATGACGGCTCTGCAGCAGATTCTTCTCGTCGCTTCTTGAGTTCAGATCTGCCCGCAGCTCCTCGAGCTTGGTAGCGATAGATCTGCGCTGGCTCTCCGAGGCGTCACGTTCCTGGCGCGACTCCTTCAGCTTGAACTTCAGGTCGTCGACCTCCCTCTGCTTGGTGCTGAACTGTTGTTCTAGAGAATCATAGTCTTGACGGGCAGTCTCGACCTCGTCCTGAAGCCGTACGACTTTCTCCTCCAGTTGGCGCGGTAGACCCTTTGTGACGACAGACTTGTTGGCCATCTCCTCCTGTAACTCCTCGAGGTCGGTCTCTGCACGCTCCCTGTCGGCCTGCGCATCTTCGAGTTTGTCCTTCAGGTCGCCAACTTGCCGTTCGAGCTCCCGCACGCTTGTCTCGAGATCTTTGATCGTCTCCCTGGCCTCCTTGAGTTTGCCGCTGGCTTGAGCCTTCTCTTCGAGCTCGATCATATGTATCTGGGCATTCTTCGCCTTGTCTTCAGCCTGCTGGACTCTAGACTGGAGATCTTCCAGATTATCTTCGTGCTCGGTGATGACCCGGTCCTTCTCTCGGATGTCGGCCTGGAGGTCGTCGATCTCGTCCCGGAGCTTGTCGACTTCCTCGTGGCTCTTGTCGTATGTCTGGCGCACTTTTGTCTTCAGGTCGTCCAGCTCGTCGTCGCGCTCGCTGATCGCCCGCTCCTTCTCCCTGAGCTCTGCCTCGAGGTCGCCTATCTCATCCTGGAGCTTCTCCACCTGGTCGAGGTTCTGTCGGTCGGTCCGAAGCTGTTGTTGCAGCTCTTCGATATCTGCATCCTTATCCTCCATGTCCCGCCGTAGCCTGTCCAGTTCCGCAGAATGGTCACCCGAGCCACCCTTTTGCCTGGCCAGGTCCTGCATCTCCGCAAGCTGCTGGCGATAGGTCTCGAGGTCCTTCTCCGCCGACGTCAGGTGTTTCTTGTAGCGCTGCAGCTCCCTCTGCATCGTGACCTTGTCAACCTTGAGCTCGGTGTTCTCCTTCAGCGCAGCCTCGCTGAAGCCTGGCCCGGCCTTACGCAGCGCCTCCTCCAGGAAGTGGATCTTGAGCTTGAGACCAAAGTTCTCCTTTTCGATTCTGTCGATGACGCCCTCCTGCTCGCGCAGGGACAGCTGCTGGCCGTCCTGAAGGGGTCCTCTGTTCACGGTCATACCGCGGCGCATGATCATGGGGGTCGAGGCGGTACTATCGCTGTCGGCGTCTGGGAGCGGCGTGCGGTCCAGGTATGATGGTTCCCTCGACGACCTGTACACGCTGCTCTCCCCGACCTGTATGGGCGTCCTGTCCTCGTCGATCTTACCCAGCCCGGGGGTGACAATGCCGTTTTCTTTGCCGGTCCGCCGGCGGGCGCTGTTCCGCGTGGCGGACTTGAGGAGAGGGGTGAATTCTGCGCCGCCGATGCCGTTGGGTATGTTCATCCTGTCGCCGAAGGGGGCTCGATTGCCGTTCTTCCCTCGTGGCGTTCGTAGGGTGGGCCGGCCGTTGCCGTTGCGGAGGGACTGGAAGACGTTGGGTTCCTTGCTTGGAGATTGGAAGGAGGGTTCTTGGGTGATGTCGAGGTCTGGCTGTCGATCTAGGTATGTCGCGTCGCCGAGGTTGGTCCGGGGCGTATCCAGCCCTATGCCGGGCTGTACCATGGCGAACTATGTTTATGGGTATCTGTATGTGGGTGAGGCCAGGAGGAGGAGTAAGAGAGGGGTTCACTGTTGTTGTTGTTATTTGTTATTGTTGTGTTGGTATATGATGTGTGATTTGTTTACCGGATCACAGGTACAGGCCTCCAAGACGCGATCGGGGGGGTTCTCCTACAGCTTGCAATTTGTAGGGGGACTGACGTTGACGTTGTTGAATACAAAGCTGTGGAGAGGACCAGCAGAAATTAAAAAGAGAATAAGATAGGCGATGTGCTCCTCGGGTCGAGAGCAGGTCGCAATTGTAAGCGCTGCTGTCTGAAGACGAAGGGTGGGAGCAAGGCGTGTAGCGATCGATCTGCCTGGATCGAGCGAGGGTGGGTTGTTTACTTTCGGCCCAAGAGACGCGCCTGCTGAAAATCGGACCAGTGAGATCCCCTGTAGGACAGCCCGTAAGAACGCAGACCAGGATAGCCACCAGCCAATCAATTCACATGGTTCAGAACCCACCGCCTGTACACATAACACACTATGGTAGTGCTGGTGCTACGTACATAGTACCCAGGTATTCTTCCAGTCCAACTGCTCAAAACCTCGAAGCGAGGTGACCAAGTTTCATGTTGGCATAGGCTTGTGGTTCTGATGTGTCTTTCTTTTTTTTTCAGGTTCATTCTTCTTGTTCTTCTTTTTCTAGTACCCTGCCTGTATTGACATACAGTATGGACTACATATAGCACGCTAGTATTACGGCACAGTACATGGTAGAATTGGACTGCGGCTGCTGCAGCGTGGGGCATCCCAGCAGAGCTCCCATGTACTAAATACCCGCTTGGCGCCTGTGCGGACTAGAACGGAAAGGCTCACTCCATTGCCAGCCGAGTAGGAAAGAGGCCCACTGGAAATTTTCGACTCCCAAACGTCCCAATTGACAGCTCCAAAAAGAATAAGATTAAAAAATACACCACTCAGAACAGCAATACTTTGCGACAGCCCCCCCCTCGACAACCACTTAATCACACATAAAACACACAACACTAGAGACGTCGTCATGTCATTCAGAGGAGCGCCACGCGGTCGTGGTGGCGGCTTTGGTCGTGGTGGAGGTACGCATCCCAACCAACCCAAGAGAGGGCGAAGAAAAAGAAGAAGCGAGAGAAGAGCCTCTATATATGCCACGACTGTGCGCACGCCCAATCCCCGATGACCATCTGTACTAACTTCCCTCCCCCCCTTCCCCCCAAATTCCTAGGCCGCGGCGGTTTCCAACAGCGCGACTTCGGTCCTCCCGCCGAGGTGCAGCCCATCGGCAAGTTCTTGCACTCGTGCGAGGGCGAGATGGTCTGCGAGAGCATCAACACCAAGGTGCCTCAATTCAACGCCATCATGTACCTCGAAAATAAGACCTCCGTCGGCAAGATAGACGAGGTGCTCGGCCCCATCAACCAGGTCTTCTTCACCATCAAGCCCTCCGAGGGCATCCAGGCCACCTCCTTCAAGAACGGCGACAAGTTCTTCATCGACAGCCAGAAGCTTATGCCCCTCGAGCGCTTCCTGCCCAAGCCGAAACCCCTGCCCGGTGCACCAAAGGTCAAGAAGCCGAGCCGGGGCGGCGGCGGTGGTTTTGGAGGACGTGGAGGCGGCAGGGGTGGGTTCGGCGCCCGTGGCGGGTCAAGAGGTGGCCGTGGTGGCCCGTCGAGAGGCGGTTTCGGCGCCCGGGGTGGTGGCCGTGGAGGTGGTGGCTTCAGCGGCGGTCGCGGCAACTCGGGCTCCGGTGGCTTCTCACGGGGCGGTGGTGCTGGTGGTAGGGGTCGGGGAGGTTTCAGCAGGGGAGGACGGTGATCTCATCTTCGTCTTCTCCTGGTCAACCACCCTGGCATCAAGTTATGCTTCTTCCATTCATTGGTCCATGTGGGATATTCAACAAGAAGAAAGACAAAAACATTCTCTCACGGTTGGGTGAGTTCATTGGCGTTCAGGAAAAGGGAAAGGGGTGTTGTCCGGTCTGTTTCCAAAGAGATGCAGGAGAGCTGGGTGACCTATGCTTGGACGAGTTTGGCAACGGGCTAGTGGAAATACATTTGAAGCCTTCTCCGAGTATTGGGACTGGTAAATATCTACTACCTGGGTGATGTGCATATGGCTTTGAAGACGAACTCCCTTGCCAGAGATGGATGCCCTCTGGTCCCTCCGGCCTTGTATGTGTTAGGCCTCGAAACTACACCAGTCGCTGGCAGCGCAGACTTCAATCAGCCATCCTCGTCACAGGGCACCGGCGTCTTGGCCTTCATGTCCGCTACCTTTCTCCGCAGCTGAAAACGAGGTGGTGGTGGAAGATAATGAGGCCTGCTCCATATGCAGTCCGGTTCAGCCAACACGATACTACAAGTCTTCTTTGATTTTCATATAATGGTGTTCGGCCGCAGTCGAGATTATCCCTTGTATTTGTACTGTACCCAGTTGAGTCACCGGAATAGGCACCCGCGCTACATTTCCCACACCCCACCCCAAAACCCCTTACGCTTAACCGGACACCCAACATGTCTTAATAAGTACCAAACAATTCAAGGCTACCAGCGAAGTAGCTCAGGCAAACATTCCAAAAAGGAGATAACTGTCCCTCTCGGGACACTTCGCTTTTTGTTGTTATGTACAGCACTTCTGTTCGATTGCCTCAGCGTTGAAGCTTGGCTTAGCCCGCCTACTCGTTTAGGACTTTGTTAATTTTTTGACTGTATTTTATATATATATATAAAAGGTATATATCGTCCTCTCAGTGCCCCTCATTTTTCCCCACCCTTTTCTCGCTACTAACAATGGCTTATCTTCTTTTGCTTTCGAGGTGATGAAATGCATTCACGAGGGTTGGCAGGTCTTGCGAAGGACGCCCGAACACGGTCTCTTTGCGCACATGTCAACACGTAACCATCATAGAAAAGTACGACGTCTTGATAGTAATGACAGCAGTAATATTCTGTATTCAAAATAGTAGAAACAACACAGAAGGAAAGAAGAAAAAAGATTGAGAGGGGCTCGAGGTATCCAACGTTAGAACAGCAACAGCCCCCAAGCGAGTGCAAACAACCATGTCCAGAAGCCGACCGTGTGTATCCCCGGGTATCTCGATCTAAGTCCATCTTGAGAAGATGTCCGCTGCGTGTGTTTTTTGGGGTGTTTTTCCTTCTTCCTCCCTCTACAAATTGCCATTCTGTCCGACAACCTGCTCTACCTCGCAGAGCTCTTTGGGTACTCTCCCGGTATGTGCAGATTTGATATCGTCTGCACTTCACTGCTGAGCGTGGGCACCTCGCTGCTCAGCGTCGGGGCGTCGCTCTCCGTCCTCTCGCTGACAGCAGGTCTCTTCGGCATAGCCGTTGAGCCATTCGTATAGGGAACTGAGACCACGGTTGTCCGAGGAATCTGGTCACCAGCGCTCATCGGCTCTCCGTTCGCTGTGTCATATGCGGCTGTGTTGCTAGGTCCAGCATTCTGACTTCCCGTCGCATACGGGTCTTGCACAGGGTGAGACGTCCTGCTACCGTCTGCAACAGCAATCGAGGTGGACGGGCCGGAGTTTCCAGAGTACCAGTGGGGCTCCTCATGGCTGCTGCCCCCCGCCTTGTGCTCTGCATTCTCCCACCCGCCAGTGTGGTTCTGCGCCGCCCTGGCAGCAATGATCGTAGCGGGGTGGTTTGCGTAGGGGGCACCGCTCGGCTGCGTCTGGACGGGTTGGTACCTGGTATTGATAGTCTGGGGCGCCTGCACGTGATTATTTTGAGGAGCTCCTTCCATGGCCGTTGACGAAGGGTAATACTGGTCGAGAGCGCTGCCGGGTAGGGCTCCGGCTGCTGCGATGGTCTCGCCGTCGTAGCCCGTGTAGCTGCCTAGCTGGCCCTCACCGGAACCCTGGCGGTTCATACTAGATGGCGAGAGGGGCGCCTGTAAGCCGCGTTGTGCGTTGACCTCAATATCGGATGGGAACCGCCCACCTGGTGAGGGACGCCTGGGCACGTCTTGCGGGGTTGAGACAAGGGCTGCCGAGGAGGTATGGGCGGCGTAGGGCTCGTCATCGTCCTCGTCGACCACCCCGTCCGAGCTGACGGACCGGCGGGAGGACGTCCGACTAAAGCTTCTCGAGTGGCTGCGGACGAAGTCGTTGCGCTCTTGCGGGGTCTTCTCGGTGAGTGTCTTGATGTCTTCATACCAAGCCATCATCGTGTCGTGGCTCTCAGCACGGAAAACCCATGAGTGACCCCTGTGCACGCCACCGGTCTGACGGCCCTTCAGGATGAACTTGGGCGAGCTACCGGTCTCTTGCGAGTGGGACCCTAGCTTCTGTTCCGGGAGGTAGAGCGACATGACGGGAGATTGCGTCTTGTCGGCCGACTTGAACTCGTGTAGATGTGTTGGAGAGAGGACATACCTGCAGAAGTGTTAGCGAATCTTGACAAACGAGCCATCCGAGGACTTCCAACCTACCAGCCGGCTGTGTAGCTCTTCAGATACTTCGTCTTTCGCTCGAGAAGGCCAGCTCTGATCTCCTGGCAGGCAAAATGATCCTTGCCCGGATAGTGGATGTACTGAGATGACCGGATCGGAATGGCCGGGTCCACGAACTGGTCGTCCTTCTTGACAAAGCTCGCCCACTCGTGGTCCTTGGGCATCGCAATAGGCCCGACACGGAGTTCCTCAATTGCGTACAGGGCCGCTTCGGCGTCCCTCTTCATGATTCCGGCCAAAGCGTTGTATGACTTTTGGATCTCTCCGACAACGATCGACTCAAGCTCACGGCCAGAGTTCTCGAGGTTCAAGTATGCCTGCGCCGGGTCAGCATGGCGCCGTGGCCTATATCTCGGTGCTTCTCACCTGGTGCAAATAGTTCTCCTCGTCCAGCTGCCTCTCGAGCTGCCTATCCACCGCCAAGCGGAGGAGGTACGGATCTTCCTTGCCGGTGGTCAAGGCCGAATCGAGCTCGCTCTTGCCGAGAGTGTCCTGTAGAGACCTGACAGCCCTCCTGGTGGCCTCCATCTCTTTCTCGACCGAATTTTTGAAGTCGCCCGACAGATTTTTGATCTCTTTGATCTTCAGCTGAAGATCGCTCCTCAACCCGGTCAAGGCCAGGATGACGTCCTCTTCAATCTCGCGGGCCTTGTTCGCCTCCATGATCGCCTGCGAATTGTAGTTGCGCAAGATCTGCACGGCGTCATCAAGACCTCCTGAGGGCAAGAACCCAGGCGGCATATGAACATTGTTGAGGACGTTGGCGAGTTTCAAGAGAGCCTTCGATCGCTGATCGTAGAATGTCTTTTGGGAGGGATGGCTTTTATCAGCACCATAACGGTGGTGGGAAGAGGAAGAGGGGGCCGGGGGGGTGGAAAAGAGTTTAGAAACGCACCTGAACCTCCTTGAAATACGTGATGAGATCCTTCAAAATCTTGCGCCACGCTGATGAGAAAGAGGACCAAGAGTCAGCTAGCTATCCGACGGCTAACCAGACAATGCACGGGGCAGATAGATGGAGAGAGACTCCGCACTCACCTTGAAAGCGCTCTGCGAGGGCCTCTGTGGGATTCCCGGTCGTCGGAACAGGACAGTAGAAGGCGCTGTGCATCTCGTCCTCGTCCATGTTCGACTGTAGAGCCAGACTACGGACGCTGCCGGCCTTCATGCTTCTGCGGCTGCCGGACCTCCTGAGGCTGCCGCCACGGCGCAGCGAGTTCTTCTTCTTGAGGGTGTTACTCCTCGACACCTGGGTGCTATTGGAGCCGTCCATGGTCCCCACGCCGGACCTGGTCGAGCCCGTGAAAGAGTTGGACCGCTGTATACTGCTCATGTTGTTCGTATTGTAGTGCGGGCCGGGCGCATTGATGATGGAGCTTCCGCGCTGGCTAGCATCCCATTCCTCCGTGAACTTGCCGGTCGGTCGTGTCGGCGCGGGTGCGTAGAGGTAGTCGCCGTCTCTGTGGGCGGTCTGTGGGGTGCCGCTGAGGTTTGAATTGGCCAGAGTGTTGAGGGAAGTCGGATCGTGGAGATCAGGAGGAAGAGGTTGTTGTGGATGATGTTGAGGAGGAAGATGATGATGATGTCGAGGAGAGGGCGATGACGCAGACGGGTTTAGAGGGCCGCTTTGGCCATTGTGGCTTGGGCTTGGAGCTAAAGGACGGTCATCGAAGTAAGAATTGCCATTGACAGCGGTAGTTCCGAGGCTAGACGACGGTAGGCCATGACCATTCCCATTCCCACTGTCATGACCAGTGCCATAGCTCGAGGACTGCGGGGCCCTGGCAGCCATCTGGAGAAAAATGCTAGGCGAGCTGAAGTGCGCCAGTGTCTGAGAACGTCCTAAGAGTCAGGGCATTGACGTAGTAGTGGCCGCGACCGTCCGGACCTCGCAAATGTCTCGCGACGGCACAAGCGGGTTCTCGTCAGTAAAAAAAATTCCCTGAGCAGGATCCCAACAAAGGACGTGCTGAGGTTTCGGGAGGAGAAATGTTCGTGATTGGAACTGATCTAGAGATAAGAGGGGAAGGAGGAGGACAAAGAGAATAATCGAGATTGTAAATATGGCTGCGAGATGGCAGTGCACTTTTCAACGCCTGGTATCACTAAAAGGAGCAGGAAATTCGAAGAGTTTGTTAAAGAATGGCGGGGGTCTAGACTTGGCCAAGTTTAAAAGTAAGACTGACTGAACCCTTTATTTCTCTTCAACGGATATCTCTATAGTAGGTAGTACTATAGTATGTATATATATATGTACTGTAGCTGCCCATGAACAAGGAGTTGGTCCAGGGAGGGTTGGGCTGAAACCCCCCAGCAGGAAGAGCAGATTACAGGGTATCTCTCAGAGGAACACATGCCATTTACTGTAGTAGTACACTGCAGCTGCCCAAAAGACATATCGTCACCAAGCCACCCAACCCTGCTTTTTTCTTCCTTTCTTTTTCCCCCCAACTCTCCCCTTCAGCAAGCAGGGCCGGCCCAGTGGCTGCCGCATGCAACAACCCAACAAGTTTTGACCCCCATGCTAGATGCAACCATCACAATCACAATCTGCAAGTCTAAGCCCTGTGGGTGCTTTGTCCTTTCCTGTCTGTCTCTGGCACCTGTCGAGATAGCTCATCGAACCCGGGCTGGAAGGAACTATGACGTAGCCAACTCGCAGCCACTGTTACGTTGGATTATGTTGTGCGATCTCGGCCATCCCTCCCTGATGCCATGGGACCTTGGCTCGGCAAAGCGCTGATCAACCCTGATCAACTTACTGCGTACCTGCTGGTAGAAACCTTTAAAAAAAAATTGAATTTGGAATGTTCGACTCAAAAAACAACGCTATGTGAGACACAGCTTGCATTGCTTGCTACCAACACATATAACTAGAAATGTCTATGACTATATTCTCTCTGCCTTCTCCTCTAACCTACCGAGTGCACATCTGCTCTAGTAGAGAAAGAATAGCTGCTGAGGCATGGTGCTTCACCCAATACCCTGTTCGAGATCCTCACACACATACAATAGTATTTCGCTGGAACCGCACATCAACAGTGGAAATGCCTGCATTTGTCTGAATAGCGTCTCTAGCAGGGTGGGGCAGTAGCGCCGCAGGTGTATAATACTAATCACCCAGGCGGGCGTCCGATAAGACATATATTCTGATCGTCAGCTAGCGCTCGGTGCCTCAACAACCCTTCAACCAGGGATCCTGCCCTTTTGCACCATTTCTGGCAAGGGGAGAAGCAACCCCGACGCAGTCCAACTCAATCTTAAAGTAAGCATGAAATACTATGCAATGTGATTCCACTCACCACAGGCCTATCAAATGTCTCTTGAGTACGAACGAAAAGTCATTGGACACACTCGACAGTCCAGCAAACTGCTCTCCTCCGTGTAACGGTCCTGGCAAACTTCGGGCAGCCATGGGGGCAGACAGAGCAATAAACTCGTATACTTTTTTTCTTCTTCTTCATCAAGCTAGAGCTTGTTCCTCTGCATGTGGGATCCCACACCACCAGTAGCATTTGCATCCTCTCAACTTGCTATAATTAACACTTGTAAGTTGCAATATCAAGCTCAAATCTAGAAAACATCAACTTGGCATGGACCATCCAGAGAAGGGAAGCATGAAAGCTATGATGAACTACAATTCCATAAAAACTTCTTCCCGAAGTCTAACATGGTAATTACAGGACCAAATCCCTCACCTAAACTGATATAACACTGAAATGCTCCTAAACATTGAATGCAGTCCGGAGTGTGGCCCCTTCTGACAAGAACGCCAAGGTAGTCCTCTTCGAGTGTCCACCCCCTCCTCGCACCAGCAGTCGGGCAGGCGAGAGAGAGGCGCCTGTATCAATCCGCCTCTTTGCCATCAGTGGAGCGTAGAGTGGTGCCAAAGACGGCTTCTTCTAAGAGGGACCGACATCATCATATCCAATCAGTACTCGACCTGAAGCTAGGGAAGGGTCAATTTAGTTGCAGAATCACTCACCCCACTGCGCTTTAAGGCTGTGAGTTAGTGAAAGTGAAGACAGTCACAAGAATCTCGATGCGTGTTGCAACAGTTGGACAAGCCCGAGTTATAGAGAAAGATCATGCTAATCTCGACGAACTTAGTAACCTTAAAGAAGCATCAGTCTGAGCAGATGGATAAGGTGAGATTTCAGTGAGAAGATACAAAGGTCAATCTGGGACTAGGGGCAGAGCAAGTCAATGGCTTTAATAACTGGAGCATCTGCGAAAGACCTAACTCAGAGGTACAAGCTTGAGGGCTTCTGAAAAGTGTTCCATTTGCAACACTACTTAATTAGAGCAAATCTTTCAGAGGATTAAGCCACCTGCATGTAGTCATTCAAGCCATCCTTTTCGCGTTGCTCCAGGCCAGTTCCTAGGTAACTAAGAGGAGGCAGGGTATGAGATGATTGTACAAGAGCACTGACAGTTGAAAGCAAGGAGGGTAAAAGATTCTTAATCCTGCATTATGCCTCACAGCCTACTTTAATATTTTTGCAAGCTATGGTGATTATATATGCAATTTGTTATCACACTCCTTGCGTTTTGAATTGACGGAATATTGGTTGCTTGTACAAGCCCAAGAAAATTGAAGATTTACTCAAACTAATAGGTTAACAACAGACTCCTATGATAAGTAAGGACGACATCTATGCAAGACCCCACTTTCCAACACCTTTTTTTATATTACAAAATATTGCTTTGGCAGATAGTGAAGAAGGAGGAGGTGTCCTCTTCAAGCAGTGTTCCTCGGCCAATCCATCCAAAAGTATGCGCGGTTGATCACCATTCAGATACCTCACTGGTACCGCATGCAGACCACCCACTCCAAGCTGATCAATTGGATTGGTCGGACTTACATCGGCGCACCCGGCCAAGTGGGCAATGTTACCATTTCGACTATGTGCTTGGCAGCATCCCGAGGTGGGCATCGGATGGGGTCGAGACCACCCGGGCAGAGTAAGTATACAGCGGATTAACAAATAGCCAACATTCGATGTAGGTACGGGACAGGATACAAAAACGGGCCCAGGTGTTGAAAAACATCCCACCCCCTTCACACCCTCCACTCAAGGATGATTTCGCCGAAGCGAAGTAGTAGGTTCACGATGATATTTTCAATCTCACGTAGGCACCTTGCGCTGCCCGTCCGAGGCGCCGGTCGATTACTGAGTGTTCTGGCTCGGAACTGACAATATGACAATGCTGCCTGGGCTGGCTGCTGTTGCCGTCCTCGTTGCCGTTCCCCCAAGATCAAATCAGTAGTTATGCCCCACTAAATTTCCCAGATTTCGAGTTGCCGGTCTCCAGTTACCACGCGGGGGCCCGCATGTTGAATGCACATTGATGCGGAGGAGGGTCCGTCACAACGTCACAACGTCCCACTTCAAAAGTTCGGCCTCCATCAACGTTCAAATTCTGAGCATCCCGTGACTCCTTCAATACTCAGGGGCAGCTGGGGCAGTACGCAGGTGGCTCCCCGCCTGTGAGGGGCCACGGCTGGAGCTCGGGAATTGTAAATATATAAAAAATGTTCGTTGCCAGAGTCTTGCCACTATGCGTGAAGCCTGCCCAAGCACTGCACTCAAGTCTTCACGATGAGGTCAACTTATGTTTTGCTCCTGGGCACAGCTGCTGCTGCCAGCGCTGCGCTGAACTCATCGTCCTCTGTGTCTTGGGCCAACCTTGCAATCTCCGCCCCCGAGAACGGTCGGTATCTTCATCGCACGAGCAGTGAGGAGCCCTTCTTCTGGCAGGCCGACACAGCCTGGGAATTGTTCCATCGCCTCAACCGTAGTGATGTCGATTTTTACCTTCAAGACAGAGCAAGCAAAGGCTTCAATGTGGTGCAAGCTGTGGCTATCGCAGAGCTCAACGGCACAACCTGGCCCAACTTTTGTCCGTAACTATGAAACCCCCATGCCTTCACCCGGCCTTTTCTTTTTCTTTTTCTCCCTTTTAGCAAGCAACAATCCGAGGGTGCCGAACCAAAGGTCCCCTGAACGCTTGTCCATCCCCTTTGTTTGGAAGCAAACACTAACCGTGAGGCGTGCTCTAGATGGAGATCTTCCCTTGATTGACAGGGACCCAATGAAACCTAATGAAGCTTACTTTGAGTACGTTGACTGGGTCGTCAACCGCGCGGCTGAGTATGGCATTCTTGTTGCGTTGGTACCGACCTGGGGTGCATATATGAATTGTGGATGGTATAACCAATCCTGGGTGATCTTCAACCATACCAGTGCCGAGTGGTATGGAAATTACATTGGGACACGCTACCCTGGGCTTCCTAAGATCATTGGCGCCGACTCCAATGGCTTTTGGTCTTGCAACATATCCGAGGCATCAAGCGACTGGCAAGCAGATCCGTCACTTGATCAGGCCAGCCTCGTTAGTCCGATTCGGGACTGGCGGTCTGTCTTTGCCCGTCTGGCAGATGGGCTGAGGGAGGCCGAGGCCAAGAAAGGTTTCACTTCTTTTATCGCCTGGCACCCGACAAATGTACAGGAAATCGGAACGGACAAGCCTTATGGTCACAACGTGAGCTCCTTTGCCACTCCTAACAGCGTTCCATTTCTATACTGACCTACTATGGAAAAATTAGTATATGAATGGCAGCTTTGGTCGAGTGTCTATGGACGCCGTACAATCTGGGCATACGCTCGCGGATCACACGTCGCTCGAACAGCAGTTCTACCCGTTGCAGGAATGGGACAGCACCTACAACTACAACAACATTACCGAGATGCGAGCTGCCTTTCCGGGGCCTGTCATTGACCTTGAGAATCATTACGAGGGCGCTCATATCGCGTTCAACGCCTCCTTGCCCCTATGGAACACATCGATCGTGCGGCACGGCCTTTGGAATGCTTTCCTTTCCGGCTCGGCTGGATTCACCTATGGTACACAGGCTGTTTGGCAAATGTATGCGCCCGAGTCTGAGCTGGCATACTCGTGGCTCTACATGCCGCCGAGGCTGAATTTGGCGGCCAACGAGTCGTGGCGCGATGCGCTCAAATACCCAGGCTCTACACAGGCAGGTTACTTGCAGAAGCTCTTCACTGGGCTAGGCAAGGAGACGTTCAACAGCCTGCAGCCGAATAGAACTTTTATCAAGACCCCTAGTAGTTCAGACGGCGATATTCTGAGCTACGAGGCAAACCGCTACGTGGCAGGTCTCGTCGGCCCCCGTCAGTATTGGCTGTACACTGGATTCGGCGATGCTTTTGACCTGGATCTTGATGCGCTCGGCCAACAATTTGGGAAGGTCAATGGTGAGACTAAGTCAGAATGGTTTGATCCTCGCACTGGAAACACCCAGAATGCTACGAACTCTTTCCAGCTCTCAGGGCGGAAGACCTTTACGCCACCAACTGGCGGCAGTGTTGACAATGACTGGGCCTTTGTACTTACATCGGCGTAATTGGAGTAGCCACTTCAATAGCTCATAATAAAGTCTTGTCATATGAAAGCATAGTTCTGAATAATTTCTTGCCCGCCTGGGAGGTGAGCATAGTCAAGGAGATCTGCCTCTTCTCCAATGGCTAGAAGTTTTTCTTTTCTATTGTATTTCTTCCTTTCCCTTTATTCAACCCCCCTCAGTACTCGTCTATGGTAACGATCAACACAACGAATAGCTTCGGAACCTACAACAGTCAACGACAGCATTGTACTATATAAATGCATGTCTCGACTATGCCAACTGCACCTGCATATCCTATCCTTTCGTTGCCGTTGCCGTGTTTGTGGTAGGCGTAATCGATGTCTAGGTGACTCGTGAGGTATGTAATTCGGAACCGATATGTCCGCGCAAGAATACCATCTCGACCATTGATTGATCAAGTCATAATGGGTAGGTTGCCCTCTTGTCCACTTTCAGGTAAATTGCATTATCGTTCTAACAGCAACTTTGCACGTAACCCAAAACATTGATGTACGGTTACACTAGATAAGTTTCTTGCATTCAGGCAGGACAGAGGCTCCAAGGCCTAACCCTCATGGCAATCATCACCCCAAGAACGTATAGATTTGTAGCGTGTGGGCAAAATAATCAATGCAGTAAATATTGAACATTTTTGAACTAAGTTTTGTTGTGGAAATTGTCGAGAAGATGCTTATGTATCTTGGGGAAGCCCCAGATAATGGCAATCTACATATTACGTATCAAGTTTGGATGCGACTGTGAATTGAGAGGGTCAGTCCGCGAGCTAGTATAACTGAACTATTTCCTACCTGGGCAGAGTTTCATGGGGGAGTCGCTCCATCCCTCAGGGTGAATTCTAATATGGTATTGAAGGGACTGGCCTGGGTCTCTAGAAGGCAGGTCTTGAGCTCTGGCAAAGTATATCGCGAAGTGGCTCCTTTATTCAACTCATAGTGTCTTCCAAATGTTTTCGCCGGTTGATCCACGAACCTTCGCCAGCCACCGAGCTAAAAAAGAAGTGCTTCCACAAGACTTATCTCCGCAAACTGCACTGACGAGTCGACAATAGGTTCCAATAGACTTGATCGTCCTCCCAAGCCTTAACGCACCGCCCAACACGACATCATCGACTTCCTTGTATTATAGGGCATCTTCGGTTTCCTAACGCTATTAACTTGTCAAGACCGCTTGAGATAAAAATTGGAAACTAGGAGGGATCTAGACAATGCTGAGGTCTATAGAAGGACCGACAAATTGCGCAGCAAGAAAGAAAATGCGCTTCCTTGTTTACCTGATCGTAACCAGTTCATAATGCCCTACCATGATCTAACTAACTCTGTGCCTCCATATTGGAGTGGGTATACAAAAATATATATCTGTGCCGCCGAATTTGAAGCAGCCTCCAAAAAGAAAAAGAAAATATTGACCGCTGTCTTGCTTATTTGCAAGTCCCAGGGCCGGCCGCAGGGACATCCTTATCGAAACTCTAAAGCTCAATCTCAACCCACGAGAATGCAGCTCTGAAACGACTCCCATCAACTGCTCTATTCCTCTTCAAACACCTGCACCCGATCTGCATACTGCGAAATATTACTCACGACGTGATTGTTAATCGTCTCGCCCCTGCCCGCCGCCACCCTCAGGATCAGCTCATTCAGCGTCGCCCTCCCCAGGATGTCCACGTGGTCCGCGCTATGCGGTCCCCCACGTGGGTTGAACCTTTCGGGCTCGTGCGGCATCTCGACGACCGTGACCTTGACGCCGGCCGGGTTATATCGCTTCATCTGCCATCCACGATTACACATGTATCCTGAGCTCAGCAGGTTCACCGTCCCGTCGCCCTCGCCCATAATGACACCGTGATCGACGACCCCGTGAATCAGGCCTGTGTCAATGGTGATGTTCAGCGTGGAGGAGGTATCGGGGGTGCGGTAGTAGTACGCGCGCTCGGTGGGCTTGCCAACGCCGTAGAAGCAGTAGACCTTCAAGCTGGGCGCCAGCGGGAGGCGGGTTTCGAGGGGGTTGATCCACTTCCGGAAATCTTTCTCATTCGCCTCGACCTCGGCTGTGGTGCGGGCTATCCCGTGAGAGAACGAGCCGCGGATCTGTGCCTGATACCAGTCCTCGGTGGTGCTGAGCAGGTAGTCCATTGCGTTGCTCACTGTCATGTTCCTCTCCGGGACCGTCCAGTTAACACCCCGACGGAAGTTCAGGAAGGAGCCATACGAGCTGATCTGAGCCGGCTGGTCATCAGGCGCCCAGGAGAGGTTGCCCCAGACCGCGTCGCCACCGATAGGAAGCATGGATGAAATTCCCGGCATGGCGCGGAAGATGTCGGCCCTCTCCTCTCTGGAGAGGAATTTCTCCAGGCCGTACACGGCGAAGGCGTTGAGCTGAGCGGTGTCCTTCATTTCGCCTGATAGCACAGCCGGTATGTCCTTTACCGCGCCGAGCATGCATCCACTGATGTTGATCCACGACTCGACGTGGTCTTCTACCCAGGAGTCGCCGCCTCGGCCGCCTTCTTCAGATGCCACCCAATGGAAGAAGTAAAAGAGAACCTGGCTGCCCATGCTGTGCGAGATGAGGACCACCTTTTGGTTCCAACCCAACACCGCAGACTCGATATGCAGCTTGAGACGGGTGAAGTACTGGTCCCTCTTTTCCAGGTTCTGGTATGAGAGCCGCCAGTCATAAGCGGCTGTGAATGAGTTTGTCGGGTCGTATCCTAGGGGCGCGAGGTTCTCGTATATCTTGCTCCATATCCAATAGCCAGTGATGAAGAAGTCGGTGGCATCAAAGCCCTGGGCCGCGCGCAGCTTGATACCCGGTGGATCGAGACCCGTCCTCTTGTCTAGCATGATATGTTGCTTCCACACCTCTTTCTCCATGACCAAGGCCCTCATCATACTCCATGACCCCCAAAGCCGTTTTCGAAAGTACGGCCTGGAGATATTCATCGTGCCCCATGACTCGAGTCCTGTCGAGATGACGCCGGGTATCATGATGATCGGGTGGTGGGCATTGAGGCCTTCAGAACGGGCCTTGAGACCGACGGAGAAGGCATCATAGGAGTCGATGAAGTCGCGCTCTCCTTTCTGCTGGGCATCGCAATGATCAGAAGGGTCCGTCGACGCCATAGCCACAAGAGGAGGGGGGGGGGGTGTATGCTAACGTACCACCAGATCGCGGACATCTTTGACCAGACCCGCCGGCAAGGCGTCCAGTAGACTGTCGACGGTCAGGTCGCCTATCTCTGGGAAGTCTATCAGGTCGTTGGTCTTTGCGAAGAAACCAGCCGCTATAATGCCAAACACACTGCCGAGCAGGAAGATGGCACCGAGTTTTCTCTTGCGCTTCGGATGGACGAGTTTGATCTTGTCTCCGGGCTTGATGGGGCTCTCGTCGCGATTCAGCGTGACGGGCTCTGGAGACTCGGAGGCACTGTGGTCTGCCCTTCCCCTTGTGACGACCCGGCGGCGGAGCTCAGAGGCCATGATCGCCTCGCGGGGCCTGCTCTCTGTACCTGGGCAGGGGCTGACGCAGGTCCTGAGCCCGTCTTCGCTGTCCGCTTGGAGTTGGCGGGCTGGTAATGGAGAAGGGTGGGACTTTGGGACTTCTCCTCGAAAATTCGAACAGGCGGTCGCGATCTTCGGCGCTGATGGCGCCAGCCCTGTCTCGGGATATATTATAGTAGAAAGTGTATAGAGACTATACACGCCTAAGGACCAAAGCTGGCTGGAGAAGGGGGGTGGGTTGGTGGGGGATTTGACTTTGATAGCTCGAGGGAGAAGCTTCCTCCTCGTTCGAAAGCGAGTGCCCTGGTACCTGGCGACGGTCATATCTGGAAAGGGGTTGACGTAATGGGACTTGCAGGGCGGCAGGGGGGCTGTACTAGTGTACTCAGTACAGCACGAAGCTGTGGTTGTAGCACCGAAGCAAGACTCCAGCATAGCGTCCAGATATGCTAAAGTACACGCTGCGCAGTGGGTCCCGCCCTGGCGCTCGGCATAACTGACAGTGGGTGCAGGGGGTGTTGCATAGGGGCTGACAGGCCCTTACCCCTTGTCCTTGCCTTCTGTGCAGGCGTCCCAGGTGCCACCGGGCAAAAGACCTCGACTGGGTTTTGCCATCCCCTTCGAACCTTTCCCACACCCCAGGTCTGGCATGTGACAGTCGAGACCGGACGTGAGAAGTGTGCTGACTGAAAAGGGCAGGTCGGTCTGCTCCTCGATGTGGATCACTCCCGTCTTCTATTACTCCCACTCGGTCTCCCTAACCTGCTCAGCACGTGGAGATTCTCCGGATAGGAGGTTCGACAAGTCTTCCGGCCCAGCAACAACCAGTAAAGCACAACAGACCGCCGTTGGCAGTCGGCCTCTGTGTTGCTTTCCGATCGGTCCTCCTCCTGTCCTGGAAATAAATCTCACCGACAGGCAGCCAGTCAGCCAGCCTCGGCACTCACGACGCCCACGCTCTCATGATCTTGCTTCTGACCTTTTACTTGTTACCGACCGTTGTGATATCATTGTTCCTCAGCGTCAGGAACCTCCTTAGATCCACGATGAGCCTCCCTGGCGAGCTGAAGTACACCCAATACTCTCACAACCTCGAGGCGCAGTACCTACCGGCCATACGGGCACTGATATCCAAGGACTTGAGCGAACCATACAGCATCTATGTCTACCGTTACTTCCTATATCAATGGGGCCACCTATGTTACATGGTATTTCTCCCTTCGAATTCAGCCCCCATTTCTCTTGCCAGTGTATTCCCAAGGCGCATCGCCCCGGCTGACGATCATTCAGGCCCTCAACCCCAAAGACTCGTCCCTAATCGGGGTGATAATCTGCAAATTGGAGACCCACTCCTCCCACTCACCACCCACCCGCCGGGGCTACATTGCCATGCTAGCCGTCTCGTCTACCTTCCGCGGCCAAGGTGTGGCCACTGCCTTGGTCAAGAAGGCCATCGACGCCATGGCCGAGCGCAATGCCGACGAGGTGGTCCTGGAGACGGAAGAAACTAACAAGCCCGCCATGCGCCTGTACGAGCGCCTGGGCTTCCTACGTTCCAAGAAGCTGCATCGATACTATCTCAACGGCAACAGTGCCTATCGGCTCGTGCTGCTGCTGAAGAGCGTCGATCCGGACTCGGCGACCGACTTCGCGCTGGATGAATCCGAGAGGCATGCGTAGGAGGCGTGGCGCTCTCGATCTTGGGGCCAATGGACTGGAGGAGACACGGCGGCAGCACAGTCACATGCAACAGCTTTATCGCAAGGATGGAGGCGTCGCCAACCCGTCAGCCGACTATGCCAGTGGACATGGGCACATGAGCGTGCGGGAGCATTATCGGATCGCCGCTGCCCAGGCTCTCTGCTCAATTGAGCCTGTCTGGGCTGGTGGCACCTGCGCCCGCGGTACTGTGAACTATTTCGAGGCGATGCACGAGCGTGTCGGTGATTCCGATGGGCGTTGTGCTCTGGCGCATCCGTGCCTGGAGAATGGAGATGCAGAAGGGCAGGCGTCATAAGACAGAGAGGGACATTTGGGCTTTTGAGGGGGATTTTGTACATGGCTTCATCGAGAGTTTTCTTGCAGCTCTATCCGCATGCAGCGGCGGCGTTCTGGTACTGGGTGTAACCGCATTCTGCAGGCGGAGAGACAGACATTATATTGAGAAGCATTTGCATGGTAGAAGGGTCCTTTCTATGGTCTAGATTCAATGAAGCATTAGAACACACAAGGTAGAAGGATTCAAGGACATTTCCATGGGAATCCGCAGTGTTTGCAATCCCATTGATGACGTTGTCCCAGGCTGACCAAAACAAGGAGGTCTCTCTAAAGTCAGGCCTGTAAGAACAGACCTAGCGCGATGAATGACATGTATTTCCTTCTAGTATGTGCCTAGAGGAAACTAGAAAGATATGAGGAAGGGAGAGAGCCTATATTTATTTATAAGTTTTGGCCTAGAGCATCTGCAAAAGTGATCAACATTTAAATGCTGTTCATGCACACATCAGGGCAGTCCGAGGACCTGCTGTGACCAGCAGTGCTGCCAGCCGACTCAGCGAGCAAGTACAGCGACCCCCAAAACCCCACACTGGAGGGGACCTGCTTGGCCGAGGCGCTACTCCTTCAACTTCACCCCCGACACAATACATGAATAGTACGATTTCTTCACTTCATACCACAACCCAAGGCACAATCCTGGGCATCTTCATTCTATGCGCCTCTATCTCTTCTATTAGAGGCAGTTCCCCATCACCTCAATAGCGTCTCGCACCCTGCCCTCCCTCCCCTCCTTCCCGAAACGATCGCTCGTAATGATAGTGCGGCAGTCGACAGATCAGGGCCCCCTTCAAGATGGCAGAAGGCATTGAAGTGTCTGTAGAAACCGAAGAGCAATTCTGGGATGGTCAGTCAGTTCATTTCCCACTTGCATCCTCAGACCCAGGCTGATGATTCAATTCCTCCTTCGACAGAGCTGCGAAACATTCTATCTGCACAATGCGACTCCCACGAGATAATCGACGACTCCCTGCGATCCTGGCTGCACCTCGTGTCTAGCTGTCGCGACAATTTTCTGGACAGCGAAGATGACATCGCAAACTGCTCTCAGCTCCTTCTCGACAGTCAGATATACTGCGCGCACAAAGAATATGTCCGCATACAAATCATATACAGCCTTCTTCAGGAGGACGATCCTTCCTCGCTCAACGTCATTGCCAACTTCCTCCTCCTCGACGGCCGGTCCGACGAGAGCACCTTCAAGCAGATGATCGCTGAGGGTTGTTTCCCGAAGCTTGTCGAGCTCATCAACGGGCGGAGGGAAGACGACAGGAGGCTACATCGCTTGCTGCTGGAGCTGATGTACGAGATGGCACGTATCGAGCGGCTGCGGGTGGACGACTTGCTGTGTGTCGACGACAACTTCATCATCTACATGTTCCACCTGATTGAGGGCCTATCGGACGACGTGAATGATCCTTATCATTACCCTATCATACGGGTACTGCTGGTTTTGAACGAGCAGTACATGGTCGCCTCTACGATTGCTGCTGTTGATGCTACCGAGACAACGGCACCATTGACGAACCGCGTGATCAAGATCCTCTCCTTGCACGGGCCCGGGTACAGGACATTTGGAGAGAATATCATATTGCTTCTGAATAGAGAGACCGAGACAGCGTTGCAACTACTCATACTGAAGTTGCTCTATCTCCTCTTTACCACGAGGGCTACGTACGAATATTTCTACACCAACGACTTGCGCGTCCTCCTGGACGTCATCATTCGCAACCTCCTCGACCTCCCCGATGAATCGATGGCCCTGCGTCATACCTACCTCCGAGTGCTCTATCCACTGCTGGCACACACCCAGCTCAGCAACCCGCCGCATTACAAGAGACAAGAGATCCTCAAAGTGCTCCAGATCCTCGGCGGTGAAGGTAACGTCCACTTTGCCCCAGCAGACGAAACGACCCTGCGGCTAGTCGACCGCGTCTCGAAAGTGGGATGGCTCAACGAGAGCGGCGAGAGCGAGATCGCTAAGAAGCTGCTTGGCATCAGTATGACCCACTCACAGACGACCAGTAACGTTTCTGTCGTCGACGTCGCGGCCGTCATGGAGAAGCCGGGAGTGAAGACGCCGAGCCGTAGGAAGGCGGGTGACGCCAAGACCGAGGAGTTGAAGGAAGCACTCGCCGCACCAGCACCAGCACCCGAGCCCGAAGCGGCGTCAGAGACCAGTCCGCAGCAGGAGAACAACAGCCCGGAGCGGACAAAGAAGAGGACCTTACCCGTGGTCCCGAAGCACAGACATGGCAAGCCAACAACCGTTCCCTTGCCCGTGTTGCATGTGAGTAATGGCAGTGGACACGGGGGTAGCGGCGGTGTTGCGAAGAAGCTGCCGCCCAAAACTCCGCCACCGCGGAGGACGAGAATGATGAAGATCGAGACAGTTGCAGACGAAACGGCGCCTTTGCCCACCGCTTCCAACACCTCTGCATCATGAGGTTTCTGAGGAAGACCCTGGGGGAGCTCCTGAAATCAGAGCTGACAGCAGTGGGGTGTTCAACTAGCGAATAACTATTCCGCCGAGCACTCCAAGGCGCGCGTACGATATTTCAGCAGACTTCCATGGCATAGGGAGTAGGCGGCGTTCTTTTTTTCTAGTGGTATGGTCAGCTGGGTTTTGGGGTTTCCTCTGCAACTCCTGCCTCAACATAGCCGTGGCAGAATAGTCTGGTGCTTTGGACTCGACATAAGGAGTTCGCAAAGTAGAGCAAAGTAGGATACCGCCGGTATGTAATACGCATAAATATTACCATAGGGCTATTCACGCTCGCAGGATTGGTCTCAGATATGAAAGTATCTGAGCTATGAGCCCTTCCGAGCCCCTCCGAAATTAAGGTGCCCAAGCATCAATATTGTTCAACAAGTTTTTAGGATGTACCATGTTTTCCAGATGGGAGACTTGGTGCATCCTCGATGAGTTATAGTAGCAGCAGTAAGCATTCTCAGTAAGTCGAGACACATGTACACATACTAGAAGTAGAGGTTGATTGAATGGTCAGGTCAACCTAAATGTTGACATCCATCATTCACCAGAATGGCTATTGATTTCATAGACGGAAACGAAAGAAAACAATATGGGATATAGGAAAGGTTTTTGGAAAGACGTCACAGGCACCATGGCGGAGGGGTTAACGCGTCAGACTTGAACTTGTTATAGAGTTATCTGATTCCTTCGGGAGCGCAAGTTCGAATCTTGCTGGTGTCGGATATAAATTTTTTACTTATAACTTTTTGATAAGTTTTAAGCTAATTGTAATTTAAACGAAAAGTAATATAATTAATAACTTATTAAATCTTTATTATAATAATTTTATTTATATTTTTATAAAAATTTAATTATAATATAAATCGATTTTTTTATCATAGGCTCGATCCATAGGCTCGAGCATCTCGGGAGCGAGGCGATGCTAGGATAGGGCCGAGCTGGCAGCGAGATCGCATAGCATCGCTATAAGAGATCAGTCACGTGATCAGGGTTCGCACTCATATTACTTAGATCCGCTAGCAGCCAGCATATAGATAGTTAATAGTCTCCTCTGAGTATAGCAAATCTAACTACTAATTGGACACCCTCACGAGTTGATCCGTACGGGTCAGATCCTCACATTTTTATATAAAAGCATATTATAATAGTTTATAAATAATAAAAAGAAAGATATTCTATTATTTATTATTATGAAAGAGCGCTTTGCTAATTACTTATTTATATGAAAAGAAGTAATTAACGCTAGTTCGAATTAAGAATTAAACGCTAATAACTTACTAACTTCTTTAAATTGATAAATAACAAAAGAGCTATTATTATTTTTTATTTTTGATAGTTTAAGCTTTATATTAACTTAGATTTTATAGCTATTGCTATAAATATTAACTACGGAAAAATATTACTGCTATTTTTAATAGCTTTTATTTGTTTTACGAGATTATATATTCTTATAATAATCTTATGCTTCGAATAGAAATTTCAGATAAATTATTATAATATAAATATTGTTAGATGGGCTTTCCTATCGTACGTACGATGGGTCAGATGGGGGGGTGCAAAAGAGGATTGAACTTGATTAAAGAAAAAGCTATCTATCGTGGGTGTTGGAGGACAGCAGGTTATTCATATATCGAGGGGATTATAAAATCGGTTTATATAATAATATATGGGCTGGTTTAAAAGAGGAATAGTAAGAGGGGTTGATTGTTATTATATTTTTTGTTGTTCGTTGTTTTTTCTTATTGTTGTTGTTGGAGGACAGCAGGCTATTTGTATATCGAGGGGATTATTAAAATCGGTTTATATAATAATGTATAGGCTGGTTCAAAAGAGGAATAGTAAGAGGGGTTGATTGTTATTATATTATTCGTTGTTTGTTGTTGTTATTGTTCTTATTGTTGTTTTTCTTGTTGTTCTTCTTGTTGTTGTTGTTTTTTTTTCTTTTTTCCTTCATCCTTAAGGGAGGAGGAAAGCTAGATATATATAGTTATTCTTTACTATATTTCT
>JACWST010000089.1:0-66927 GCA_014850475.1 Cryphonectria naterciae
CCGGTTGTTTTGCATTTACCAAGATCATTTCATTACTCTATAGAGGTTGCCCCCCCCCTTTTTTTTTTTTTTTTCTTTTTTCCCCCCCCCCCCGGCTAGGAAGGCACCAAGTTCTATTAGCCATCTAGCTCTCCATATCCTTCTTAGTACGGATCATGAACAAGTAAGTATGTTGTTGCCAGGTGGCTCGTCTCTTATCACACCGCGCCTCGAAATTCCCTATTGCAGGTGGATAGACCTTCATCTTTTAAATTCAACACGTCTTGGCAAAAAGACAGAAACACCTGCACCGCTCGAACTAAACGGAACCAAGATGATACTACTATGTATGACAGTAGCCACTACAACACAGGGACCATGTTTCACTTCAAGATGGCTTCCCAAAGGATCCTACCTCACAGGTTCGTTCATGGGTCGGCGTGACCAATGATGCAGCCATCGTCAAGCAACCACTCCCCCCTCCCCCCACCACCCAAACGGGCCATTCCGCATAACTATAGGGTAGCCAAGTAATACCCCACGGGGTAAATAAATGTTGTCAGGGTGCACACGTGCCTGCTTGGATTTACTGCATGGAAACCGCTATCATTCTTTTGGCCGCCGGATGCCACAGAAGCTCAAAACAAATTGAATTTTGTCAAGCGACCTGCTGTCCTTTAAGATACTTATCTTACACATAATATCTTATTACCATGTCCACCGACCTCTTCATCGATGGGAGTATCATGGTAGCATGTTTCTCGGCCGTTTGGATAGAGGGACCGTGGACAGAGCCATTGCTGAGGTGCGTGAAGCCATATTCAAGATCTGCGAGGAATATCTGGGCCAATATGCACACGTGAACCTTAGCGATATTACCTTACGGAATATAAATTCGAGAAATTGTACAGCACTGAAGGCCTGTTGTTCCCACGGCCCTTGAGGACCCGCCATGGCAGCAAATGTAGGTGCAAGAGGTAAGTACCCTCACATACACGGGACAGACTATCAAATGAAGAAGAACATAATGCTATATGGCTTGACAGTATATTATCACCCAGTAGAAGCTCTCAAAATCTTCCAAGAGGTACAAGTAATATTTTGTCAGGGTTATAAGATACCCTGCACGCCGGATCAACATTGAGGTACTACTCGACCCTCAGGCCTGGGTACTCCAAATGCGGAGATGCTGCGCAATATATACAGCTTTTGGGGGCTTTTCATGCCATATTAATTCGAAACGTATGCCAATAGGAATGCAGCTGAAACTTTTCAAAGGGCATCAACTAAACTGAAAAGTACGGCTCAAGCGACCTAAAATACCGTTGAGTTTTTTTTTTCAATCAATGAAGATAAATTCCCTTTCCATCAATACCCACAAACGCCAGATACCTCCAATTTTCACCCACAGCCATGGGAATTCTATGCATCATCCAACACATCACTGCCGTCGCCGTGTCACACTTTCTAAAGACCTTCCGATAACTCCTCGCGTTTATCGTGTTGCCGAGAGGAATTTCGGGAATGGAAGAAGGACGTGACAAAACCATTTGCTCCATCCCGTAACCACCATGCGTACCAAGCCGAGTATACCAGAAAGTCATCATGACGCCAGGCAAATACAAAGCCACCCTACCATAGAAGGAAAAAAAAGACAAATTGGTGGTTGGCCTCGAAAACTTAGACCGTGGTCTTTTTATTAAATACCGTAGCTTCCAACGCCGACGTCCGGATACAAGTATGCGTCAAGATCACTACTAGCGTTCAGGACAGCCATGGACGTCGGGTCGACAAAGCTAGCGGGCATGGACGTTCCGGGTATGGTCTGGTAAGAAGAGCCCGGCATCGAAGAGGCGAGCTGGTGTGGATGTGCGGGATGGTTGTGGCTGTGGGTGTGGTGCACATCGAGGTGCTGGTGTGAGGGGTTTGACTTCAGCTTGACGTAGTCGGCCTGCAGCTGGGCATAAGCCTGGCTGAGGACATCGTTGCGGGCGCGCGCATCGTTGAGCATCTGCTCCAAGTCCTTGATGCGCTGGTCCTTGCGCTCGCGGTAGGCTCGCTGTGAGGCCCTATTTTGGGCACGGCGGCGCTGTAAGAGGGGGCAAAGTTTAGCGTCAGACCCTTTTTTCTTGTGTGCGTGCGTGTGTGTGTTCATGGAGGAAAGGCGCAGGGAGTAGTAGCCGAGAGAGGAGGCATTTCCGGCGATGGTTTGGTGTGATAGTGATAGTGGCATGGTATGGCGGCACACACAACAGCTTTGCATGCATATAACAGCAAAGTGGCGCCGCCGCCAGGATGAAGAAGGTGGAGGTGGTGGTGGGCAGCCGCGACTGTGAAAGTCGCCCAGAGTGGTGACCAACGATTAACTCACCGAGAGGACCGAGGGTGGGGCATTCTTGTATCTGTTCTCCCGCTTCCTCTTGGTCGCGGGCTTTGATTGTGTCGCTGTTACGGCTGTCGTTTCTTGTGGTGGTGATTCGCACCCGTCATCCGCGTCCCGGCTATCCGGGCTGTGAAAGGCACTTGTGCCCGTGCCGTCTTCCAGGCAAGTCATATCGTACTGAGAAATAATGTGAGTAAACGGGACTGCTTCAACACGAAAATCTGGAGTGATCAAAACCTACAGGTGACGTTGCTGAGCTGTGTGATTCCGAGTGGCTGCCGTCGAGATACTGGTCGTGATCACCGTATAGATACTGGTAGCAACTGGATGGCGAAGAGACGTCAAGGTAGATGCTTGGTCCCTCCATGGTCGTATATTACGAGGAGTCAAGATAGAAGAAGAGCAGTCACAGGTTTGATATAAGTTTGGATGTTACTGTATGACCACAGGAACGGATGATATATTTGGGCTGGAAGGGAAGAAGAGGGCAGAGAGCGCAAAGGAAGATGGAAGGGGTCGGCAGCTTTATTATCTTAAGCCTTTTTTTATTCTCTCTTTTTTTAACTTGAAAGCGATACTGGAGAGTGGTAAGAAGCTGCTGACGGTAACTAATGTATAGTCTGGTCGACATAGCATAGAGTAGAACGCCATGATGATGATGGTGCTGTGGAGGACCACCAGGATGCATGTGACCACCAGGGTGACTTCAATCGCATGTCTGGTTACATCGGAAGCAGACAACTCTGTCTCTGTTAATAAGGTCACGTCAGGCCGGGGGGGGTGTTATAGGGGTACCAAAGTACCATGAACTCATCTTGTACTCCCTACCCACACACACACATGGGGTGTTACCGAATTGTCCTGGTGTGACCCTGCAGACCCCGGATATTTCTGCCTAGACATTTTTGAGATGTAGGGCTAACTGGCTTTTGCAGAGAAGTGAGGGAGCGTGTGTGCCGCCGATCTGCTCATGCTTGAGATTGTGTAGATGAACCAGCTCAGCGGTGTATAATAGGCCAGGGTACATCAGCCTGTCAAGGTGTTTCACTGCCACCATGAGGGGGATATACAATGTTCACTACTTGGACTGTCATGTAAGACTGCTCTCGAGTCTCCCCCCACCAGCAACAGGATCTAGAGATGAGCAATAGGTAGCGTCCTTGTTACAGGGTAAGTATGCAATGCTTAGAGGCTTCGCTTTGATGGTGCCAAGCTTTGTTTCTCCTCTAGGTCGTCCCTCGTTAGACGAGAAAAGGCGGGTGGGGTGGATGTTACGATCCATGGAGGAGAGCTGGTGCATACGAGTGGGAATGGATCTCCGTTCTCGCACCCTCGAGCTGTGATCAGTACTTTTGTCCCATGCAGGCTTGGTAAGGCGCCGCTCGTAATTCGAGGTGGGAGGGAAGAGGGGACACATGCTGACCAGGGGTTCGTCCTCCAGGGGTCTCGAATGCGGACCGTATTGGAAACCAGGCTCACGCACTGTGAGGATTCACAATGGACTCAACATGTACGTCGCCAGAAAGAGATGCAAGCTTCTGTAATGCCAAGATCTTGGGACGAACGTGAATATGCAGGCTCCCCTCCGCCTCTCTCTCTGTATTCTCTGGAAGCCATAGACTCGAGACTTGACTGGAAAGTTTGGTCGGCTCAAAAGGTCCATTGGAAGAAGCCTGGGCAGTATCCGCGCGTCTTACCCCAGCGCCATAGCGTCCCTGGTATCGTCTCTTCACGTGCGCCACTCGATCTGGCTCCGCTGACCTACACATCCCTCCTCAGGACCCATCTTTTCAGTTCTGCCTTGAACGTCTGGATCGAGCTGGCCAGAAAAGTAATCTTGCTGTCATGGCCGTGGATCGGAATTGTGCCATGGTGCCGTGGTGCGTGGTTCAGATCCCGCTGGCTTTGATGCTGCCACCCATTCGGATGGGTGGTCGCCGTTCAGGGAAGCACATTGCTACATTCGGGATTCGAGAGAGACGTTTGGGGAAGGGATCTTCCTCGACACGTTTTCTTGAGGTTGCAGAGCAGAAATTTGCCATGCTGCGGTGTCAGCTGCGTTGTGGATGGATTAGAATATCATTGGTCTTCGGCATTTGACTCGATATTTGTCAATGAAGTTCTGACCTCCATCGCTGGCCACCATGACCGCTAGAGAACCCGGTGATAACAGGCGCACCGGAAGGACCAGTGCAAGAGATGAGAGAGAGAGGACTTTCCAACCCACAGCATGTATCGACTCCGAATGCCGTTCTTCTTGTCGATAGCTTGCCTCATCGCCATACACCCTCAGCAGCGGACAACTGGCCTCCCCCCCCCCCCAAAAAGCTCCACCCGACGTGGGGGATTGGTATGGTTGCAACGAGATGCCTTGTCTGACGCTTGGTTCGCTGCTGCAGGTGGTCTAGGACTAAAGGAAGCCCTGAGTTATCAGTCTGCTCTCAAAACTGCCACCGGACTGACCCGGTGCTGCGGCTCACTGGCGGTCAGCCAGTCGATGCGGTCATCAAGCCCAGTCCATCCTGGACAGGCTCCTCGGTGAAATGCCTTTTTTTCCTTCAAGAAAAACAAAATCCGGTTCGGGTTCGATTCGCCGGTGAAGGATGACAGATTTCTGCCCCGCGATTCGCAGAAGAGCGCCTAAGGGTGTTACTTCTGCAGCAGAAGAAGCAAGGCCCATCAAGGCCAAGGCAGTAAGTACCCCAAGGTCGAAGCTATGGCCAAATTTAGAAAGCTGAATGCGGTTGACCTGGGGCTTGGAATCGGTGGGCCCGGAGAAGGTGTATGATGGGCTATAGCAGCGGGTGTTAATCTACGGTTCCTTCTGCATCATTGATAGTATAATCAAAAGCTGATCGGAGCTATAGCCGGGGCGTGATGGTCGACGGGTGGGGATCAGCAATGCAAGAAGAGTCTGCCAGGAGGCTTGAAGGAGATGATGACCACCAGGAGGACAGGTTAGAGAGCTAATTTCCCAGCCTCATGGCGCAAAGGGCAGGTCCTTCCAAAGTAGGCGCGAATTTGCAGTCTAGGAAGAGAAGGGGGAGAGGGAAGGAGGCAGGGGTGGGACTGTGAACACAGTGCAGACGCAACCCGTTCTGTGACTAGTGTGGTACTAATGTACCATTGTACCAAAGTATGTCCTCCCCTCGACATCTGCTGCTGCACCTCGATCGACCCAGGTGATTGGTTCCGCCGTCCCTTTGCGGCTACCACCATGATCGTGTGTGTGTTGCGTCGGTGTTCGATTTCAAAGATCGCAAAGTGTTGCTTCTCTCTCTGCAGCCCTCCTCTTGACATCGCATTTTGTTGCTCCTCAATCTCCTCCTACCACCCTCCCTCCCTCTTCCACTCTCTTTCTGGGCAGGTGTGTTGGCCATCTTTCCAGACTTGGGCAGCCACGTCGCCAAGCAGCCTGACCTGCCCAGACTCAATTGACAACGGAGCAACACAGCACATCGCAGCGTCCTGGTCCCTTGAAGACCCCTCCAGTCTCAGCGCCTTCTGCCCCGCAGCAGCGGCTTGCGACCACGGGCATGCGGTCAGCATGGGTTGGGTGGTGGGATCCTGGCCCTCGTCCCTCTCTCTCACACCCCAAGGCGTAAGCCTGTAATTTTTTCCCTCTTGGGACGAGTTCTGCGAAACGTTGTTTGATAGGCGAGGCTGTGGCTGCGCCTCAGATTGAGGGAGACTACCTGGGCTCCGCCAGCCAATCGACTGGAGCCTGAAGGGCGATGCTCAAGCCAGGCGTTCTTCTCAGCCTCTCCTCTCTCATGGATCGATCTCCCGGCCAGCCTACCACTGCTCGCGTTGACCCTCGTCAAACGGCTGTTGACAATCCTGTTCTCATCTCGACTCTCCACAGCGGAGCAGCTGGGCCGCGAGCTGTCAGCTGATGGGCCCTGTAGCCACGTGCTTAGAGCGGTGCTTCCTCCGACACTTCGACGATATCGGATCGGTGAAGCCCACCCGTCGGCGGCCGCGCCACGGGGTTCGAGGCATATTGCGTTGCTAGGCCTCCCTTCCCTCCAGAACATGGCCATTTAGGCTCAGAACAACGCTCGAATACTATTCTCAGCTTATTTCTATCCCGCCTACCTGGTACCGCGAAACGGCGCCACCCCCTCCCCCCCCCCCCCTTTCACTCCTCCTCTCCCCAGTCTCAACGAAGCTGTGAATAAAGTTAGGCCTCAGACTGCCGCCGATATCTCAGCTTGCCTAATTTGTTTCTTGTGGGGAGGAGCCTGACCGCCTCTGACATCCTCCGCACTTTTTTGCTAGATCGGGGCAAAAAGAGAATCAGAGATACAGGCCGAAGATGACGGATGATGCTGCGGCGGATCAACTAGAGTATTGATGATGTGATCATCATCCGGCATCTATAACGGAAGGATGGACGTAGCCTTCAACTTCAATCACTCCAGTAAGGTAGGCCAGAGGAAGAGGAAGCCATCTCGTCACTGCCGGCTCTGTGGTATTATGTTACAGCCCTACGACCATGTCAGACCATGCCTGTTT
This sequence comes from Cryphonectria naterciae, assembly GCA_014850475.1. NCBI lineage: Eukaryota > Fungi > Ascomycota > Sordariomycetes > Diaporthales > Cryphonectriaceae > Cryphonectria > Cryphonectria naterciae. Next base: position 6,881 of record JACWST010000089.1, read on the forward strand.
GGCGCCGACCTCTGCCACCGCAACGGTCTTTCCTGCAGGGGAGCGGCGTTCAAGTTACCACCACCACAACGACATGTCAATTACCAGGGCCTGGCAAGGTAAGACGGCGCTCCCAGGAACCAAGAGACTTCACATACTCTCTCGCCGCCCGGGCCGCTGGATGGCATCTTTGGCATCTCAAGTCTACAAAGGAGGCAAGTGATCTGGACTCGTGGGACATCAAGCGGATACTGTCTATCCACCGTTCCGCGATGTGGATCGAGCTTGCAATGTCGTACTGCATGTAGGTACCCACTGGACCGTCAACAGCCCTATGAGACGAGGCATTCTGCTGGCTGTGCGGTGTGAGAAGCGCGCCTGTGGCTGACACACTTAGCCTGGGTCTCAGGCTGAGGTTAGCCTAATAACCTTGTTCTGTTGACATCTCTTCCAACTGGCACGTTACGTGCTATTGTGCAGACGGACAGCAGAATCTCATGCAGCAGAGGATCTCTTAGCCCGTATACATGCATAGACTCCTCGACTCCATGGGCCACCAATCTCGTGATATCAATCACCAACACGATATCTCGTGTGTTAACTAATCAACCATGGTCACAGCCACACGGGCTGGCCAGCAGTTTTTGGAAGTTCACCCCATGCGCCACTTACATATCTTCGTGTAAGTCTGTGAATCCTCCGGCTCTCATAATCGAGGGCTTGTTATTTTTTATTTTATTTTTATTTTTTTTTTTACAAAAGGAAGAGGAGGGAGGGTGTGCATCCGCCCACCCCCATCGTTACCACTGTCCATCTGTGCTCGAGAGAGTCAAGTCTCCTGGTGGTCGCACAACAGGAGTGCCGTGTCTCAAGTCGTAGGATGGAAGGGATCAGGATTTCGGCTGACCTTCTCGGCATCTCAATACCGTAATACTGCTGTATCCATCTTTGGCGAGCGTCGCCGAAATACGCTGGCAGAGGTCAACTGTATTCGCTTCTCCCTAGCTGTTCATTTGCACTCTTTTCCTCTACTATTATGTACATCACACTCTTAAGGCTGACATCTTCTATAGAGTAAATGGGCCACACATCTTTCAGCGATGTTCGAAGCGAGGCGGCTCCCCCCCCCCCCCCCTTCTTACCAATCTCCCATCGAAGCCCTCAGCCACCGCCGAGATTCACCGCAGTAAGCCGCATGTAAACGATGGCTCAACCACGACGGGCTAAGAAGAAGCTCTTCAAACCAAGCCCCCGGTTGCATTGATTGATGCGGCCGAACCCAGGCTGCCATCCGACGAAATCCTCCCCGGTTCAAGATCATCTCATCTCTCTTCCTTTTTCATTTCTCTCCCCAAATCTCAAAATTGTCAACAAGAAGATTACGGGCGGCCTGCGCGCTTGCGCCCACGTTGGGTTTGGATCGGCCGCCCGCTTGTGCAGGATACGATACGCGAGATCAGATCAGGCAGGTCAAAAGGTAAGCAAGCTGCGGCGGCACCAGCGGTGAGTGGCCTCGTAGAGCAAATGATTTTTGTGTCTATTCTTAGGATGGCATCACAAACTGCGAGCGGCAGACTGAATTGGGACCGATTTGACCACGGCCTACTCGAGAGAGCGCACGCGGGATTCAGACTGGGATTATCACGAGGAGGAGGAGGTCAGGGTCAGGGTAGAGAGGCAAAGAGAGAGATCGTGGCTAGCATATGTGTGGCATCGCTCCAAAAAAAAAAATCAAAAATCTCAAGCGATCAGTTGGGGAAATAAGCTGGCGATTAGCGCAGCTACATGGACCAAGTATCACTGTGCGGGACTCGATGGGAAGTGGTGAGTGGTCGATATTCGAGGGCCACGGTGAGATGACGTGGTTCGCTCAGCTTCTCACGCCGATTGGCACGAGTGATACTGTTCTCTCTCTCTCTCTCTCTCTCTCTCTCCCTCCCCTTCTCTGTGCTTCTCTCTTCTTTGAGGTCGTTTTCTTCGAGAGTTGACATTTTAAGAGTCACAATCTAGGGCGCCGTGCCTCGAAGGTGGTGAGAAAACGAGGCCCACAACGGACGCAACCAGCCTTACAGGATCCGCTGCAAGATCTGCAACGGGCGTGGCCGAGTCGGAGCCCATTTACTTTGGATGACATGTGTGTGTGTACCATGAGATTCATGCTAAAGTCCTACAGAAAGTCTGGCAGCGGCGATAAGAGAAAACAGCGGGCATGATTCCGCGGGCGGACCAGCAGCGTGATTCCAAATCGTCATCAACCCAGGAGACACACAAGTTCGGCTGCGGCATCCCTACATCAGGTCTCTGCGCAAGAGTTTGCGAGGTGAGTTGTTTCTTTTTTTTCTGCCTGTCCGTCCCTATCTTGGCCACATGGCTATCCACTTCTTTCCTGTCCAGGCCAAAGGGGGGGATGATCTAGGACGGTTGGGGAAAGCCTGTCGCGCGTTTGCTGTAAGTTCTGTGGTAGATGCTGCCACCCACATCCAACCGCCAAGACCCTCCTCGCTGCACGCCACCCTACCTGCAAGAAAATTGCAGTAGTGATTGCGTAGTGCATAAAATTTTTTGTAGTGACGGCACTGCCGCAGAGCACCACCCTGGACAGCACGTGGCCATGAGACTCGTCGTACGAGTGGAGATGAGAGTTTGGGGGCGGCGGTGTCACTAACAATTTTTGGGTGGTTGTATTGTTGCTTGTGAGGCTGCTTTGCAATCGCCGGTGTTGCATCCATATTCTGATGCATATCAGATTGAAGGCTTGCTCGGCAATTCGGGATGCAATGGTACATAGTACACTCTGCCAACCAGCGCATAGTTGCTTGGTGTCGAGGAGCTGATCAGTCAGAAATCGTGGGACCAGAGAGTCTCGCTGATGTGGGTTGAGTGAACAAGCTTGTTGTGAGCTTGGCGGCGTGTTGGAGAGGGAAAGGAATGCCATCTCTCGAATGGAGGCAAATCGAACAAAATTTGTTAGTAGGGTGTTGAGACGCCAAGGTCCGCGTTAAACGTTATGAGTGCACAGCCGAGGTGTCTCCTCGATGAAGGCGCCCGTGGCCAACGCATAAAACGAACCTCTATCCGGTGGTCATAGCATAGCGAGAGCTCACTGCGAAAGCCGCGTCAACCCCGTCTGAGCCTGTTTGACGCCCTCGGCAAAGCTGTTCTCCTCGCTGACCTTGATGGCACGCTCATATCTTCGACGAGCCAGGTTGTAGTCGCCAGACATTGTCGCAATGTCTCCAAGGTTGACGAGCGCAACGGCACAAGCCTGGTCACATTCTGGCGTCCGTGCCTCTCCCGTGGGCTCTTTTGCGTGCTTGAGTGCGTTCTTTGCCCATCTCGCGGCAGATTCGAGGTGTTCCTTGCGTGTCCAGGTCTGGCCTGAGGCTGCCGGGGCTGGTGCTACCTGGTCGTCCTGGCCGGGAACAATGCCGGCGAGTGTTTCGTAGGGTGGGCGAGGCGGATGTTGCGCAAACGATGCAGCAAGATTGTTCACTGGGACTTGTAAGCCTACTTATGTTCTAGCAATATAGAGTCCACTCTGGAGGACTATGTCAGAACCTGCCCTGTGGGTTCGGAATGACTTACTGATTACTGCAAGGTGACATTGATCTCGGCAGAGCCGAAGTGCCTGGAAGAAGAGTGGCAGGGCGAGGTCGAACTGCCCTTTCCTCTCGTAGCTGTTGCCCAGGGCTTCGGACGTACGTCAGCGACACTGGCAGAAAATCGCCGACTCGCGAGAAATTCAAGAGATGCATCACTCACATTCCAATGCACCACCAATCTCCTCGGGCGTCAGCCACGACCCCTCGCCGTCCTTGACACCCTCCGAACCCCTTCGCTGGAACTCTGCGAGGGCCGTCTCAACAGCCCACATCAGGTGTTCATGTGACTTGTCGTTGTCCAAGACGTGCTCCTCCGCATACAAAGTCCCTAGCTTGACGCTGATCTGACAGGACTTGAGCAGCACGCGGGTGCGAGAAGATCGGACCCACTGCTCGAAGTCCTCTTGTGTAATCGATCGTTCCGACTGGTCATCTCCGACAACGAGCCCCGGGCGAGGTGCGCCTGGTAATCTCTCAGGGCTTGTCTCGACCATGCTCAGCCACTTCTTGTTCTCTGTGAGGACCAAGTCCAGGACGCGGATCGCAGCTGGAATATTGCCCATCTTCTCGAGCCACGCCGCAAGCTGAATCTTGATCCCAAGGACATCGTCGGAGAAGGGGTCGAGGCCATGAGCGGTACACTGCTCCAGAGCAAGCTTGTAGTACTTGAGCGCCAACTTCGGGTCCGGCTGGTGGTTGCTATAGTAGAGAGCGCGTCGAAGAGACTTGGCCACGTCTGGCGGGTATCTGGTAAACTGCTCGGCATAGAAATAGTTGAAGTACATGTAGACGGCGTATGCGACGGCTCCGGAGGTCGCCAGTAGCCTAATGCAAGCCCGTCAGCGATGTTCGACTTTCAAGGACCGGCGAGGGCAGCTCACAGCAATACAGCCAGCACAGTCTCCTCTGGGCTTTCTCGGAAAAGCTTCTTGAGACTCTGCCCGCGGAAGATGCTGGAAAATCGTAGTGCGCGACGCAGTGTCTGCCAGAATGCCTCTTTTTGCTTGTTTGGATGGCCAGATGGCCCAGGCCGTCGGCTGTCAGACGTTATCCATCGGGTCTGATCTTGAGCGAGGGATGTTCTGGTATCCGGCAGGCCGCGGTAGGGTGTGCTCAAAGGCAATGCTTTCAATGCTCGGGCATGGGCAGTCGAACGTCGAATCAGTGGGGGGGAAGGTCGGATGCCAGCTCGAAGCATCCCATACTGAGGCAGCTTCGCGCCGCGAATTGGGAGCATATCCGTCTTGAAGAAGAATGGGCCAACGTAGATCTCGAGGGTCAGTAATCAGGCAGCGCGAGGCTCTCCATCAGATTTTATAGCCGTTGTGGCGTAGTTGAGACTGGCGCAGAAGGGGAAGTAGAGGTCCAACAGAATCATCGTGAACTTTTTGGCAATTGTTATGCCCTGGGCATTCAGCAGCTCTATGACGGAATGCTTGCCCCCGGCAGCTCGCCCGACCGCCTGTATTTCTACTATGGAAGCAGCCTACCCTGCACGCCATAATACTACAGTACTATGTATGGTAGGGGCGCCGAGGTTAGAACCCCGCTAATTGCCGTTGCAAGCTCCACCACGACTTCATCTCCCGCGAATAAACATACTACAGTTACAGATCTCGGAGAACAGACGTCAACAAGGGAATTGCACACGTCGCAACACAAGGAGACGACCAACTTCTTGACCACGCTTCTTTCAAAAAATTCGAACCCGGGCCTAATTTGAAGACTGTCTACCACCTTCGTCTACCAATCTCTCTTCAGGCTTTCCTTTTGCCGCTCATTCCAAACTCCACCATGCCTGAGTTCAAGCCCAAAGAGCCCATGAAGCTGGATCCTCCCAAAGACGACCCCATAAGTCCAGAGGAACTGGCCAAGGCGAATGGTGAGTAGTGCCCGCTCGGGTCTTGTAGCCTCTCTCCCAGGGCCATGTAACTTCTTGTTAGTATGGGCGAGATGGCACGGGAGCGCTCACCAAAGGATGTTGCTCTCCGCTGTCTTCTTGAATGACCTGGGCGGCTGATTGTCCTGGTATAGGTACTGATGGTGGGAAATGCTATGTGGCTATCAAGGTAGGGATCCATAATGATAAATCTGGTAGACGGCACCGTTTCTGACGGACTTCACAGGGCAAGGTGTATGATGTGACTGGCAACAAGGCCTATCAACCTGGAGGTTCCTACCATGGTGAGTAGCCAGGAGGATCTTGGTCACAGTGTCGTAAAGGCAGCAGCTCCTTACTCATTCTGGGACCCTCTGCTACTCTCTCCCTCTTTCTCTCGCCCCCTCCTCTATTTTGGTGTGCCCACAAGACACACTTCCTCCTTCCTCCACCATATGTGCGTTTCGTGGATCCCGTAAGACTGACCTACCTGTCCAGTCTTCGCAGGCAAGGATGCCTCACGCGCCCTGGGCAAGACATCTACCAAGGACGAGGACGTCTCCTCAGAGTGGAAGGATCTGAATGATAAGGAGAAGGGCGTGCTCAACGACTGGGTGAAGTTCTTTTCCAACAGGTACAACGTCGTGGGTCTTGTTGAGGGTGCTACGAATTTCGATGACGAGGCGCCGGCAGCAGGTGCTTCTTCAGGGGCAGCGCTGTGAAATGGGGCAGAAGAATGATTCGTCATTCCGACAAGCAGCCTGCTATCGTCCATTCTAAAACACATGTTTGTTTGTTTTTTCCCCTCCACCTCTGCGATTGCTCCCATGTCGCGTCTGTGGGTGATTGTGTGGTCCCGCTAAGTGCGGCAGTGAGTGTGGTAGTGCCAAGAGCAAACCGAAGCCATGCCACTTGTTTTCAACGAGCTCGATGCTCAGCGACGGGCTACAGACAATGGGGCCATTGTGTGACTGAGAAAACCGGGGACCTGCGTCTCATGAGGTCAGATCTCGTCATTCAGGGTCTCTCCCGTCTAGGCTGGAGAGATTCGAGCCGGCCCGTTTCCAAGTGCTTCTATGAGGGCGGACCCAGACGGCAACCTGCATCGCGATCTTCAGCAGGCGTCCCAAGGGGCGGTAAGGCAGACGCAACTATCCTATGTCAGCCATATTCCTGACTTCCTATTCGTCTTCCCCTTGCCAACGCAAGCCGTCGTTTCCAATTTCCTACTTGGACTCCTACGTCCGGGCGGGCGCATTTTTCATGCCGTGGCTATGCAAGGGAGGAGGCTTGGCAGCTGTCTTGTTGATTAGCGCGGCACCACTGTCGCTGTTGTATCTTGCCAGGCAAACGAGCACACATTACTGATCAGTTCGGATAGGGTTTTGATCACATTCGCATGGCGACTTGTGGTAGCAGGATAGTGTCGTGTAGTGAGGGCTTTCATTCAAACTAATCGTGATCTCAAACTGGCCAGTGCCTTGTTATTCGGGCTAATTATGGGCCTAGTATAGGGAAGCTCGGTTCTTAGGAAAACGCTCCGGCCACAGCGCAAACGGGTCGGCTGACACCCCAAGCCTCCCTTGCTCCTTAAGGATCCCCTGACATGTGAGCAAGGAAACAACTACCTGCCAGTATCGAAGGAGTGGGAAGAAAATGTCATACAGCCCCTTCGCCATAGCCACGAGAACCATGCGCCGAACCAGACCCCTCAGCCTTTTCCTCCGAGCCTCATGAAGTCCATGCCTTTTATCTCATCAGCGGCGGTGTCGGTCTAGATATATTGTCAGACATTCGGGGCCACACCAGACCACATAGTACACACAAGGAGAAAAGGGAAGACTCACTGGGCCCCTGTGTCGCGACCTGGTGGCCCCATCCATTGGCCGCCTGTACAGCGGCTCTGTTGTTACTAATGCACCTGTCGCAGGGCTCAGGGACATCCCAGACCTTCCTGAGGACTTGGACGCCGAAGCACTGATGGTTAGGGTCGTTGCGGGCGAAGTGGCAGTAGGTCTTGCGCTTGGTATAGGAGCAGGAGCAACCGAAGATGAACTCTTCCCAGTCGCACATGAGGGGCTTTTATTTTATTTCTTTGCGAGACACACGATTGAGTTAGGTGGGGAAATGCTAGGCAGTGACAGGCAAGCCAGGGTAGAATGGGTTGCAGGTTCGTACTCTTGGAGGCCAGAAGAGGAGATAAAAGAATCAAAAGTTTGTCGTCGTAGCGTATCCAGACGCGTGCAGGATGTTCTTTCCTCAATATACAAATCCGAGAGCAGAATGAGAGAGGAGCTGTAGGCAGACGGTTCGAAAATTGTATCGAGCAACGGTCCCTTGGACTCTTTATACATCTCGCCCACCCACCATCGACGGGCGGTTCCGCGAGCACATTTTCGACGGGTTTCTATTTGATCTGGAGCAAACTTCACAACTCATCAAGGCGGCATGCAGTGTTGCTTTCCCTCCCGCCCATGCATATTGTGGGTGTGGAGCCACACGCTGCGTGCGAAAGGGGGTTCCCGATGGGCTTTCGGCACGGTATTTCATCAGATGCTTGTCACCCATAACCAACAGTGGACAGGAGTATGCCGTGCGGTGAAAGCCCGTAGCAGCACGCCCACACCCATGCAGCATGTCTAATCAGGCGATCGACAAAGGAGCTCCCATCACACCTCCATTCGGGAAGATATCTGGACGATAGAGAGGCTGAAAAGCAATGTTAGGCATGTTGTATCTTTGAGGTCACACAAGCCACTTCACCGCAAGGCCTTTGGCCTGTCAACAGAAGCAACAGCCATTGAGACGTCCGCCAAAACACACGCAGCAGGCCGAATCTCGGCCCAAGCCCTGCCAGCCAAGCAAGTATGCGCAGGCCAACCAAATAGAGACAACTCTGTGCGCCCAATACGACGTTGAAGAGGCAGATGAGCAAACATGCGCGACGTTGCATATGCAACTCTACATGACACCATGTGTGTGTGTGAAGACTACCCTGTTGGTGCGGCAAGGACGTCTGATCCGTTTGCAAGCCCACTTGGATATCCCCCCGCCCCTACAAGTGCTCGTTCCAGAAACTGAGGGCAGCCGGGTCCTGCTTCTTGTAAGCCGGTTGGCGGAATCTGCAACGAGCCGTGGCATGTAAATTCCCCGGAGATTGTTCTCTGCTTCAAATAGCAACACGCCAGGCTGGCCATGGACCAATTTTGACAGACGTCTTTGGTTCAGGGATGTCTCTCATGGTGAGGTCCGGACTGGGCGACGCGACTTGCCGTGCCAGACCAGGCAGACTATGTTGTTGGCACCCAGAAATAGCCGTACAGGCAATTTACCTACGAGATTTTAGCGATCGGATTAAGTTGCTTCTGCGCAGCCAGAATAACCAGGTCTTTTGGTAGCTTGGGGTCCTGGGGATCGGGAACTCGGCAGTAAGATCATGCAAGACACCAAGCCATGGCTTGCTTGCTGGAGACTTATACGAGAGATGGCGTTTATGACGTGGTTTTTTTTTTTGGGGGGGGAGATCTCACAAAAGTTGCGGGATCAATGGACTCTTCGTTTAGCCCCTGGCTCTTCTTTTTATACCTCGTGGTCTCACCTCGTCGTCGAAGCTAGGCATCACTCACCTCCAACTCGATCACATACCAAAGCCTGCCGCGATGTCGCGAAGATCACACCAGAGCCGAGAGCTGCTCAGCTGAAGTGTAGCGGCCGGATCCGTCCGCCGCATGCACGTAGTCGAACTGTACATTTCGGTATATGCTGCTGGGACGCTTCCCCCCCTCCCCCCCCCAAAAAAAAGCAGTACAAATAGTCCCATCCCATGGGGGTCGATCTGCTTCCCGCCTCCAATCTATGCGCTCAGTTCGCCGACCCAGGCCCAAGGTGTGACCGATTGCATGTAGAAAATGCTACATGCCATGTAGGATGGCTATCAAATCGAAAGCCAACAATACCAGCTCCGAAAGGGATCCGAGTGAAGGGTTTCAGACATGCCCGGCCAGCTTGCCTGGAGAGATCGGACGCTTCCGGCCGAAATAGGCTCTCTTTCTGCAGATAGATCAAGGTTATTAGGTCGCAGCACATGCAGCCCAGGTAATCGAGTCCTAAAAGAGTCGTAGCTGATCAGAGAAGTGACGTATGTATGACTTGCATCGCTCGACTCGACATCGCTCTCTCGGCGATGAACATGGATGGTTCTCTTGCGATGTGTTGCCTGTTTCTTGGGTCCCATATGTTCATGTCTGCCAATCACAGAGACGAGGCATGCTCTGTTTCTTGTGTTTCGGCCTGTTTTGTTATTGGTGCAATGGCCAACCTGATGTGAGGTCGATGATGTTGTTGCTGGAAGTGTACAGTACTGTAAAGAGCACGTGATCCTGGTTGCCTTGTCTTGGTCTTAGTGTCCTCTTGTTCTCCTCCTGCTTGTCAGCTCCCTGCGATCCTGAGCGACGCGGAAGGGACATCCCGCCTCTAACCCTCCGCCCGTCGCCCGCCTCCCCTCCCCTAAAAGTGACCTGCGCCCTGACCGAAAAAGTCCCCACTGCAACAAAAAGCCTCTGTAGGGTGGTCACAAAAAACAATCTCATTGGTCAACACGACACCCTCCTACACCGAAAATGTCCTGTGCCAGGGCGCCAAACACACGAGTAGGGCGAACAGATGGTTGCCTTGCGGAGCCACTGCCACAGAAGAACTGGGCAGCTGCGATTCAATACAGGCCTATTTCTTGCTCGAAAGTGCTAAATCCGCGTCATCATCGCCTGCGATCCTGACCATCCACCAACCACACACAACCCACACACACCTTCCTCTTGTGCTGGTTGCACTTCCAACCACTTTGGGGTTCCTCTCTTTCCCACCCCACCTGCCTGCAGCTCGCGCACAGCACATGCATATGGCGTTGTCGTGAAGACCTGTGACCCATCGACCCGAGACTCAAAGGTTTGAGAGGATAGCGGCATCGAGGCATACGCACCGCCAGCAAGCGATCTGGTCGAGGATTGTCGACTCGAAAATCGATACACTTTGGTGCTAGGATGAATGAGCCTGCGATTTCTACGTAACCAAAGGGTGCCCGAATTCTCTCGTCGTGGTCTTCTTCTCCTCCTCCTCCTCCTCCTCCTCCTCCTATCTCTTCGCTTTCTCTTCCTTGCAGATCGACATGCTACCTTGGCCTCCACATGCCACTGTGCTCGATATTCCTCGCTGCCTTGTATGAGAGGGGCCGGCTGGCTGAAGGCCTCTGATCCGCCATCTGCATACCTCTCACCCCATGCGTCCTTTGTCTACAATTCACCACGCGACATCTAGCGCTTGCATCCTGCAGGCTTCCTGAGCGTCGGGAGGTACAGCACGGGCTGGTTGGTTGTGTTTTATATTTATCTTTTTTTAAAAAAAAAAAAAGAGAGAGAAAAAAGAGAAAAAAATTAAAGGACAGCAGTCTTTCAGGGTTTCTGTACGCCCCCACATCTTCAAACACACAATGTCTGCGACCGCGGGGTTGCTGATTTCCATAGTAGAAGAGAATCACGCTCAACCGTCTTCACGAGGCCGGATCGACCTTCGGTATGCGTGCCCTGTCACTCCCGTTCTGTTTTCGGCTTGTCTAGTATATCTCTCTCACACACTGCTTAGGCACCCAGCTCCGTGATGAACTCCCCACCGAAGCCGGTCGAGCCGGTCCTGAACAGCGTCGGTTCGTCTCTGCCGGTACCAGCACCCAGTCCGGCTGAGCCCTTTGGTGACTTGCAAAGCACTGGCATCTACGGATCACCGAGCCCAGCTCATAACCTGATGGGACCACCTCAACAGGGCCATCTGATGCGTTGGGACACAACTTCGGAGCCATGGAATCACCTCGTAGGAAGAAATCCCACCGCATCGCAAACTGGGCCAAAGACTGCCTACGTAGACGGCGGAGCACCCTTCGCGCTGCGCCACAGCAGCCATGCACCTTCCTCTGAATGCGACACGATCGGGCCTCCAGACTCGGGTTATGGGTCTGCGAGTAGGACAGGACTTAGCGTGGCCAACGGATCTGTCTACGGAGACTGCGATCGCTCCGGAGAGACTGTGAGTGTCGCGAGCCATTCGATCAGCTTTCCCTACGCTTCATCCATGTTATCTTCCGGAAACTGGAGGTCTTTGGAATCTGGTCTCGAGGGCGAGCCAGTTGTCGTCAATGAAGACAGCAACGGACTTATCTGTCGCGTCTGCAAGATCGAGGTGAAAAACAAGTCAGAGCTGAAGTACGTCTTCCCGCTTGCCCCATCATGCGGCTTGGCTAACGGGACCCAATGAAGAAAACACAGGGCCAAGCACGAGAAACCCCATCGATGTAAAGTCTTCGGCTGCCGGCGCATCGAGGGCTTCAGCACCACGAACGATGTCGAACGACACATGAGAAGCCGCCACCCTGGCTTCGGCTCCAACGGCAAATACTACAAGTGTGGTGTTCCGGACTGTCGCACGAAAGAAAAGGTCTGGCCTCGCGCAGACAACTTTAGGCAACATCTGAAGCGGATCCATAACATGGAAGCTGGGGAGCATGTCATGGAGAAATTTGTCTTCAAGTGAGCCAACACGCACACGCACCCTTTGAGGCCTCATTGCGTCTGCATAACTAACATGGCCGGCTAGACCACCGCCGCCACCACCATCCACAGTACCTGATTATGCTCTTGCTGGCCTGGGATCACTCGTCGGAGACACTTTCACATCCATCGGGCACAACCGTAACAGCGGAATATTGGGATCCAGTGACGACTGGGCTTTGTATCTACCGGCAGCCTCGGCGGAAGGACAGAGGGACCTCTCTACACTCAGCAACCACACTCATCAGCATGTATTCCAAGGTGCCATGACGCCCGAGCAGCAGCTCGTAATTATGGCCACCGCCGCCCGAACCCGAGACCCAAGTACGGTGATGCAGATACAGCCGGTCGATTTCGACGTGAATTCTGCCATATCTCATCTAGAGGAGCGCTCTTTGGACCTTGAAGAAGGGCCGAGACTTGCCAGCGCTGTTGCAGATCACAGCACAGATTTCCACCCCCCCTCATTCGACAGGTCATCAGTACTGGACCATGAGTCTGTGGGGAAGGGGGAGCAGTCTGACGCACAAGATATAACAGACCCGACACCCTCAGATGCACCATGCGAATTGCCAACAGGCCGAGCACCACGTCAACAGAGTACAATCAGACCAACCACCGATACGAAGACCAGTGATTTGCAAGATGACCCTGTTGACGCGGAGGATGATGAGTTGTCTCGATTATCAACGTCTCGCACTTCGAGTCCGCCAGGGGACACTGAAACCGCACAGATCTCTCGGGATGCGGTCGCAAGCCAGCCTGGGCAGTCCAGGGCCACCGAGTCGTCTCGTGGTGACCAAAGCATCGACGTGAAGAACAAAGTCACTGATCTCCTCACGGCTCTCGAGGATAAGGGGACGCTCGCAGAGATCTTGGGGAGGTTGGACAAGACAACTCTTGCAGAGGCATTGGGAACACTGGGCTATGAGAAGCAGAGCCCGGCCGAGGCCAAAGGAGAGGTCAAGGCAGATGCCAGTACCAATACGAGTCTCAGCGTCTGTGCCGATGCAATGAAAAACACCTACACTTGCACCGAACGCGATTGCAACAAGTCTTTTAAAAGAGTATGCGAATTAAGGTGAGTAAGGTATATATCCTTCCCATCCGCCGTGTTACTGACACATGCCGCAGAAAGCATTCGAAGCGCCATGCCAAGCCATACAGCTGCACATTTCCCAACTGTCACAAAAGCTTCGGGAGCAAGAATGACTGGAAGCGTCATGAGAATAGTCAGCACTACCAGCTCGAGCTGTGGCAATGCAACGTCGGGACCTCGGCCGATGCAGGTGAGACGTGTGGGAGGACATATAACCGCCGGGAGCAATTCAAGACTCATCTATCCAAAGACCACGACATCACTGATCCTGCTGCCATCGAATCGAAATTACAGAGCTGTCTCGACGGTCGCAACTATGAGGTCAGTTTCTGGTGTGGGTTCTGCAGGAAGATGGTCAGGGTTAAGGACAAAGGCCTGAAGGCCTGGGTGAGCCGGATCAATCACATTGACCAGCACTTCGCCGATGATCTAGACATCTCTCAGTGGAAGAATGTGGAAACGGGGATGGAAGTCAAGGTCGAGCTGACGGAAGTCAACCCAACCGTCGGCGGAGAAATAGCCGACTCCCCCTCCGGCTTCCCAGCCAAGACGGACAGCGCAGCCCCATCGCTAAAGAGACATGTTGATGGAGAGACGAAGCAATCAAGACCACAGAAAAAAGCCCGTCCTAGTTCGGTGTGGTATTGCGTAAGTCTCATGCCGTGTTACTACTACGTCGTCATCTAGCTAATAGTTCCAACTCAGTGCGGTTGCCGGGAGCAATGGCTCACTAATTTCAGCTCTACATGTCTCACACCCAGTTGCGGCGGCCATGAACAATGTAATTCTTGTAGCATGGACTACATCTCAGTAGATCCGGAGGCCTGAAGGTTCTTCCCCTTGACGGGCTGGGACACGAAAGATAGCAAGCGGGTCTGAACATCAAGACTTTGGTTCTTTTGTGACCCAAACAAACATTTCTCTCATGATGACTTGCAGAGTTTGGCAGCAGCCACATGTAACCCTACCGGAAGGGGGGGGGAATAACTTTTTCAATTGCATTAGGGCTGGACCGTGGTTTGAGGACCAACCAAGAAGGCAGCAGACACGTCTCTGCCGCCCTTGCAGCACACCCCGGACGGAAGGACTATCGCCTAGTAGCATCAAGTCGGTGCGTGTCACGGATCGGCATGTTGGGTTGCAGAATGGCGGCCACATCGGGCTCCGCCAGTCTCAGTCATAGGGCCAGAACTAGTCGCCTGGTGAGGCGCGCTCAATCAGTGTGCATGGGCTAGCGAACCACAAAAATGCCCGCGACCGAGAGATAATGACAGACTAGTGAACACCCGAACGTGGGAAGATGACTTGCACTCGTATGCAGGATGCTTTGTCAGGCACTGCTGTTGCCAGCATCTGCTCTGGTACCCAGGTTTCAACATCAACAACGCAAATGGAGCGAGGTCTCTTTTTCGACCACCCACCCACAAACAGGATAAGATCATCAGGACTTGGCTGAAAGGATAGCCGTAGAGACCAGTTCAGCTCCGAGAGGACGTATATCCAAACAGAGTTTAGCCACACATGCCAGCTTCTCGCCAGGGTGTCACTGCGCCAGTGATCACAACACCCCCTGGAACAGGTTTTTGGGGGCCAAGTTATCAGGATCGCAGGAGAAATCTCTTCATCTTGGAGACACCGCGATGTAACCTTGAGGCTCAAAGAGAAGGGGGAAATAGAGAAAAAGAAAAAGAAAAACCCAGAGGGAGCTACCAGAGGCCGCGCGCGGGGGGGAGAAAGAGCGGAGAGGATGGAGGGGGGGTTGCAGGGCAGTTGGCCGCCGGCTGTGCCACGCATGAGCGCTGGCTCTCGCGGCTCTGAGTGGCCTGATCTGCAGCACCCTCACAATGGTCGGGCGTAGCCCATCTCCCCCTACCTGGACCTTCTGTTAGGAAGTGTATTATGTACTATGGTAGTAGTAGTTGCTGTTGGCTCTCTGTTCACTCACACAACCCACACTGACTCACCCAGCCACCATCCCACCCACCACCCACACCCACACTCGCACCCACACCCACACGCGCGCGCGCACACACACACACACACACATGGGCAGGCCCTGTTGGGAGGTCATCACCATAGCACGGCGCCGAATGAGGGATCGACAGCTCAGACAATCGGCAATGATCGGGGTCCAACAGCTCGATACCTCCCCAGCATTGTGGGGGGTTCCTCACTCGGTGAAGCTGGCAGTTTGGGCGGATGTAGAATAATGTCGAGATTGAATGCCTGTCGACTGCCTAGCATCGTTGCCTAAACTTTGTGTGTAAATTCACATGCGGGTGCGTCAACGGGGCGCAGCGCTGCACCATGTCTCACAAACGCAGGTGTGCTATTGCGAAAGATCTGTATTACTGGACCCGATCTCTCAAATTTTGCCAGATCGTGACCAATGGCAGAGCGGGGAGAGAAGAAAAATGTCGAGACTTGCGTTTGACAGAACTCCAAATGGCGGGAGAGGAAACCTGCACAATAGCCCTGGCCAACACCCGTGTGTGAGACTGGTCCAGGAACCCCACCCGCAGAGCCTCAAGCTGAATCTAGGGTGGGGGTGAGAGCAGCCAATTTCTTGCTCCTGGTGGTGGAGTCACTGGCAATTCGCAGAGGAATATTCGACAAGAGGCAAGGCCGTGCCGATGGTTGGGAAGGAGGGGGAGTTTGGGGGGAGGGGTGTCAATCCCGGACAGAGGTCCATGGTCAGCAAAAGTACTATGCAATGGTCCCTCGCGGTGCAGGCTCCCAGTGCCAGAAGCGGCGCAGCACTTGGCGGGTCTGGTCCATTAGTATACTCCACTCCTCCTCCTCCTCCTCCTCCTCCACATCCTCACGGCTCACCCTCATCATGGTCGACCAGATCTCTAGTGCCGTAGACGAGGCAGGGGCTCGCATATGCGAGACAAGCCAGGCGTGGCACGGGCGTAAGCAGAGGAAATGTCCCAATCAACCCAATGGAGCGACTGGCCTACGCTGATCGGGGTGGACAAAGCCACAAGAAAGTATTGGCTGGAAGTCCCAAATTCTCCACTATGCGGCTCTGCAGAGAAAAAAGAGAGAGAGAGAGTGTGTGTGTGTGTAAGAGGGAGAGGGAGGGAGAGAAATTGTGTGTGCACACGCGCGCCCAGGTCTCCCTCAGTCGCTCACGTCGCCATAGTCCGCCATGTAGTGACCTATATTTCTTATACATATCTCGGAATACCTCTAGCTTCGCCACTTCGTCCACCATGGCTTTACAACACCAAGCCACCTCAGTAATTATCCTCGACCACTTCGACCATCTCGGTCTATATGTCATTGAAAGTTTTCTTTTTATTCGTGCTGTCTAGATATTCCTTCCTGAATGCGCCCACGGTGTTGTCAACCCCTTTTCTTCCACCACGGCTACAGAATACCAACGGTCCTCTTTAGGCCGACTGACCCACCACGACCACAAGGCTGTGAGGATCGTGCTTAGGGGCCTTGCTCCTTTTGTTCTGTTCAGCTTGGGATCGAGCGTTCGTTCTCCACGTAGCCTTGGCTCGAAGCACGACCTCTGGACGGCTTCCAGAATTGATCACAAAGTATAAACTGGCTGAACAGCCTTCTACGGCGGAAACAAGATGGACTATTCCCAGTACCCTTTCGAGAGTGCCTATTCAGGCTTTCAACAATTCAATGGGCCTGCAGGCGTTGCCAGCCTCGACACGACAGATGGCTTTGTGCATGGCATGGAATTCACAGACCAAAACGGTCTGGCCCCGCCCATGCCCTCCTGGAACCAGGCCTCCATAGAGAGGTTCTTGACGGAGAACCAGAGGCAGTCATTCTTCGTCCCAATGCCCCAGCAACAGGTTCCTTCACTGGCACCACCTGTCGCCTCGATTCCCCCCGTGGCATCACACCACCGTCACGGGTCTCTTTCCTCGTCCCAAGAGCCTTCTCACTGCGGCAGTGCTCTAAGTCCCCGCGCAGACACCGACCTGCAGACCGACCACATGCCCTCGACGCCTCCTGATCTGACAATGTTCCCTACTTTTCAGTCTGCGCCACTTGACGCGTTCAAATCACCCTCCCAACTCTTTCTCTCTGGCATGGGAGGCTTCCCTGGAGAGAGCCACTCCTGTGTCTCCATGTCAGAGGTCCATCCGGCCGACGAAGTCCCAAGTAACTGGAAAGATTCTCCTGCGCTGCTCAGCTTCGACTCGCCCCAGCGGAGCTACACATTGGGCAGTCAGGCATCCATGCCCGCCACGACGGACGTCGCGAACAGACAATCACCAGTCGACGAGGCTTACATCCGTGCAATGACGCCTAACGAGTCGACCGTTATCAAACAACAAAGTCAACTGCCTCAGCAGATACCCATTGTTGTAAACATGACGGATGCCTATCCAACTCCAAGTGCCAGAGACAGCGAGGGTTCAGACGCCGAGATAGACATGGACTCTTCCAGAAGCGAGGAGGAAGATGAAGACGAAGATGAAGACGACGACGATGACGAATACCAGCCCGCGAAGCAGCGAGTATCAGCAGCAGCAGCATCCACACGACGGAGCGGCGGCCGTCCCAAGAGAGACGCAGCCAACAGGCTTGAGAATGCGCCCAAGAGAACAAAGACATCATCGACCGTTTCTCACCAAACAAGACCCCTCCCACCCTCCACGAGCGGCGGCGGCGGCAGCGGCGCATCATTCACCTGCCACGAATGCTCTCTTTTCTTCAAAGACGAGCCCACCCTCCAGGCACACATCAAGAAGCAGCACACGCGACCATTCACCTGCGTCTTCCACTTCGCCGGGTGCAACTCGACATTTGCCAGCAAGAACGAGTGGAAGCGCCACGTCATGTCGCAACATCTCGTCCTGCACTACTGGCTCTGCGACATGGACACCTGCCGAAACAACAAGAACAGCCTGTCGACCCCCAAGCGAAAGGGCAGAAGCAAGACCATCCAAGCGCCCGTCGAGCACACGCTGAGCCTCGAACCCGTCGGACCACCCCTCCCCAACGGCGCCATCTTCAACCGCAAGGATCTCTACACCCAGCACCTCCGGCGGATGCACACGCCTACTAATGTCGGCGGCGGCGGCAAGCCTAGCAAAACTCCCAAAAAGAACAACACCGCCAGCGGCACGCCTGCTGCCGACTGGGATCAAGAGGTGAAGCGTCTCCAGAGCGAGGCCCAGCGCGAGCGCTGCCAGCTGCCTACCTACATGCAGTGCCCCGCGCCACACTGCAGCGAGGCATTCGCCGGTCTTGATGCCTGGGACCAGCGCATGGAGCACGTCGCGCGGCACCTGGAGAAGGCCGCCCTCGGGCGGGAGCCGGCCGTCCTGTTTGGCGGCTCGGCGGACCCCTCGCTGATGGATTGGGCGACCAAGAGCGACGTCGCCATCGTGCGGCCCGTGGGCCAGGGCGGCTGGCTGCTGAACAACCCGCTCCAGGCGGCGAGCGGCGGCAGGGGCGTGGGAAGGAAGAGGGACGTGACCACACCGGTGTTTCCGAGCCTCAGCGCGTCGTCGTCCATGTTCGGCGGCGGCAGCTCCAGGAATATGTCCTTCTCAGCCGGCGAGCTGAGTGCTGAGGCGTCAGTCAAGAGCGAGATCTTTGTGGGTGAGGGGGATGAGGATGCTGAAGGGGAGGACGAATACTGATGATAGCACCCGCAACGTTCTCTCCTGGTAGGTTTTTCTTCTTCTTTTTTCCCTTTCCCTTTCTGTACTTCCTGTTTCCCATTTTTCTTTTTAATGATGATCAAGATGCCTCTTACAGCTATACCCATTTTCTCATATCCTCCTGTTCAGTCTATTATTGATTACTACGCATTGCTCAGAAAGAAAATAAAAAGGGGGGAAAGGAAAAAAAGAGGAGGTTGATTGGTTTTGTCTCTTTCAACAAATTATGCTACCCACGAGTCCCAACTTTGCCTTCAACGGATGCGATCCTCTGTCTGAATTTTTGTTTATGACATATCATGATCAACAGTGCACACAAAGCCAGCACTCCTTTGGCAAGCACATATAACTGCAGAGAATAGCAAGAACATTTTTTGTATTACCCCAAGTCTTGCGCTGTGTATGTGAGTGAGTAAGAAAAAACAAGACCGTATAGCCCTTTAGGACTTGATAAATAATTAGAGTTCCATATTATCTTTGCCAACAGAAAGCTACGCATCTCATCATATCTTGGTAGTGCCTCGATTCCAGGGTCTCCATTGCAGTTTTCTCCTTCTCAGGCCACCAAAACAGACAAGGCCTTCTTCCACTTGATAAGCAGTTCAATAAATACTCAGCAACTAATCAAGATTTTTCATTCTAACTTCATTGTTATTGACTCAACACGCTAGGTCTCAGCTGTATTAATGGAGTGATTTGCCTGGCCCAGATTCTTTATTCCTGCATTGGGCTATCAACTTGGGCTCAATTCCCGAGTCAAAGTCAACCAGCACCATAATTTTGGACCGAGTTCCTTACCACCTATACACACACTCTCTCTCTCCACTACAAAACTGACATCAATCAATAACTGTTGTGGGGATTCACTTGCAGCAGCTGTCACAATCACAATGACCACAATGACCAGTGGTGCTACTCTTCTGTCAGAAAGTGCGGCAGGTGAAGGAAACTCAACTACTAAGTCCAGAAAGGTGGCTGGCCAACTCGGCGACATTCTCTGCATGCAAGAACTGGCTATGACTTGTGTGGCACTGGCCCGTGCATGGGGATAGTGTACTTGAGCGATGGATTATCACAACAGTTAATCTGATCTAGCACCATCATTATATTCCCACATAGCTATAAGTATGCTGGCCATTGCATTGCCTTTGTGAAACAACCCCTGTGTAACTATCAAAAGTGAATAGGCTCACAAGTAACCACGACCATTGCTTGTAGCCATGTTCAAAAGGTGGCATTTCTCACAAGCAATCCGTCTACCATTCACAACATTGAGAAGAGGCTGGGCTAAAGACTGAGCTCAAGTTGGCCTCTAAGGAGAACAATACTTTATCAAATGAGGTAGAATATCAAGCACGTAGGTATTGTGCAAGTATAACTTAACTTCCAATGCACTCATGGTTACTTCTCATGTAGATCGGTGCGTCTGGGGTCTAGCATCAGAACGTGTGGGAGGGCCAATGAGTCACTAGCCCCCACTATCACCAGACAGCCTCCGCCTAGAAAGCCTCACCTAGCTAGCTGTTTTCCCCCTCTGTTTTTCCTTTCCTTCTCTTCCTTTCGGTAGCGCTCAATCCACTCCTTTCCATAGAACGACTGCCATTATATGTGGAGGTTGAAGAATTATGGGGCGTCAAGGTAATGAATGTTAAGTACCAGGATAAGCAGGACAAAGCGATTCACAGGTACTGGCAGACGGAGTCTTGTCCAGAGCAAAGACCAAAGAGCTTGCCAGCCTCATTTACTTGGTAAGAGAGCAAGCAATTAGAGAGACCCTTGTCGTCTTTTGAGTTTCAAATGCCAAACATATCGCAACTATACGTTTGGCCCTCCGCACATACGAACCAAGCTTTAGCCCCCAACTTTTACAGTGGACAAGTACGGCCACAACATCCGCCAAGTACACGTGCATGCTCAAGGCAGTCCAGTGCGCGGGCGTTTTATCGTAATACGGTCTAGATCCAACATCGCCTCCTCCCCCTCCCCCAAATAAGCGCCAACACCTGCCATTATCCGCCAGCATCCTGACCCTCCATAATTTGGGCGAACGTGACCTTATAGCGCAACGTGATCTGCAGTCAACCAATGTTAGTTGTTCTATTGAGCCGACGGACCTCCGGGAGCTGTTACCAATCACGAGCCATGTCGTGTAATGTTGCTTACTTCCCCACAACGTGGCCTTTGGAGATAACCAATATTTCGGGAGCAGTCGGCTACTTTTTTGCGTGATCCCAGGTCTCTCTTGAAGGCACTCGCTGGTCTAGTCCGCAAGTTTTCTGGTTGACTTATTTGTCCAAGACGAGAGGATCCGTGACGAGGCAAAGCTATTATCGAACCATTCGACACGTCCACGGCAGGGTTGCACTCTTCGGTTCTCGAGCCGCCCATGAGTGAATATGTGAGATCTTTAATATGTCTCAGTTGATCACCCCGGGGCTCCCGAGTCACACCAGTTCCCCGAATCAAATGGACCCCTCCCAGATGAAACTGGTTGTGAAAGTCGACAGCAAGACTGGAGACAACAAGAAGTCTTGTGCGGGGGAACAACATGGCTGCAAACAGTGCGTGAAAGAAAATCCGGATGGGGCCGAGCCAGAGAAGTTGTTGCATGATGCTGAAGATGTTGAATCACCCGCGACAAAACCAAGCAGCGAAACTGCTTCGATGGCTGTTGATGCATCACCCGGAGGCGTCAGCAAGATAGATCAGGATCTCAAACTGCCGTGTGCACATGAGAAGTCGCGTGCAGGATATCAAGTGGCTGGTGTTGGGCCAGATCCGTCCTTGACAGAAGCGACGCATAATAGTGGGCGTCAACCGTTCCCAGCTCCAGCAACCTGTCAGAGCTCATATGTTTCATTTGGGTCCATGATTCAAGAACCCGATGCGGATCGCATACCCAACGAGACAAGACATGAGGCTGAGGGCGCTCAAACACCATCCAAAGCGAGCAAAGAAAAGGAGGTTGAACACCCAATGGCGGTGCACAAATCAACGCAGGTATCGCCAGCACCACATACCTCGCAGACTGTGAGCAGCCTGCCTTGGGAAAAAGACGCGGGCGCCCCGCTTCCAAAGCTTCCCATCAGATTTGTCGATTGCATCGGCAGATATTATATTTTTCCGTGGCATAAAGTCAGAACGTGGAAGGTGAGAGCTATTATTGTGTCCGAGGCCGCATTCTATTATAATTGTTTCATTCTTTATTTTTTTTGACCTAACGCCTGTTGTAGGGGATGAAGAAGTTGATTCTGTCAGCTTTCTCCAAGATTGATAACCTGCGACCTCATATAATGGCAGGACATTATGACCTTATCATCCAGGACGTATGGGTGGACCCGATCGCAGCAACCATCAAATCAACCCTCGCAAGCCATCCTTCACAATTCAACCCATTAGAGACGGCCCTTTCCAGTTTCACCGTTGCTGGGCCCTCGCTGAACACCATCACGCCAACAAGCCCCCCATCGCATCTCCTGCCGAAGCCCTGCAAGGGATCTACAATCCTTCCCGAGCTTTGGGACGATATTGTCGAGCCAGGCATGATGATCAAGATGATGGCTTGGCCCGGAGTCGGCCGCGATACGAATACACCAGCTAATTCTCAGCCACCGCAGCATTCGCAGTCAGCAACGAGTTTCAACTGGCCCCGGAGAGGCGATCGCCCACCATCGACAGTGATACTACCACAGCCGCCGAAAGGCAAGACAAGAAAGAGACAGGATCGCTTGTGAAAAATGAGAATCGTGCTTCCTTTGAGTTATCTAGCAGGGTCAAGAAACGATGAGAATGTCCTGTCTTAGGCTATACATGTCCACAAATTTCGTTTGTACAAGTCTGGTACACTCATTGACTAGAATTCCTTCCAGCCCAGTACATCTCTTCTATTGCTACTGATGATCTCCATTATGACACGTGTCAGAGAATTATGTGCCCAAGAATCGGCCACCTGCACTTTGACCTTCATTTTTGACAATCATTTTCACTCAGCTTCTATTTCTCAGTCCTCGATATATGGAAAATACATATCGGTGCGGAGGAGCTATAAAAGGGAGTCAAGACCTCCTGATTCTGTGAAATGCCGTGCACTTCTTCGAGAGTGAAGTTTAATGTCTCCACATTTAGTCGATTGCGAGAACAGCCTTCTCGAAAGGCCGTTAGGGTTGCCACGTTTCTTTGTTTAATCGCAATGATGATGACGGCACTGGGGAAAAGGTCGAGAAGTTCTCTGAATGTCGCAATTAGGGGTGCATGGACTCTTTGGTCATAAGTAATATCTGAGCCAATGATGAGATCGATTTCTCGACCTCCATTCCGCACGGCCTCTTCGGTACCAATCAACGCATGGCCCCACTCTAGCAGCCTTGGAGTGACGGTGAACTCAGCTGAAACGTTGTAGCTCCAATGGATGCCATTGAGGGTCAAGTTGTCGGTAAGGTTGTCAATGACCTTCTCTGAGCCATCTGAAGCCGTCACGTGAGCAGCACCGAGATGTTTTGCGCAGACAATGGACAGGTATCCTGTACCTGCTCCGAGCTCGAGTACTCTTTTCCCCCGGACGAGATGGCTGTTGACGCACAGGTACTGTCCAAGATGAAGAGCGGCTTCCCACGTGCGGAGGCCAGTCGTACCGCTAGCAGCAATAAGGGATCGATTCTCGAGAATATCCATCATGACAGGCTTTTGCAGCAATGATAGTCGGTACGAAACAATGCATCTCTGCTGTGCTTCGTCTAGCTCGGACGTTCGTGGCATAGACATGAGCTCTCCAATGCGATTCATGAGCCTGTCTGCGACTTCCTGCGACGCGTTTGTAGATACTTAGCAATGACGAACTTGAAGATGCTTCGGGGGACTCGAAGATTAACATACATATACATCTGTCTCTTCATCACTGATGCTCTCCTGGATTCTCCTGACAAGCTCCTTCAAGGTGCGTAATTGGAATCTGGCTATCTTGGGTGATGGAGTCGATTGATCGATGAAAAGGCGGTCGAAGATCTCTTCTTGTACCTGAGCAGTTTTTAACAAGCCGCCGTCGGGATAGTCCAATGACGGTTCCATCTGCAAATATTGGTAGCAGAATCTGTCAATCGTGCAGTGCGCGCTCGACGTGCGCTTCGCCATCATATTACTCGTCGCGGGGTGCCCAGGTGGTCTGACGCGGAGTTGCGGTGCCGTATTGTGACGCAACATGAATAGTGCAAATAAATAGCCTGCTGAAGCCTGAAGATTCAAATGGTGTAGAAGGACGCTCGTTAATTCACATGTCTGTATGTTCAAAATAGACAGGGGGAGTAAAATTGAAGTACGGAGAGGAAAGATTCTGGAAAGTCGCATGCGCAAATGATCACGCGAGCAGGAAGGCATTATTAACATGAACCCCAATTTTCGAGCCACCTCCACATCCCACCGTTGAGAGGCTGACACAAGACAGTGTCGACCCAGCATACAAACTGAATCATACTTAAATCAGGCCTGCATACTACTTCAACCCGAAATAGTACCATAGGCCAGCGCCAATCGGCATCGAAACTGCCCCGATTACCAAGCCTGCTGCTTTTGCGAAAGAAGGACCCAGTAACTTCATAGTCAGCTGCTGAAACTCCTTTGGAGCATTGCCTCGAGGATATCTGGTAGCAGGTATGGGCTTTCCCAACCACGGACAGATCTGCTCCCATCCGAACTCATCTTCCAATGAGAAGCAAGCCAGATTCTCCCTGGGAACAAGTTTTTTGACTTGGTCGGTACTATTGAATAAGACCATCACTCAGCTGCTGGCTCCCACGACAGATGATTCATGACGGAGAAGAGGGACAAAGAAACAAGAGGGAAGAAAGACAATGGGAAACCCACAGTTCGAGACAGTCCTCCTTCATGACTGTGGCCATGTTGGGATCCTCGTCATGCATATCATGTCCCAGGCAGCGGAACATCGTCACATGCAGGGAGATGTAGAGTCTGATGAATGGATCGTACAGCGCCATGAGTTTCATCGCAGTGGAATCCAAGAGCGGCCGCACAGTTCGCATTATATTCTGCACAGAAACCAACCACTTGTTGACGTCTCTATCGACGTGGATATACTTCGCGTCTGGATATGCTGCAATGATGTCCTCGGCGAAGAAAGCCGGGATCTCGATCAATGTCTGAAATTTGCACCAGGAAGCAAAGAGTAGGATTAGCCAGGAATTCTCGCATTGATACAAACACTCGAGAAAAAGGAACATGCGCTTGTTGGATATACTTGCGTCGTAATCGGCGAACCACTTGTCGAACTCTGCTCTTCCGTAGGGCTTCCCAGTCCCGAAATATTTGCAGCTCAACGCCTCTTCGAAGATAGCCATGTGTGTAGTCGTCTGGACAACCTCGAACATATGGTAAGGCTTGTAGCCCAGGACTTGCAGAGCCTGATACAAGGAAAAGGTTCCAGATCTGAGCAAGATAAAAAAGTTAGTACTCTTCGAGAAATATACATGTATTCACTGAGGAGTTTCTTGTCCCACTGACCGACTCCTACTGGTCACTATAACAAATTTCTCGCGGACATGAGCCGGAGTTGGCAGCTGATCTATGAGGCGCGACATGTCTTGTAAGTTGCTCCTCCTGCGTCTTGCAAGTTGTAGCTGTATCTGCCGATGTGTCTCGAGATGGTTGAGATGTGTAGGCAGCCAGATTATCTGCAAAGTTATTGCACCAGAATCTCTAGGTGAAAGAAGACGAATAAAGTAAGAAGGAAGGATACCCGTTCAAGGCAAACCATCTGCAGAAAAACACATACGTGTCTCTAGTCACTTTTCCAATGTTCTATGTCAACATGTAGTCAAGTGGCAAGACTGGCCGGATCGAAGGTTAAATACGCCGCGCTCTACACCAATAATAGTTCCAGCAGACATATCATCGTAGTAGTAGATATACTACTATGTTAATGCCCATGTGCTTTTAGCCATGCCGTTGACCCAGCGCCTCAGCACTAACACCTGCTAGCCAGGTCTCCTGAATTAGAATAGTGACCGACAGCCGACAAAATGCTAGCTTGACCCCCTCTCAGTCGTGTTCATGCCAATAAATTTCCGAAGATGTTGATGATTCAGCTCCTTCTCCATAGTAAGCGCTACATCTCAGTAATAGTAGCAAAGGATGAAGTATCTCGGCGGAGTTGTTGACAGCCGCAGGGGACAGGTGAGCGGATTCTCACATCATAATTACATGAAATCTGATCTTTCGAGCGAGAGATTTACTACTGAATGGAATCAAGACTTCCTGCATATATTAAATTTGCTTATTATATGGCAAATGAATCTCCTCGATTAGCGAGACCCACATCCGTCGTCTAAATTTATATCTGAGCATCAAAGACAGCAAGGTGTCGAGCAGCTCCCTTCAATGCTCAACTTCAGGAGTCTATACATGAAAACGAGCGGGTGGCACAGCCTTCAGATATCTACTCCTCAGAATAGCAGAGTCGCTCCGGGGTGTTAAAAATAGAGATGTTTGTACTTGTGTAATATATCACGCGTCCACCCGTCTTCACAAAGTCAGACAGTGCATACGACGCGTGCCTCTATGACTTCAATGCTCTAATGGTGATTAAATCGTGTACAACCGTCCACGAAGCACCATATCACCCAGCTGACCGAAACAATTCTTTCTGTGAGGAATATTTGGAATATCATAGTCAAGCCAGCGGGCACAATGTTATGGATTCATCATGGAGGGCTTTCCCAACAGTAAGTCTGCATCAAAACTTACTACCAAGGAGCAACTCAGATGTCGCTGTCTCAAATCTTAACATTACATACTGCCCCCAAAGGGCTGGGTTTGATAGACCTCATATGCTTCATCCAAGTACTGACGTGTTAGTCGGAAATCGGCCCTATTCCGAAAGAAGCCAGTGGGCTGGCTCTCCAGCACGTAATTACCGAGGAGCCGTTCTTACAAGATGAGGACTGCATACATGAGACTGTTGCCTGAGGAGTAAAAAAGGAAAGGAAAGAAATTGGAGTATTTAGTTTGCAGATATAATTCTCATCGACATTTGCCGGTCATAAGTGGTAAACTTAGGTACACACACAAGCTTCTTGTGCTTCATAAAACACCAGTCACCAGATGACCAGGGGCTATTATATATATCTATAGAGCCGACACAATGCTGGATACTATATTTAAAAAATCGCTCTAAAGTGATTGATATAGAGCACCAAGAGGGAGATCTGAAGACTTGAAACACGTCCGGCTGTAATTATTTATCAGCCTTGCCTTCAGGCTATGACCGTTTACGTCATGAGCCACGATCATTAGCGTATAAACGAGGCTCTCAAAACTTAGCCAACCTCGGGGAATGTGGCCAACGAGAAGAATCTGAACACGGATGACTCGATAAAGATGACCCACATGGCGAGTCCACCAGAGCAGTGGGTCGTTGAATTCGAAAGCCGAGGTCAACTCGTGAACTCGTGATCTTATCTTGTTGTTGTCTTTTTTCTCTCTGTCGGCTTGGTGGAACTGCTCGTTCTTGTACACCATAGATATGGTATAGACCAACTGTTATTTTTCATTAAATTTTCGTCTCCATTCCTCGACTATAGTCTTTCATTGACACCTTTCGGAATCGTCTCCATCAAAAGTGCGCATCTGGGTTTATAGACATAAGATAATTCGCCACCCACCCGCCTTCTTCCGATCAACCATGGCTGCAGCCACGCAAATATCGTCGCAGCTAGGAGACTTCGAGGCCGTCAGAAAGTCTATAACCGACCTCCTCGATCAGCCCGAGTATGATGATGGCAGTGCTGGACCTGTCCTCGTGAGACTCGCTTGGTATGCTCCCTTCTTCGTCTTCCTCCTCCTCTTGTCCTTCTCCTCTTCTTGCTCAGAAGAAGGGGGATCTGTCAATATTTACCATCCCATCAGGTATTAACCCAACTCGACAGGCACTCTGCCGGTACTTATGATGCCGAAACCGACACGGGCGGAAGTAATGGCGCGGGGATGAGATATGAATCCGAGGGCGGCGACCCTGCGAACGCGGGTCTGCAGCACGCTCGTCTGTTTCTTGAGCCCGTCAAGCGCCAGCATCCTTGGATCACCTACGCTGATCTTTGGACTCTGGCCGGCGTCACAGCCATCAAGGCCATGGGCGGTCCGGATATCCCCTGGCTTCCCGGGAGAACAGACTATGTCGACGACAGCAAGCTCCCGCCGCGGGGAAGACTCCCAGACGCAGCACTCGGGTCAGATCACATCCGATCCGTCTTCTACCGCATGGGCTTCAATGATAGGGAGATTGTGGCACTCTGCGGTGCCCACAACCTCGGGCGCTGTCACACCGCTAGTAGGTCTTTTCTTATTCTTCTTCTTTTTTTGGACATCGCCTCCTCCCCAACGAAGTCCATGAATTTAAATACAAATCTAACAGCCGCAAAGACTCAGGCTTTGAAGGGAAATGGGTCAACAATCCTACAAGGTTCTCCAATCAGTATTATCGCCTGCTTATGTCGGAGGAGTGGAAAGAGAAACGGCTGCCGGGTTCAGACATCCTTCAATTCGCAGCCTTTGACCCCGTCACGGAAGAAGAACTCATGATGCTACCGACCGATATGGCATTGATCCGCGACCCAGAATTCCTAAAGTGGGTGAAGTTGTACGCCGAGGACAAGGCCGTATTCTTCAAAGACTTTTCGGACGCATTCTACAAACTAATGGAGTTGGGCATCAGCCGTGATGATGCAGGCAAGGTGACGAATTCAGATAACGAAAAAGGTGGCTATGTCAGTGCCCCCAAGAAAGCAGAAAAGCTGGGCCGGCCTGGGGAGGTCCAGGGAGAGGGCCAGGTTGGAAACGAGGCTGCGCCGCTGGCAAAACAAAACGAGAAGTACAGGGAGCGTGCGAAGCTTTAGGACGCTGGATTATCGTCACAGTATTTCCTTGTTCACGTCGATATGGTGCGGTATAAAGACTATTAGACTGTTTCTAGAACATAGAGTCACGGCTGGGTGTCAACATAAATTTAGAATTGTTCCCTTTGAGTCAAATACCAAGTATTTGATTATCTTGCCATTGATAGAGGTTGGACAGTCCGTTCCGCGAGGGCACAGAGCAGCTCCACCATTGGGCATTGTCTCCTATAAATGTCTAAGCAGTTCTCAACCTGCTGGAACTATTACTTTTGGTGAACGATCCACATATGAATAGAATTAATAATCGCGCCAAAGGCGACGTCACAACGTTGAAATCTGAGATGCGGCTATACTCTTTCCTATCCCAACGATGACATCAGGGGGATGAGAAAGAGAGCGTAAGGACCTCAGGAATCATAAAATACTTAAAATATGATTTATTTCAATAATTATGTACTAGAAAACTTTACATGCTGCTCCAATGTTGCAGGATAACGGAATAAGGTTACATATCCCACGAAAGTCTTGACGAATATCCGTGCATACTTACTCAAGCAACAACACAGCCATCATCAGTGCAGTAGGCACGAGGAAGCTGGTGACGGCGCTTGATGTCGACGAGCTGCCGCTGGAGCTGCCGGAGCTGCCGGAGCTGCCCGAGGATGACGAGTTACCAGAGGATGAGGTACTTCCATCGCTGGTGGAAAGAATCACAACACCGTCCATGGTCACATTGGAGTCCGAGTATGAGTCTCCTCCATATTGCGACGTCGTCACATCTTCCGAGAGACCAGGGCCCTCGCCCGCACCATTCTCCATATACTCGTCGATCCCCGATGGAGGCGCGGGAATGAGGAGATCAGCGACATCCCACTCACTTGACTGGGCCGGGCACGCAGAGGCATTCGTACTGGCGCTGTAGCCTCCGTCCCCGTCCGGATTGCCTGTCTTAGCCAACGCGCTAGCTAGTTGTTCGAAGTCCTCGTTCGGCGTGACCTCGCCATCTGAAATCTCGACGATGCCATACCCATTCGCCTCGGTGGAGTATTCATAGGCAATGCCACCGGAGAACACCGACGTCATCTTGGTCGAGTATAAAGCAGCAACCTCTCCCCAAGCTCTCTCGTCTTCAATGCAGCCGTACTCAGAGAAGAACAACGGAATGCCGTAACCGGTGTATCGCTCGACTTTGGCTTGCCACCCTGAAGTCACAAAGTCTGACGGGTCGCACCACGAATAGTCGTTGAAGGCGAAGAAATCGACGGCCGAGCTGTCATCCCCGCAGTCAAAATACTGAAGCTGCTGTTCGATGTTGTCCGAGACGTCTGCGGATGCATATCCGACGGGGATAGTGCGGTACCCCTGCGCATTGATGTAGTTTTTGATATCGCGGGTGACGGCACGAATGTATGGCGCCACACCGGTGGTGTCCTTGTCATTGATGACCTCGTTTCCACTGAAGAAGAGCAGGGTGTTGGTGTAGTTCGCGAAGCTGTCGATAGTCGCGAAAACGGACTGAAGGTATCGCTCGTTGTATGAGAGGAAAGGGTCGGCTCTGTTCAGAGAGAACTTCGGCGAGTTGACATCGAGGGCGAGGTAGATGCCTGCGCTGGCCAGGAGTTCCATGCCTTCATCGTGGTTCTGCGAGTTGTCTACCGTATAGACACGAATGGTGTTGATCCCCAACGTCTTGAAGTTCTCGATGTCCCGTGTAAGACTCTCGATATCCAGCAATGGATCTGCGGCGTCTGCAGCACCGCCCGGTTGGTAGGCTACTCCACGAATATAGAAGCGCTCGCCGTCGGCCCAGAATGCTAACATTTTCTTTTGTTAGCCATCATCCGACACCTTCGGTCTTCTGAAAAAGTTTGCTCTCACCATTGCCTTCGACTGTCACCTCTGACAGACTGCTGGATTGTCGACGCAGAGCACCACCACCAGTGTGAGCTGCAATGGCCACTCCCACCAGAGGCACCAGTGCGTGGATTGGTTTCATTATGACAACAAATTGATAAGGAATGTGAGGGCTTGTTGGTCGATCCAGTCGTCGTCAGGAATTGATGGTAATTAGAGAGAGCGTCGAAAATATTGTGCGTCTTTGCGGTGAAAAAGTCCACCCTTACAGCCTTGGAACTTGGGCGCTGTGGGAACTACTCGAACTCGGTCCAATATATAAGCAGAGGGATGGAAAAGGAGACAACCTAAATATGCATGATCATCATCGACAATCGTGAGCCCCCAAGACCCGGCACGCGACGGACTGCAAATCCAGACCCGCTAAAAGCAATTGAATCCTGGCCAAGAAAACTGCTGGTTACGGATTGTCGTTGATTCTCTGGGCTTCAGTACAAATTGCAATTTGCCAAGGGTAGGTGCCGAGCCGCGTTGAAGAGGCCAAGCCCTTGGGAGTATTAGGAGGCCCTCTTGGCAATCTATGTTGCTCAAGACTTGGCGTCTCGTATTCTTTTCTTGGTTCTTATTTTATCTGCGATTCAGTCACTGCAAGTGCAGCCTCTGTCAGGGGAAGAGGTCCAGTAGATACTTGTTCATCGAAAATGGAGAAAAGAAAAAAGTATCTTGACTTTACCTGTCACCTTGGCAGAAGAAGTGGAGGAAATCCCCATTTTCAACGCTGTAAAGTTTAAGGCGCCAGAGCAATTTCCAATGACACACTTAAGTACTCACCGCCTCATCAGAGGACTACAAGTTGCTAGCTGGGCGATGTTGAGGTTAATCAATGTAATATTGCAGGGCATTCAGACATGCTGGCGCCCAGGGAAGAATTGTAATGGAAACAAGGGCGACTAGTGTCATAAAGAACCACCTACCCAAGTATTCTTCGCATCGACGATCACTAATCGGATGGATCAATTTATTGATTCGGCCTCAGATGATGAATCTGGTGGCCTCCAAGGATATGTTCTTCAGGGGACATGTTGGCTCGTGCTTGGGCGGGTGTTTGAGTTATGCCTCGCAGCAGGGCCAGCCTTTGACCGATCCGCGCCGCTCCGCAATTAGCCAATGAGGAAGTCCGTCCTTTCTCATGTCCCCCTAGCTAAAATATCTATAGGAATCCTCTTTACCAAGTACACTTTCCTCTCTCTCAGATCCTTCTTGTCTACAGCAACGCTGCATTTTTACGATACCTCTTGATCTTCGGCGGCTTTTCGGGCGATGAGAACCTCAACGTCTGGGACTTGATAGGCAAGCTTATGGAGCGATGGATTCTCAGGTGGGAGACTGGTTTATTGATTTGTTTTTCATTAAAACTCATTGCCCTTCCTATGCCTTAATAATACAGGTTCCTACTCTCAGCATGCCTCTTCGCCGAGCCAGGTGCGGTATAGTCTATCTCGCCGAAGCTCGTGAGGTCCTTCTCGAATGTGGCCTGGATCTTGGTGACTTGCTGGATCTGCTTGAAGTCGAGCTTGGCCTTGTCGAAGGCAGCCAGGCTCTCCGCCGCCTTAATCACGTTCTTAATCTGACGACCATTGAGGTCGTGCTCAGCCAACGTCTGGTACTCGTCGTCCGAGATGTCCACACCGCCAGGGACCTTGTTGCAAAAGTTGTGCCAGATCTGCAATCTCGACTTCATGTCGAGATCGGTGTACCGGATTGGGATGTGAATACGACTCTTGAAGGCGTCATCGAAGGTTGCCACACGGTTTGTGGTGAGGAACAGGATGCCAGCGTAGTACTCCAGGACACGCAGGAACACGGAGACCATGGCGTTGCGGTGAAGATCGTGGAGGGCTCTCTGCTCCAGGAAGACGTCTGCCTCATCAATGAGGAGGACGGCACGCCAGGTCGAGGTCATGTCCATGATCTCGGTCAGTTGTTTGTCGAGCTCCTCGCTCGTAACGCCAAGGTCGCCCGAGGAAACCATAAACAGGGGCCGCTTGACGTACTCCGCAACGCACTCTGCGGTCAAGGTTTTTCCGACACCTGGCGGGCCGTGCAAGACGCAGACGAGCCCCTGGCCTTTTCCTTTCACAATGTCATCAAAGCCATTCTCTGCTTCTGGGTCGAGTCCCCTCCGGGAGTGCGTGGAGACAAGGGCTTGTACGGTCTTCTTGGCCGTCGCATCGAGGACAAGCTCCTCAAAGCACTTGGAATTCCACGTGATCTCGGAGATATTATCGATGCAAAACTCCAGGAAGCGTTTGGCCGTCATGGAATATCCTCTCACCATGGCATTGGCGAGAAGGAGATCCTCCTCAGTCAGCTCATCGACCGGATGACCCTTCTCGAAGTTGTACACCCAGATCGTATCATTTGCGTCGAGTCGGTGGTAAGTTTTGTAGTCGAGCATGACGCGACCGCCAGCGTCGAATCTCATGTATTTACACGGGTCCTGGGGATTCCTCTTGAGCGCGATACCCTTGTACTGCACGAAATGCTGGCCGGCGGCGAGCTCCTGGAATCGCTTGCCCCTGGCCAAGAGCGTCTTGCGAATTTCATCGGCGTTGTCGATAAAGTCAAGGGGTCGCGCCGAATGCAAGCTAATCTCCCTCACACCGGTATACTTGGGAATATGCAGGTCGAGCCTCCGGTATCCAAACGTATCGCCGTCATAATCCACGAATCGGGTGTTTAGATTCAGACCCGGGTGCTCGTCATCGTCAGAGTCGTACCAGTAATCCTGAATTCGGAAGGCTCGGTCCTGATTCTGGACCTTTGCGTGCACGATGGTGCCGGGGACGAATAGCGTCCACAGTTTGTCGTACGCGATGGCCTTGCTGTCGCTTGACAGACACCTCTCCTGCGCGGCAATCTCAAGCTCGAAGTTGGTGTTGATCCAGTCGAGCAGCAGCCGGAGCTGTCCTGCCGATTCAGCATCGCCCTCTGCTTCAAAGCGCTTGAGACCGACCTCCTTGAGTTGTTTGCGATAGTGAAATAGTGAGTGGTATGGGGAGGCAATCTGAACGTCATCGACATCTATGGGGTCTGAGGGATAGTTTCCAATGACGTCCTTGAGCAACTGGCGCAGCGGCTGTGGGTTGACATAGAGGCAGGTTTCGTCCAGGTCGCCGTCAGAGTCGTATCTCCTCACGACGCAGAAAGAAAACAACTGCCACCAGTCCTTTTTCTCGCCCTTGTCAATGTCCTCCTTCTTGCGCTCCAGGAAATAAGGCTTGTCCTCGCTGTCGAATTTCCTGTCGAGATGCTTGAACTCGCATTTCATGGTCTGGTCAGTGTCGTCGTCTGGCTTCGCATCATCATTTTTATCCTTGCCGTCCTCGCCGTCTTTGCCATCCTTGTCGCCTTGGTCATCCTTCTTTCCAGAAGTGGATGCTGAGACTGATGAGGCGGCAGGCCCGACTGTACTGTCGTCGGGCAAGCAAACAGCAGCGCGCAGTTTGGAAGTGGCTCGTCTGAACAGAGACTGTTTGACAGGCGATGTCTTGGCAGCCGTATTGCTCCCAACTTGAGTCTTCTTGTCATCCATCGTGTCACTTGAGGATGAGGTTTGCTCAGTGCCTGTGGTGCTTGAAGGCATGGCGGCTGGAATGTGGAGAGCTGGTGTTCTGTGTGACGATGCTGTATGAGAGACGAGGGAGTCTAGAGCCAGAACCAGACAGGTAAGAGGGATGGATGTGGGTGAGGTTTGCTTGTCTGAGATCCGGGAGGGGAGGCGATATCGTCACAAGGAGGGTGTGAAAAGAAAGGAAAATTGGACAAGGTTTGCAGGGTCCAAAGGTGAAAAAGCACTTGGGATTGTTTGAGTAGAATTGGGCTGCTGCAAGAAGCCAAAATAAAATAAATTTGTACACTTGTCAATCTTCGAAGTCGAGACGACAAGAGATATTATCGCAACTCAGGATTGAAGTCGTGCCTGCATGGCTTGTTTGAAATGGCAAGATGAATGCTTCGTAGGGGCCTTATACTTATAGGCAGCCTTACCAGGTTTGCTGCCCTCTTGGCGGCGAGTGAGTCAACCGGGTGGCCTCGCTATGAAATTTGCAGATCTGATCAGCGTATGTACGGTATTCCAGTCTAGGCCGTGCCTCATTCCAACTCTCTGCCATTCACCGCTCCATGCAGGCAGCCGGAGCTTGAATGAGGCTAACTGTGCCCATGTTCAGGCAGCACTGCGGAGTTGCACTGGTGTCATAGCAGGCCCCATGTACGAGTGTACGGACGGCATCCAAGGGCGACCCGCTGCTGTTGGAAGCCAGTAAGCACGGATTTGATAAAGAGGGATTAGTACAGCGTTAGCCTGGTTGCACGCATGCACTCGCCTACCAACGCAGACACGCACAGCCCAGCTCTGCGGCTCAGCCTTCCTTTTTCTTCCAGCGTGGGTCTCCGAAAGCAGGCTGCCACTGCCACAGCTCTCATATTGCTGGTTGACTTGATTAGGCTGCCTCGATATCGATTTTCTGTCGCAATTGAGCACAGGAAAAAGAAAGAAAAAAAACACAATCCTTGATGATAAACAACTGTTGGAGATGTTGATATCAGGATCAAGCGGAGGTGCGAGGTTGCTCTGGCTCGCTCGTGGCTCCCACCACCCACCCACCAACCAGGCTCGGCCAGATACTTGTCTGCGTGTCGATCCTGCCACTACATCATGTCAGCTTGAATGACCCACCTCCGTATCAGTAGTGATGCAGGCATTGATGTGTAGACTCGGCGCTAGATGACCCAAAGCAACGGCTCTTGCAGCTGAGTGGGAGAAGGTGTGGTCCAACATCGCGTAGGGCGTAGGTAGAGAAAGAGCGGGGGAGGCACCAAGCAAAGAGGGGCTCAAAGTTCAGGGTTGGGGTTGCGCTGCCCGGAGCCGGATTATCTAGAGCGGGGACGTCCCGGAACAGCTTAGCCTGGCTGCTCTTGAGCGAGAATACGCACGGGCCACCCACAGATTGCAGCTCCCGCCCCAAAAAAATCTCTGGCGGTTTGTGTGGGCTGGCACGGGTTCAGTCGTGAGCCTGGCTGAATCGCGAAAATCGAACCCCAGTCAGTCAAACTTCGACTTCGACTTTGTCCTTCCTTTTTTCCTTACTCCTTCGCCCAGCACCCACCAAATCAACCCATCTGCGAACTTCGAAATCTTTGCCATTTCGACAATTCGACAAATCTTCAAGATGGCGGACGCCGATACCCCCGTTACCCTGCGGACTCGCAAGTTCATCCGCAACCCTCTCCTGGGTCGCAAGCAGATGGTCGTGTGAGTATTCATCTCCCAATCCATCCATCCCGCCCACCCTCTCGACTCTGTGTGCCCTCCGAATTCGCCTCTATGCCCCGCAACTGCAGATTCATCGACATCACCGAGCATTGAAAGAGGAGGAGACCGAGGAAAGTCCTTGCGGAGACGCATTCGTTCAATCAGAACAAGCCGATTCGACACTGCGAACCTACACCGGGAGGACCAGTGATAGGGCCTCCACGAACGGAATGAGGGTGCAAACGGGGTCGACAAGATGCAATGCAGAACAGTGTAGCGAATTCGAGAGGCGAGGGACTGAGACGTCACTATAATCATTCAAAGGCCTGCTCACGACATGTCGAGACGAGAGAGACCCCAAACACACAGCACAAGAATTACCGAGTTTGTTGTGGCTAGCGTTCTGACCTCTTCTTTCTCCATCACAGTGATATTCTGCACCCCAACCGTCCCAACATCGCCAAGGATGAGCTCCGCGACAAGCTGGCTGGCATGTACAAGGCCGGCAAGGACCAGGTCTCCGTCTTTGGTCTGCGCACCCAGTTCGGTGGTGGCAAGACCACTGGCTTCGCCCTCGTCTACGACTCGCCCGAGGCCATGAAGAAGTTCGAGCCTCACTACCGCCTGGTCCGTGTCGGCCTGGCCAAGAAGATCGAGAAGGCTAGCAGGCAGCAGCGTACGTATCTTTGTCCCCACAATGATCATGATCATCTCCACACCTTGCTGGCTCGTCAGTCTTCCTCGGTCATTTTGAATAACTCGTGTTCTTTTCTGCCCCGCCACAGGCAAGCAGCGCAAGAACCGACAGAAGACCCTCCGCGGCACTGCCAAGGTCAAGGGTGCCAAGGCCAAGAAGGAGAAATAAGCGACTCGCCCCCCTCTCCTCCTCTCACGACCTCGTCTTGTCGATACTGCGATTCCTCCGTTCTCTACTGCTTCTCATCCATCTCGAAGCATGTTGGTTCTCGAGTTGGTTCTTGGTCGGGCTTTGCGAGGGCTATACTGGCTTTGGTCGGCAGGTATATGAACAGGCAGGAAGGCAGGCGGGCTGGCAGAGTGAGGATATACACCCGAGACGCATCATCGCCCGTGATGCTGCGTCTTCGAAACAAAATTCGACATGACATGATGCACCACCACATGAGGTTTTGTTCGGCAACACTCACACAAGAGATTCTGTTTTTTTGAGGTCATGGCGTCGTGAATACGGATGGGACTGCGGTGGTTATATGATCAATCATAGCATCAAAACAAATAAAGCACTCGCATGCGCCGCCATCCGTTCGACTTTCTTCTTCCAACTCCGGTTCAATTTCTCAAAATTGCTTCAAGTCTTTCTGTCTATATTTACGATTCCGGCCGGGACCCTATCAGAGCAGGACTTATTTTCTCTCTTTGACCAATCCCCATACCAACTCATGTCGAAGAAACAAGACAAAAAAACAGTGCCTCGAGTGAGGCCGGTATATTGACAGCTCCAGGCTGACCCCCAATGAACGCCACCAGCTTGATCATCATCCCATTTTCAAACACGAAAACCGGCCCTTGTCTCCTCCTAATTTGGTCTATCTCAAGCAGCAGCAGCAGCCTAGACAGATCATCTCCGCAGCACCAAGTTCACGACCACCGCACACGCCGCCGCCGCCGCCGCCGCCACCGACCCTGGCCCTCCTCCCCCGATCGCCTGCCTCCCACGCCTGTCGGCCCCGCTGACATGTACAACCTCCTCGTGCCAGCCACAGTGAGTCGCTGTGGCGGCGGCATACTTCTCGCACGAGTAAAACGTCACCTGGCTGTAGCCCTCCCGCGCGAGGTCCGAGTCGACCTCTGGGTTATCCGTCGGCGCCGCTGTCGTGGCAGCAGCCTCATCTCGCGTCGGCGTGGTCGTCTGCACCGCCGTGTCGTCATCTCCTGCGTCTGCTGCGGCGGTGGTGGCTGCTGCCACGGCCGACGTGCTGGCCGGCGATGTGGCGAAACCGTCGCGCTGCTGGGGCCTGACGGGCGCCGCCAGCACGTCTCGCAGTTCTACTTGCTGCTGATCTCTCCTCGACCCGTCCGTCTCTAATGCCGTCGGGGCCGCCGTGATCGTGGTGGTTGTGGTAGTCAGGCCCGTGGCTTGGCCGACTGTTGCGGCGAGGGAGACCGGCCTCACATCTGGGTTTGCCGGTCTTGTAAAAGGACTGGCGGAAGCGACTGGGGCCAGCCCGAGGAGCAGTTGTATGAAGATGATGGCCAGCATCGTCTTTCTTTCTTCTTCCTCTTTTTTTTAAATTAAAATCTGATCCGTGCCAACGGCCACGAGAGAAAAAAGAAAAAAAGAATCGTCGGCCTCTTTCGACTTGTTTCCAACGTAGCTAAGGAAACAACCAGCGAGATCTTGTGTAAGTCGTGGTTTTTCTTTCTTTCTCGGCGTTCGTATTTAGGAAAACACCAAGAGCTTGTTTGTGTATAGGAAGCAAAAACTCTCGTCGACAGAATGGAAGCGAGCCTCAAGCCCGGAGTGAAAGCAATAATGAGTGAAACAGGTACGAAAACTTGGTCAACGATTCTCGCAGAGGGCTGAAAGGAGGAGCAGTCATGGACACCAGATATATCAACAGCAACAGCATACACACAAAAACCTCTCCTAGAGAACAAAGCAATACTACCCTACCCTACTTACTCAAGCGCCTGACCCTGCATCCTTTGTTCCCCTCACCCACTTTGCATGATGGAGGGGAGGGAACGGTGGCAAAGGATGGACGACCAATACCAATACACTCCATTTTCCTTGATTGCAGTGCCTGGTCAAGTATCTAGCGCGAGCCATGGAGTGTTGGTTGGCCTGCAGCACTTCTGAGTTGATGCTGCCAAGTATGCGAGAGCCTGGCATCTGGCAACTGGGTCCAGGGGGGCGACCACACCCATCAAGCTTATCTGCATGCTTGAGCTTCATGGTTGAGTGAGGATGGTCCAGTTTAGCTGTCATGGGCAACAAGAATCTTCGTCAGACTCCAGGCCTCAGTCACAGGCCTGTCCTGATGGCCATCGAGGACTGGCTCAGAAAATTTCTCTGAAAGTTCCTCCCTAAGGGGTTCTAGATTGTCATCTTGTTGCAACTGGCTTCGATACCTGCAGCTCTGTATGAGATGATTGGCTGCGTTCTACCAGCGGGTGAATGCCAATGCTGGTTGGTAGTGGTGGGGTGCACGCCTCAGTGAGCTGAGCAGGGGTTTGGTTCCCAATCGTCCCAACTCTTTCAATCGACCACACTTACACCTAACTTGCAGTTGTGAGCAACAGTCTACACTTAGAATACTACTTGTGTAATTACGACTCAGGGTGAAGAGCCATAAAGTAATTCTGATACAAGAAGAAAACAGAATGAAAAGAAAAGGGACTGCAAGTCATTTGTTGTAGCACTCGCACCTTGCCAGTGCCCTTGGGAAATCTCATGCTTGCATTGTGAGCAGAATGAACTGTGCTTTTTTGAGATCTAGTCCCGCTGAGTGCATGAGATGCACAGTTAGCCATCGCACCCTCAGCACAATAATAAGACTTGGGATGATTCATTTCATATCGTGGTCATGAGATGACAAGATAACAACGAGCCTGAACAGAGTTTCCCTCATCCATGCCATATCAAAGTGTGCAACCTTTTACAAGGCCCAGATTTACCATCTTTTAGGCCATCCTATGTATATCTTGTAAAAATGGGGTGAGAAAAGACCTGACAAAGTCAAATCACCACAGCCTCAACCTCCTAAGAGGATCCCCACCAGGAACAACCCCCAGTTACAACACATAAGAGCCGAATTCCCATTCTCACCCAGCTACGCCACGAGTCCTTTCTAGAGCCCGCCGGCCAACCATCTCTTAGCTCCAAATCGTCCGGAGGCTTTACGGCTCGGTCCTTGGCTTCCGGCAACCCAAGTCGCGTCCATCGTGTCCTCTTTGCTTGCAGCAACGGGCACGCTTACACCTCTCCTAGTTCTCGGCCGTCGCGTCTGCTCGGCCCTCTTGGTAGCTGACAGGCTGGTGAGCGAGTCCTCACCGTAGTCGCCGTCAAAACTGTCGTCGGCCTACATTTCTGTGTACTCCGGCTCAGGCTCTGCGTCGTCGTCATCGTCTTTCTCAGGCTCGGGACTGCTCGTCAACAGCGAGACTACCTGGCGGTCTTCTTGCATAGTGGAGCCGAGTTTCGCGTCCTGGCTGTCCAGCCCGTTGACGTCGCCATTTTCACCCGATGTACCAGGGCCTGCTAGGCGTGTTGACGTGAGAGAATCTCGCCTGCTATTCTGCGAGTTGAAGGGAGAGCCATGAGATTTCCTCGCTTGTGGCCTCGATACTGCTGGCGGGGAGATGGGTGCATCCAAGCGGGTGCTGCTCGATCTGTCTGCCTTGTCCTCGGATCCCAGAGACTCAATCTTGATCTTGTCGGAAAAGACACCGAAATGGATCTTGGCCGGCTGTGAGCCAATGAACTCAACTTCCGGGAAGATACTTGAGGACCGATCTGAGCTGTCGGATCCAGAATCACTCGCCGCAGGGCTTATCTGCCTCGACTTGAGAAAGGAGGCTTCTGTCGTTGTTATTCGTGCTTCTTGCAGGCCATCATTATAGATCTGCCGCATGGGCGTTTTTTGGCGACCTTGCCCGTCAGACCTAGTTGCTTCATCCACTCCAGCCTCATCACCAAAACCATTGATCATCTGCGATTCATTTGAAGAGTTGACACCCATGTCGTCGGAATGCGTGATGAGGTTTGGATCGAGCTGTC
Organism: Cryphonectria naterciae; assembly: GCA_014850475.1. Taxonomy (NCBI): domain Eukaryota; kingdom Fungi; phylum Ascomycota; class Sordariomycetes; order Diaporthales; family Cryphonectriaceae; genus Cryphonectria; species Cryphonectria naterciae. The sequence continues at coordinate 47,513 of JACWST010000089.1, forward strand.
TTCCATTCTGGTCATTGGCATCGGTGCCTTGGGAGACATGTAGTTTGGGATAATCAACTTCTCCAGAGGAGTCACCAGCAGCAGTAGCGACGACAACATGGCCCAAGTCCTGTTGTGAGGGGTTCTTAGAGCCGTATTCTGACGGCGCCTCGGATGATCCCCTTTGCAGTGAGCCTGCTCGGTAAGAAGGGCGCACTGCGGATGCGAATTCTTCTTCCAATTGACGGGATGGGCTCCCAAACTGCAAAAATGTAGACTGGTCAATGGGAGATCCGACATCCTGGCGAAAGCCTCCTTTGTTGATGAGTTGACTGATCTCGTCCCGGCGTGTCTGTGAGATGTCCACCGCATCGCTAGTGGATATGGCTTGTAGGTAGCCGCGGTCGACTGCAACTTCAAGGTTTGTCTCAGAAATGAAACTCTCTTCTGCATTAGCACTGTCCTCGGTCATATCGGCCTCCATAGGGCGGCATGTCTCTGGATCCTGCTCCGCTTCAAGGCTATTAGCCTCATAATCAAATTTGGTGGACTGTTCATTGCTACCATTGCACTTGCTTGACACTGTGCTTTTGCGCAAGCTCTGTTCCGATTGGCTGTCTGCTACTTCGATATCAGGTCGAGGCTGTCGACATGCTGCGGCCGGTGTAAGGTCAGAGTTGCGTCGGTCCGGAGAACCGTCTTCGCCGGAGACTTCGTTGCCGGCTCGTGCCTGACTTGCTTTACTGGCCGCCTGTTGCACAATACGAGCGTCAAGCATCTGAGACAGGCTGACGTCTCGAATGCCAAGATCTTCGTCATACATGCCATCATCTTCATCCTCGTCGGGAACCTCGAATTTGCCGTAGATCCGTTCTCCGGTCTCCTCATCAAACTTTCTCTCATTCCTGTCGACCTCTCTGTCACGCTTCGCCAGTTGCACCTGGAAACTCTCACCGTCATCATGGACCTCTATGACAACGGCTGTCATGAAATCACTGAGCTGAGGCTGCCAATTGGTAGCCTCGGTGCAGAGCAATTGTTTCCATGTGACAATCAACCCGGTGGTGAGGTTCTCCTTATGTAACTCGGGTAAGGAAGATGTATCTCTCGGTATTGGTGGAAGGTCGTCGCCGTCATCATCACCATTGTTATCCATTTCGGCCCCGTAAATTTCGACTTGACCGAGCTCGGCGGTTCTGGAGTCGTATCCATTGACCATTGGGCTCTCATCCGGCTGGATAGGTGCATCATCATAGTCCAGCGTTATGTCCTCTTGGTGGAAATAGTCCTGGGTAAGCTTTGGCTTCTTGAAGTTGTTGCGGCTTCCTCCATCGTGAAATTGTGCGTTATCACGAGACTTTCTCTTGCTGCCACGCTGTGAGCCGGTCTGATTGTCCCACCGCTGCTGAGGGTCCCACCGCTGTACAAAGGGGAACGGAGGTACACTGAGCACTATCCCTTCCTGGACACACTCAACGGCGCGGTAGGAAATTTTCTGCCTCCACGCGTCTAATTTTTCTGCCATCGGCATCGAGGTCGTGTCAGCGCCGTTAGTTTGTTTGATTCTGGCTCCGAATCCCTCGTTGAGTGTGCTCAATTGTGTTCCCAACGTCTGCAAAAGCGCCTTCTTCTTTGCAGCCAGATCGGCTTCCTTGACAGGTGTCTCTTGAGCTCCCTGTGAGATACCTTCTGAAGCGAGCGCCGCTGCCAGAGCCACTTTCTTTCCCTGTCTCTCCAGCCGCCTCCTCTGGTTACGTCTCTGTGTTCTGGTCAGACCTTGTCCAGGTGGCACGAGTGTCTGAGCTGGGGCCTGAGACGCAGCGGAAAGGGCGTTGGATGCCGTGCAGGTTCGCGGTATAGTCAGAGACTGGGATGGAGTGGTGACTTTCGCCTTGATAGGCCGGACAACCTTGCTCACGGGCTCAGAGTCCGAATCGGAGCTTGAATCAGAACTCGACGTCAAGCTTGAGCTCTCTTCGTTGTCGTCTGTGGAGGAAGACGTATCTTTGCCACTCGGTGCCATTGTCGTTTTGAACAGGGAGTAGTCATTCCTACTACATGGAGGTGACGAATCAATGATAGTCCGTCCTCGACGGCCGCCAGTCCGCCGGATGATAGGATCCTCTGCAGCAGACGTATCGGAGGAAGTGTCGTTTGTGCTGCTACTGCGGGACAATCTGTCTCTTACATGTGACTGTCGCTTGTCAGCGGGCTGATTTCGAGACCTAGTCTGTCGCGGTTGTACATGGACAGATTCTTCAGCCTCACTGTCGCTCTTGGAATCGCTCTCGCTAGAAGAAGTCGCAGAGCTAGTCGATGAGGACGTGTCTCGACTGCGCCTCACAGGTCGAGATGATCTGGTCATATCTTCGCGAGTGCCATCGCTTTCACTATCACTCTCGCTAACGTCATCGGAGGAGTCGTCGTTATCGGAAAGTCCGTCCGATTCGTCACTTTCATCTTCCTCAAGACTTGAAAGGCCGTCCTCCTCGTCACCTTCGATGCGACTGACCTCTCCAAGCGCCTCAGCTGGGCTCGTTGGAGACGATGATACTATCCGGATCTGCCGAGGAAGTTCCAGCTGAGTACTCATGACCATAGTCTCTGCAAGCCCCTGCCGTGGCTTGACTGATTTTGCCAAAATCTGCCAAGTTTTGCTCACATCCAGGTGTTGTTCGACAAGCAGCGTTCCACAGTCAATGGCAGTCACCTGGGGAAAGGCAAATCGGATAGCAGTGACTTTATCCTGAAGAGTTTCATCAAGCAGGTTGACTCCAGCTTGAGAGGAGTTTCCTGGCTCGGGCTGGACATGTCTCTCAGAGAAGGGTGCAGGATCGGTCGCAGCAGCCTTTTGCTTGACCCTGCCTTGAGGCGTTCTTGTCTGTGCAGTCCAAACCGACGCGGCTCTCCCATTCCGATGGCCACCACCTGGTTGGGAGTCTGTGTCGTCGGGCCCCTCAGTCGGGGTGTGGAAGCGTTCGTGTACCTCGTCGACATGAGCGCCGCGCTCGAAGAAAGCCTCCCCCTCCGCCTCCTCCTCCTCTTCGGCAAGCGCCTTGAGGTCGTCAAGCTCGTCAGCTAGCTCCTGGAAGTCAATGCCCTCTTGCTCATCTTCATCTTCATCCTCATCCCCTCCGAGGTCCGTCTCGTCGCCACCTTCCTGGCCCGCCCTGGCAATCTCGAAATCGGGCTTCTTACCAGTGCTGCCAGGAAAATGCACGCACCGGAGGCCTGCACGGGAGCGGTTTTCGTCATGTTGGGTCAGGAGAAGCTGTGCCTGGCCGTCTTCGCCTTCCTGTCGCCGTTGTTGGTCGATATCTTGGCCATCTGAGTCGTGATCGGCATTCACATCCACAAAGTCGTCATCAGAAGAATCCAAATCGACATCCTCATCCGGGTCGTAGGTCAAGCGGCGACGTTTTCGGGGGGCGATGCTGACGGGTGGGCGGGCTCTGGGGATTTGGAGGCGGGGACGGCCGAAAGGCACGCCATCAATGAGATGTTCTCCTCCGGCGACAATCTGATCTCTTCCGGCCAGCCGGCGTTTTCTCAAGTCGACGGACATAAGAGGACGGATACTATCACAAGAGTAGATAGAGTAGTCAGCAGGTGGAGATACTCTCGGTAGCAAAGCGTTGGTATTTTGGGGGTCGGGGTCGGGGCCGGGGCAGAATGACGGCAGAGCAGGGCGACTAACAAGACCTCGTCATCTTTTTCTAGAAGACCTGCAACAGGCTGAAAGTGCAGACACTCGAAGGCATGACCGTGCTTGTCATGGAGCTCGACGGCGTAGTCCTCCAGACCCCACTCGCCGTCGGCATCTTCGAGAGGAACGGTGTCGTTGACGTGGTCCAGGAGGTTGGCGATGTTGGGATCGTCGGCGAGGGGAAGGTTGAAGAGGAGTCTGACCTCGGGCAGGCCATTACGCCGCACCACCAGGCGGAGACGAAGATTATTGTCCATCCTCGTCCTCAGGAGCCTGGCCGTTGTTGGTAGTGGTGGTGTGGTTGCAGGCTGGATGCTGTGTCGGCTTCCCACAACTATGAACGCCCCCACACACACGCGATTGTGTTTAATTGGCAGGACCAGGACCGCTGAATGTCCTACGGATGGAGGATGGCGACGCTATTGACATGCATAGCCCGTGAATGATCGTGCTGTGGAGAAGTGAACAAGAGTGGTCTAGAATATGGACCTCTGGGGCGAAGGAGGGGAGCCCTTGTGACGACGCTCAGCAGACGCGTCAAAAACTAAGAAATAAAAACAGAAGATAATTTAGTTGGTACTACGTACACGTACTAGATGGCAACCGCCTGCCGCGTCTTGGGGTCCATGTCCCCTGTGGACCTTAGCCACTTTAGCGGGCTGGCAGGGCAAGGCGGGGTAGCGCGTAACGGTGTTCCAGGTGGTCCAGGTGGTCCAGGTGGGGGTGGTCTTAGGGTTGCTTTTTTCTTTCTTTTTTCCCTTATCAGGAGAGGGGTTCGACGGCCCTGCAAGGCACCAAGGCTCCTCAGCTCTAGGTACTACGGTAGTATTTACCCTCTGATTGCTATCCAGGCGACAGGCTTTTTACCATAGTACAAGCACAACCCCATCTCAGTGCATTTCATTACCAATGTAACCTTTTTAGCAACGTCTACATAGACTTAAACCGCCATCTAATGCCGTCCAGCTCAGTACATAGTAGTTCGCTCTGTTGATTCTAAGAGTTGTTCCATATTGGATACTAACTCTGGTTGGCGTCTCCTCCTGTGGCTGTTCTATAACATTCTGTTCCATTCTGCATTATTTAGGGACCAGGCGCTGACTAAGGCTTACTTACTTCACCTACGTATTACGTATGGTGTATAGCGGTCGGAGCAGGGTGTGGAGAGATGGTGGGGCGCCGGTGGGCGGAACGGGCCCTGTGCGTCTTCGCAGTCGGCTATGTTCTTTGCTCCAAACTCGGTTCAACCCAACTCGACCACCTTTCAAGGCGCTGCACTGCAGACAAGATACGATTGCCTTGCCTCCCACAGCCAAGAAGCACATCATTGGCCTCCCATCTGATCTGATTCGATTTGAGGAAAAACGCATTACGTGACCTCACTCACGGCAGTTCATACGCGAGCAGGTACAATATCGACTATTATTTGTGGGGGAAACGGCGACGAGGACGCGGTCCACGACGAGCAACTTTCTCCTCCCACCCAGGATCAGCAGTACAACCATCTCTTTCGGGTCCTCTAATTTAACCGATTCATTGTTCATTAATACTGCGCTCTCGAGACAGCCCATGGTCCTGGGCTTGGGTTTGGGCTTGGGTTGGACCTTGGGTCAAGGAAAAAGGCTCAGACGCACTCTCTCCATCGCAACAGCCACAGCCATCGGCACCACCGGAGACACTTCCTCACGTTGAGGTCCCGACTGAACACTGCCGTTCCGGGGCCGCACTGGAGGGTTAAACCGTGTGGCATCTGATCCAAACAATTCTCCGACAATATGGCTGGGCTTCCCTCCTTCTACTCGCCGCGGTCCACGCCCCGCCATCCTGACACGGATCTCGATGACGACCTCCCACCCGCAGCTCTCGATGACGGCAGTGCGCCTGCAAGCCACGAGTCCGACCAGGACGAGTCATCATCAGCTGTAACCCGACCTCCGCCGCCCTCACTGCTTAGTCCGTCCTTCACCCCTCCCTCGACGCCTGGCACAAGCACCCCACCTACCTCGATTCCCTCCCTCTCCGGGGCCCCGACCTCTTCTGCCGGCCCCTCCCTCCGTCCCGCCCGCGCCGTCCCCGTCGACTCCTCCCTTCCTGGCCCAGATTCGGGCTGTGGCTCCACGAAGCCCCGCCTGGTCGAGCGGCTACCTCAGGTCGAGTGTATCGTACGCGCCCGCATCCCTACCGTCACCGGTACGGAGATGTTCCTCCATCTCTACACCAACGACGTCGATAACAAGGAGCATCTGGCCATTGTTTTTGGCGACAATATCAGGAGCAAAAGTCTGGACGCCCCCAGGCCCGGTGAGACCGAGACTGACCGTATGGTCCGCGGCGCCTACGTCGGACGTCTCTACCCCGGGAGGACCACCAGCGGCATGATGGGCCCGGAACAGGCCAGAGGTGCTCCTGCGAGAGGCAGCGATATCCCCTTGGTGCGAATACACAGCGAGTGTTACACTGGCGAGACGGCCTGGTCGGCACGGTGCGACTGCGGCGAGCAGCTCGACGAGGCCGCGAGGCTGATGTCCCTGCCATCTAACAGCGCCGGCGGTGTCATTGTCTACCTCAGGCAGGAAGGCCGGGGAATCGGCCTGGGGGAGAAGCTCAAGGCATACAACCTCCAGGATCTAGGCTCCGACACCGTCGAGGCGAACTTGCTGCTGAGGCATCCCGCCGACGCCAGGAGCTATGGCCTGGCCACCGCCATGCTGTTAGACCTGGGCCAGGACGAGATCAGGCTGTTGACGAACAACCCTGACAAGATCCGTGCCGTCGAGGGTCCGAACCGGGAGGTCGTCGTCAGAGAGAGGGTTGAGATGGTCCCTTTGAGCTGGAGGGGACGGGGAGGCTTCCGGAGTAAGGAGGTCGAGGGGTATCTCAAGACCAAGGTAAGTGCCCCTTGGATCATCTGCACAAACGAAATTTCACTGATGATCTACATGCAGATCGAAAAGATGGGGCACATGTTAGACATGGAGTCAATACCCGGTAAATAAACAAAGTAGACCTTGCTGCCATGAAGGTGACCTCACCCTACCTTTGGAAAGCCAGGTCCACGGGCCCAGGCTCGTCCCCAGAGTCCATCAGCAATCGGTCATATACAGTGCGCCCTCAACTGTGAAGGCTCGCCGAAAGCGCTCTCCGCTGGCCGGCAGATGTGTATCAAGCAACACGTCTCACTTGAAGGCGCTGATACTAGGTACCACAGCCCTGCCAACAGGTGCCGAGTGGCTGATTGCGCCTACATTTGTGTATCTACATTCCTGGCGGTTTGGAAAGTTGGATCACGGGGCTACACAGCCGCACAATCAAAAAGTTCGACTTGCTGTTGGCAGCATCAGAAGCAGAAACTGCTCACATCCGTTCACGTGCAATCCTTCGCGGCATCAGATGGAATTGTTGTTTGCTTCCTCACTTAAGAAACCCCTTGCAGGTGGCGGCTTTGGTGCACACAAGCTGGTTCCCTTAACACTTGACATATTACGGGAATTTGACCTACCCCCAACTCGAGATGAAGAGTCACTGGTGCGAATTTGCTCCACCTGCAGCGTGGTGTGTGATGCTGCGTTCAGTTGCTGTGATATCGTTCATTGCGGTCACCAGCGTCAACTTGATTTGTCACATACATGCAGGCTCCAAGGCTACCTACGGGCCGGCCCCTTCCTGCGACGTTCTCGTATTTAGACCAGCCAATCCAGGCTTCACCAAGGATCAGCTCCTACACCAGGCCAAGGGCTCAGCAAATGCAGAAATCTTGGGGGCTGAAAGAGGATCTCGGGGTATAAAGACAGCAGGAGGGTCCGAAAAGTCGGGTGTCTCACTACCTCTTCCGCCTCTCATCATCAACAAAGGTTAATCAACTGCCCACGGTTTGTAATCATTGATTACAAGGCCAGGCCGAGTCCCAGCCATGCGTCTTCTAGGTGCGCTAAGTCTGCTCCTCTACGGCGCTGCGCGAGGCGAGCTTACGGATTCAGGTAATACAAGAAAGCCCACACCCAAAAACAAAAGTCGGAAAGCAATGTGCTGATCAAATTGTCCAGCCATAAGCCCTCAGCCGACCGTGATCTCCTGCGTACAGTGTGCGGATGGTACGCCAACCTGCCCAGTTTGTCCTTCCAGCCAGGCATGCCAGATCTCTATCCCTCTTGACTGCACCGAATGTCCCACGGCGTATTGTGTAGATACATCCGTCTCTGGCAGCGAGATCGTGGGCCAGCCAACCTCGACAGGGACATCTGATGCGACGGTCACTGCAGTGAGCAAGACGACCGCCGCCGACGCCGCCGCTACCACAACTAAGCACACTTCAGGCACGTCCAGCGCCTCGGGTGATACCACTACAGCCACAGCATCATCAGATTTGTCGCCGACGTCTGGGGCAAGCAAGAAGGCGCAAAATAGCCGGTCTATGGCAGGGACGGCAGCAGGAATGGCTTTGTTCTTGGCAGGAATAACGTGGAACTAATGAATTCTCATTTGTTACCAGCTGATTTAAATAAAAAAAAACATGATTATGACATAAATCATGCCGCCACAACAGCCAGTGTATTTTCTAACGCGATCAGGGAGGAGTACGTGATCGTATCGCGAGGCTTTACTTTCCGGTAGATGGTTATGTCAAATAATACAGGTACGAGCTGTTGCATATGTCATGTTGCTTTGTTACGACGTATCAGACAGCTCGTACGCATTTCATATGGTGTGGGTGTGATTTTTCTTTTGCAATCGACGTCGTGCTGTGTAGAGGAAAGCCCAAGGCATCAGCAAAATTCCAGTATCCCATCAGTCACTACTTGGCTATTTACCCAAGATCCTGGCAAGGCCTGCAGACTATTTATATTTGAATATACACGGGTGCATTGTGTGCTCTCTTATAGACCTGCTCCTGATCAGAGCAGGTTCTTGAATCAGAACTTGCATGTGAATCTGTCTCTTTTTCAGTTGTTTTCTTGAAAGAAGAATATGTACGATCCTCCTTATTCCTTCTTTCTCAGCCCTGAATGCTATTCAGTCCGGCACAGTTCATACGGATGTCCAAACCACCCACTTCGTGGAAACTGCTTACATCCTTCTTCACAGCTGGTTCTGGTGAGACAGCAATTTTCCCTTCGTCTCTACATCATTATTTCTATTTTTTATTTTTTATTTTTTGAAAAAAAATCAACTATCCTTCTTCTCTCTCAGGTTCTCATCTCCTCGACGGCGGACTACTCTCGTCAACCCGGGCTTACCTCGCACTCTTACTCTAATAGCTGCTTGTATAGCGTGATCCATTACCGGTGGCTCCACAGTCACACCACCCGTGGACGTCTGCGGAATATTAGAAAGACGATACAATCATGAAAAAAATTTTTCTGATTTTTATGACGAGACTCATGTGTAGTAATATTTGCTTGCCTCCCAGTGTTTCGATAGGTGGAAAATCGAACTCTCTGGGAGCGGAGCCGGTCAACAAAACCGAATTCTTCCTTCCATCAACATTCGGGCAAGATGGCATGACTGCGCAGGCAGTCGTGGTTGTGAGCTCGTCTGTCGTTGGTGTCTATGCCATAGTGTGATTCAAGGCAATTTTGATGGCGAGACCACGATGGTGACGCTGCAAACATATAAGATGGGTTGAGCCACGATATGAAGCTTGACATTCGAAGTCGGGATCATCAGGCTCATTCACTCGGCAGCGCAACAACAAATAACTTCAAGCTCCTTACATAATTGATTGCATCCGATTCATAATCATTTTCTTGTCCGTCTACAAGAGAAATTCATTTGCATAATGCCTCTTACCAGAGATGAAGCTGTAGGCTTCGAAGTGGACACGCCCGACACCTGGTCAACCTTTCACAAGCGCGTCCACGAGTTAAAACCTCAGGGAGACTATGATGTGACCATCCATATTCTTGCTTGTGGAGTCTGTGGTAGTGATGTTCACACACTCTGTGGAGGTTGGGGAGAGCAGTACTACCCCTTTGTCGCTGGTCATGGTAAACCTCGTCCCAGTCCTTCGAAGACTTTCTCGACTCTGTTCCGCGAGATAATTACTGTTTATCATAAAATGATATGACTTCTGACTCCCTTGACTTATTTAGAAATCGTCGGGAACGTCATCCACGTCGGCTCAAAAGTCACGCTGCACAAGGTTGGCGACCGAGTGGGCGTGGGCGCCTCGTCGTGGGCGTGTCTGGAGTGCCGCCAGTGCAAGAAGGACAACGAGCAGTACTGTGAGCACCAGCTGGACACGTACGGTGCCAAATGGCCCGACACGGGTTATGTCACCAAGGGCGGCTATTCCTCTCACATCCGCATCCACGAGCACTACTGTTTCCCGGTACCCGAGGCGCTCCCGACCAACGTTGCGGCGCCCATGATGTGCGCAGGGCTTACAGTCTACTCGCCGCTCAAGAGAAACGGCTGTAGACCCGGTGCCAAGGTGGGCATCTTGGGCGTCGGAGGGCTGGGTCACCTGGCTGTGATGTTTGCTAAGGCCATGGGCGCCGAAGTGTGGGCTTTTATGCTTGATCATAAGCTGGACAGCGATGCTCTTTCTCTAGGCGCCACGGGAACAATCGTCATGTTTGATGAGGACTGGAGTAAGCCGCACAAGCGCACCTTCGACCTGATTCTCAACAGCGCAAGCTCTTCGGTCAATGCCGGCCCGTATCTCCCCCTTCTTGATGTTCATGGGCGTTGGATTTCGGTCAGTATGCCCGACAAGAATGACAAAGGCACGGAAATCTCGACGTGGTCCCAGATTGAGAATGGCTGTCTCATTGGGGCATCGCACCTGGGCTCACGCAAAGAGGCTCTGGAGATGTTGCAATTGGCCGCGGACCATAACATTGCCACCTGGATCGAGACGGTGGATATTAACGAGGAAGGCCTGCACAAGGCCCTGGAGAGGTGTGCCAGGAGTGATGTGCGCTACCGTTTCTGTTTGACTGGATTCGACAAGGCCTTCGGGGAGGATATCAAAGATCGTGAGGTCTAAGGAAAATATTATGTGGTGAGAATTGAATGCGCCTTGGACTACTAGGATGGAACGTATAATTAAAATAATTTAGCTAATATCAAGGATTAGTATGGCAATAAAAATCAGTAGTGTTGTCAATGTTTTGATTCATAATCCGTTGATCATCCAGTCTATTTTAACCTTGATGGATCTAGTACTTAATCTGCCTCGCTCTAACATTGTGCATCTTCCTTTACAGCATGACAATCGCTGGTTGGTCCCAGGCCTATCATCTTTTCTTTGAGTCCCAAGCCTTCAAGCTCCTTCTATGATAATCATTGTCCTTGCTAGAGCTCTACAAGTAGTCGTCAAAGTCTCACAGCCAGGTACCTTTCTATTCGCACCAGATCTTATGGCTCCTTACTTTTTGGGTGCTTGACTTCCTAGCCTACTCCTCAAGTCTCAGTTCTTGGGATAGACTGCAGACGATATGTGTGTGTCTCAATCTTAGCCATGCCAGCTTATAGACGACTCCTACCTACAGGAATTGCTGGGCCACACATGCCCTCAACTGTAGGGAAAGACCCCTCACCACTTGTTGAGTCTGCAAGAGTCTGTTTAGGTAACACAGTTCCCTTCCCCCAGCGAGATACAATACTGTTCCAATAGCGCGTTTCGTCCTCCACAATGAGACTGCAGTGCCTAGCTTTGCTAAAAACAACCAAATCCGTCCTCAACCCGTTGGCTGAAGCGTATTCCTTGTGGGATCGGATATTGTGCATGTCCATAATACTATCGGCTTCCGATGCGAGATATAGCCTGAACGCCGCCGACGAAAATATGTCTGGGCGGTTGAGCTGTTGTCTCATCGTCCTTGCCAGGTGTGTTCGTATTCCGAGCCCCTCGAGGCCAGCGATGCCGGCCACGACAAGATAGAGGACAGCACAGAGGATAGGTCGAAGAGGATGCGTAAGCGGGATTGAGTGCGAGGCAGCGAGGTATGTGTTGTATACGCTTGGATCTCCAGGGCAGCTGTCGAAGACGATCTGCCTTAGGGCAAGAGGAGTGTCTCTGCCGATGGTCGCCAGGATGTTGTTCATAGACGTGAGGAGCTGGATGGCAATGTTCGCCCCGCCGTTTGAGAACACATGCAGAAGCACTGCCGGATCTTTTCCGGTTGAAAGACGGGTTGCTGATGGAGATGCCGCCTGGTGGACGTTGTTGGCGGCTTGTGTCCTCTCGATAATCCTCCTGATCTCGCATTGTGCTGGCCGAAGTTTTCGGATGAGAGCCTTTTCGCTCAAGAATGCATACTCAGTCGCGACGGTCCGAATGAGCAGGATACTCGAGTTGGGCCACGTTCTATGGTAGCCCTCGGTGTATTTCTGAATTCGTTTGCTTGTTGCACCGCCTAACCATGTACAGAGAATAATGAGCGTCGGTTGATCTGTTGGTGGGGTTTCAATCTCGACCTCATTCCCGCCGTGTTGTTGGTCACCACGTCCTTTGCTGCCCTGTTGGACCGCAGGCGTGTACAGGAATATCCCGTTTCCGAGACTGCGAAAGTCGTGGAGTGACATGATGTTGGGCTTGTAGAGCTGTGACCAGACCAAGCTTCATCATGCATACTCAGCTCCCTTGCTAATAATTAAAGATAATCTTTTTCCGGTGTGCGCGCGCCGAGCGGTTTTAAGGTCCTGGTCCAGAGAAGCAATAAACGAGCAGGGGGTTAGTTTTTAGACTTACCGGTACGAGGAGGAGCGATGGCCGATATCCCCGCCGCCACGCTGCCGGATCCGCTTCGAAAACCTGCAGGCATTTTTTTCAGCTCGCTTCTCAATAGTTGAACTGATCTTCATCCTCAGAAGCCAACCCTGCCACTGCAGCAGGGGGTGGAGGAACGCATGGTAGTAAAATCGGTGGTCTCAAACAGTGGCTCTCAGCTCAGTTGTTACAGACACATCACCTCGATTGGTAGCCTGCAGCTTATTTTCTTCCCGCTTTCTCTAGTCTCATGAGCTAAGAGGGGCTCGAAAAGTTGACAGGCCATTTTTAGAAAATATTATAAAAGGGCTGATGGTTCTGCAGTCACGCGAGATTTATCCGTCTGTCTACTATTGTAATACATCATAATTAGGCGACACTGCAGCGGACCTCCCGTCTGTCTACGCTGCCACTCAATGCAGCTTCCCGCCGCATCCGGAAGTGTTGGGGGGGCTATCAGATTTTGATTTTTGGACGCGAGAGTAATTATAGCATTCCGTGCCGTGATCAGAAGGCGACGTGCTCATCATACATGGATAATTATCAGGCGACTTAATCAAGGCCAAGCGGCATTATGGCAGCCTAATGCATTTTTCTTTCTTTCTGCTCTTTTGTCTTTTGTCTTTTTTCCTTTCTATTTCCAACCGGATGAACATTCCCAGGTATCACACACGTGCAAAGCCAACCCTTCTAAACCGGTAGCTCGATTGAAACCATAGAAATATGTTGGGCATCCCATCCTGGATGCTGTTATTTTTGTTTTTCTCTCTCTCTCTCTTTCGCGCAGAACCTTGGAAGTTAGTTCATTGCGTCGCCTGTTCAGCTACATGAAGGCCTTTGTCTTGACCCATTGCCTCTGCCTCCTTCTGCTCCAGCGCGCCGGGCTCGGTCAGGTCAACACCAAGCCGCATGGCCTCAGCCACCTCCTCCGCCGGGCCGGTGAACCAGCGGTGTGCCCAGACAACCCACGAGCCGATAGCAAAGATGCCGATAATCCCCACCGCGACCACGGTGTAGTTCAGAGTCTGGCTGGTGACAGGGTTGGATTCAGGGAGACAGAACACGACGGTGATACACGCAATCCAGGCACATGCGCCTCCTGCAATCACTCGAGACATGCCTCGGAGGTTGAATGGTCCTTTCATGGCAGTGAAGTTGCGGTGCCAGATGAGACCGATGAGGATAGGGAGGCCGTATGAGATGTACAGGCCGATGGTCGCAATAGAGGTTGCAGCAGAGAAGGCGACGCTCGAGCCGAGGGATGGAAGAGCCAGAATGAAGGACAGAATAGCAGCGAGCCAGATTGTCCGGATGGGTGATCGGAATCGCTGGTCGACCTTGTGAAAGAATTCGGGAATGCCGCCATCCCGAGAGAAGGCGAACATCATTCGAGAGTTGGAAGTCATGGAGAAGAGGCCGCAGTGCCAGACACAGACTATTTTTGGGGGAGTGAAAAGGTCAGCAACAAAAAAAGAAGAAAAAATGTATGGGACGACAGGGTGAAGAGGAAATACGTACTCATGATGATGGAGAATACAGCCAGAGCCCCGTTCTCTCCAAACACATCGACCAGAATCTTCAGCACAGGCTGGGAATACTCGTTACTCAAGGTATCGTCGAAGTTCTGGATGGAGAAGAGGAAGGCCAGCAAGACGAAGAAGCCAAAGATGGCACTGAAGCCGACGCTCGAGACGACACCGATGGGGGCACTCCAATCAGCTTGGCGGGTCTCCTCGGAGAGATGAGCAGACGCGTCGAATCCCGTGAGCGTGTATTGGGACATGAGAGAACCACACATTGCTATGTAGGCGGGACTGGCTCGCACACTCCATCCGATTCCATCGAGGCCCGTACCGTCGTAGAATGTGGAAAACCTTTTTTACCCAAAGAAATTTAGCCATTACCCAAAGGATGAAAATAGAAAAGACAATAAAGAAGCGCATATCAGAACCAATACTTAGATTTAGATTCACTTACACAAATTTCCCAGATTGGTGTGTCGGCGCCTTTGCCAAAACAGCGATGGCCTGATCAACCTTGCGTTAGCCATCAAGGACAGGATAATAATGCTATTATAATCGGCTTGGAAGATTGTACTCCGGGAGGATTTGATATGTGGGCTCGAAGGCACGTACGATGGCAGTGACTCCTGCGCTATGGAGGAAAATGGAGATGTTGTTGAGATACTTGAGGATGTGTACTCCGAAGGTATTCACTAGTCCCTGCTCTTTGTGTTAGTCTGGTGGAAGTGCTGCTAGATGAGAAAGGGTATACTGTGACTTACATGAGAGATGAGCACGGCGGCGTAGATGCCGATCGTCTGTGCTGCGCTTCCCTCAAAGTCCGGATTTTTCACCTTGGCCGCCGTTGCGATCAGGCCGGCCAAGCCAAAGCTGATGCCTGTGGTCACGGCCACCTGTCCGAGCAGATTGAACCAGCCTGTCAACCTAGAAAACTAGACGTCAGACCACGGGGTTTGTCTTGTGTGCGTTCACCTGCACAATTTCTCCAGCCCGTCTGGAACTAATTACTTACCACGCAGCAAAGGGGCTCCAGCGGGGAGGGGCGAGCATTGCAGCCCAAAAATATGGGCCTCCACTCGTGGGAATGGCAGAGACGATCTCGGCCATGGCGATAGCGACGAGCATGGTGAAGAAGGAAACCAGTATCCATCCGACGCTCATGACACCCGGGCCACCCGTGTTGAGGCCATAGCTGAATAAGGTCGTGATGCCCGTGATGACACTGATGATGCTGAAGGACACACCAAAGTTGTGTGCCAGGCCCCAGTCTCTCTTCAGCTCTTGCTTGTATCCAAACTGGGCCAGGCGATCCTCATCGTGCCCCTGTCCTGGGTTGGAGGCTCTGCGCTCTACCGTTGGCTCAGCCATTACCTGGGATTTTTGCTGCCCAGATCACAGATGCTGAAGGTGGCAAAAGTAACTAAGTAATTGTTAAGCAAGTGAAAGAAGAAAGAAGAGCCTTTGGTTGAAGCGTACGGCCGCTTGATGATTATGAATACCCAATGATATGACGGGGGCAGGTCGGATGTGATAGCGGTCAGCCCCTGTCGATGGGATTCAGAAGAAGGCTTGGCTGGCACGTAATCAATATGACTGTCGAAGCTGGAGAAAGAGAGAGGAGGGGAATGAATCTGGTCGAGGTCCGTCGAATCTCCCGTCTTATACCAACCTTCACCTCAGATGTAGACTTTCAATTTGGTTATCTTGGTTTTTCGAGTCATGATACGAGAGGGAGTGCGTACGCCTTGTCGTGAGCCAGGTGAATATATTATTATGGAGAAATATATATCTCGTTGCGGTACTTGACCTTTTTTCCCTTTTTCCTTCCTTCTTCCTCCTTGCCTCGACTGACCCCCGCCGTATCAGCAAGCGAGTGGGCATGTATCTTATTTGGAGGCGGCCCAACGTTTTATCGCGGCGTAGCAGACCAATCAGGAGGGCAAGGAAAGACGACGGTCCAGGGGAGCTTATCTTTACGTCTCTAGCCCATATCAGCGCTAAGCTTGATCCTCTATAATGGTACCATACTGGTAAAGTAACTCTGGCAAGCCTGGGGGGCCTGCTTCTCTTCTGATTGTTGTCTGAAGTCTTGTCCAGGGTTGTCCAGACCGTCCCGTCTCTAGAGGGAACGCCACTGTTCCATTTCTTTATCAGGCGGGCAGTACTAAGACCGCGTCTGGCAATTTGAGCCGAGGCACGGTGGGCACTTCTCCCAAGCTCAGTATCGAAGTGTCAGTATTAATATCCATTACCTTCGTCTCTTAGAAATGAATGCACAATGTGCAGATAGATGGTAGGGAGATACCAAAAGAGACGAAACTGATCTTGGAATGCCGTGACTCTTCACCTTGGGGCATGAAAAAAAAATTATTTAAACACCTATCAGAGGGTGTCGAGATCTAAGAAGAGCATTGAAATCATTTTGATGATGTTTCTTTTATGAGATTTTTTACAATCAGATCCCTATCTCACCACTGGGAGAGCGATGAGAAGTGGACATCCGTGGCTGGTTGTTCAGTTCTGCGGGTGTACAATTAAGGAAAAGGAGAGAAAAATAACAGAATTGTTACTTAACTCGGATATTTATGATACCTTCTCATTAAGGCACAAGTCATAGGATATAACATACTGGCCTGTCTGGCCATAAGTATACTATCAATATGTACACCTCCGTTCGCCACCCACCGAGGCTAATAAAAACAGAAGCGAGAAAGACAATAAACTTCCCAGTAAATGCAAGTACAGACTGGCCAGAATGCCTTACAGCTTTAGCTCGCCCGGGCCCGGCGGTCTGGGACATCGGCACCGGCTCGGCCAAAGTCTCGCTATTGTGAGAACGGAAATAAGGAAGTACTGTACAGCAGCAACTGCTTCGCTGGTCACTCCACTGCAAAACGCGACGGCCGAGTGACGTCAAGTGCGTGTGTTCAGAGGGTCGGTCCTGCTTTATTCTGTGCCGATTTCTCACGGAATTTCTCACGGAATTTCTTGCTCCCACGACGCGACGCTACCACGTGGTGTAGGGACTTTTTTCAGGCATAAATGGTTTTTTTTCTGTACATAATAGGACTCTGTACATACACATCTCTTCTTATGAATTAGGAAAACTTCTCTGGCTATTACCATTCAACTCCTTGTGCCCCAGACCGCTTTCGTCAGGAGCAGCGGAGATCAACAAAACACGGCGATCATTAGACCCTCGCTCTCTTCTTTTCCAAGCCCGTCCTCTGATTTTATATAACAGCAGGAAGAAGAAGAAAAGTAAGAGAAAAAAACAAGGGATGGTTGATAGAGATGCATCTCCCGCTCCCCTGCGGGAGAAGATGGGTGAGGAAGAGCTGGGAAGCTCGAGCACAGGGTCTTTGGATCAGCATTCTCAACCCCACCTCCACGACCCCCATCATTACCAACCCAGGCCAGACGAGGACGTCGAGCGCGGAGTTCCCATGTCAGACGTGGAAACGGATCACAGCGGTGACGAGGACGAAGACTGTCGTGATCCCAACGAGAAAGACCACCATGATGGCCACCGCCCTTGTGCTCTCGAGACACGGCCGACCTGGACCCGCTCTCGAAGCCGGAGGGGTAGCCAGAGGAGGGGTAGCCAGGCCGACGCCAGCGGTCTGTCGCTCAGTCATACATTATCGCGGAGAGAAACCGTCCTGTCGAGGCTACGGAGCCGGCCAATCCCTCAGTTCACTCATCCCTTGACACATCAAAAGACAACACCAGCCGAGCTCGTGGACTTTGAGGGGCCTGACGATCCCTACCGCCCTCTGAACTGGTCGACGCACAAAAAGGTCTCCACCACCCTTCTGTATGGCCTCGTCACCATGACGGCAACATGGGCCTCCTCCTCCTACTCTGCGGGAACAGATCAGATCGCCTCCCAGTTCCGGGTGAGCACCGAGGTGGCCACGCTGGGGACGACACTCTTCCTCCTCGGCTTTGGCCTCGGCCCCCTGCTGTGGGCGCCCCTCTCTGAGGTCTATGGCCGGCGGGCTGCTGTGCTCACCCCCATGTTCGTCTCTATCTGTTTCTCCTTCGCAACAGCCACTGCCAAAGACCTGCAGACCATCATGATCACCCGGTTCTTCGGTGCCTTCTTCGCGTCCGCACCCGTCACCAACACAGGCGGCGTCCTCGGTGATGTAGGTTTTTTTTCCTCCCTTTTCTCTCCCCAGGTTCTCATATTCCCTTCCTCTTTTCCTTTCTATTTTACCCAGTGACCAAGATTGGCTACTAAATCTCATCATTCCAGCTCTTCTCGCCGGCGCATCGTGGTATTGCCATGGCTGGATATGCCATGGCAGTTGTCGGCGGCCCGACTCTCGGTCCCATCGTCTCTGCGGCTGTCGTGCAAGTGCCCTATCTCGGCTGGCGATGGACCGAGTACCTCACAGGAATTCTCCAGTCGTTTGTGCTTCTCAACGCCATCATCTTCATCGACGAGACGTACCCTCCTGTCCTGCTTGTGGCCAAAGCACAGAGGCTGCGTCACGACAGCGGGAATTATGCGCTCCATGCCAAGTTCGAAGAGTGGGAACCAACCATATCTGAACTCTGCCGAAAATTCCTCGTCAGGCCGCTCCAGCTGCTTTGTACCCCCATCTGCTTCCTCATGGCCCTCTACGCCTCCTTCTGTTACGGAATTCTGTACATGCAGCTAGGCGCGGTGCCCCTCATCTTCGGTGAGCTTCGGGGGTGGAACCTGCTCCAGAGCGAGCTGCCCTTTCTCGCCATCTGCCTGGGCACCATCACGGGCGCCGTGCTGAACACTCTCAACCAGCTCGCCTACAACAAGGCGTATCATGCCGCGGGTGATCACGCAGTCCCGGAGAAGAGGCTGCCTCCCATGATGCTGGGATCCGTACTTTTCGCCGCAGGCCAGTTTATCACGGCGTGGACCGCCGAGCCTGAGAATGCGCCGTGGATTGCACCGGTTCTTGGGCTGTACCTCATGGGATGCGGGTTCAACACGATCTTCCAGGCTGCACTCAACTACCTCGTCGACACCTTCAGGATGTACGCAGGTAAGTTGGACCAAGAATATATAAGAGACCGTACTTGATTCTCAAAAGTCAGACTGCTAACAATTTTCTCTCTATATAGCCAGTGCGGTAGCCGCGAATACTTTTCTTCGCAGTGTTTTTGCGGCCGGTTTCCCTTGTAAGTAACTTGGTCAACTCAGTAAACTCTATTCTCGTCTTAAGAAGAAGATTTGTCATGCTAACTATCTTGGAACAAAGTGGTCATCAGTCCTTTGTATGCGAATCTCGGTGTCGGCCCGGGCCAGTCCATCTTTGCTGGATTCGCCACTCTGATGATTCCAGTTCCCTTTATTTTCTATATATATGGCAAGAAGATCAGGGCATCAAGCAAGTGGAGTAAGGGCAGCGTGTATTGATTTCATCCGCGACGACAAAAAAAAAAAAAAAAAAAAAAAAGGGGGGGGTAGAGCCCGGGGGGCAGGAGGGCATTATGGTGGGCATTG
>JACWST010000089.1:66937-137207 GCA_014850475.1 Cryphonectria naterciae
AGATAGATTATAAAATAAATGAAAAAAAAATAAGACAAAAAAAAAAGATAAAAAAAGAAAATAAAAAACAATATAACCCAAAAAAAAAAAAAAAAAAAAAAAAAAAAAAAAAGGGCGGTGCATTGTCCGGTGTTGGCGGCGTTATCCATCTAGATTTTGTATATACCGCATCATTAATTGAGGCTTCCTCAGTCGATAGGATGGTCACAATGGTACTGCAGGTGAATAGTGCGAGTGAGTCATCTCTTATCGTTTGCCTGTTGGTAATGTGAAAATTGCCTGTTTATATGTAAACCCTCACCTTTCTTTCCAAGGTGAGAGTCGTGTACAAAAATGTCCAGCCAGCAAGGCCCTCCCCCCTTCTGCCTTTGTTTTTTGCTTTCTTTTTTTCAGATGATATACCTAAATCCTCTCGGCCCTCTAGCCGAAGCTGGCACGTCTTCATCCTGGTCCTCGTTGAAGATTCTGTCCAGCTTCTTGTTCTCCCGCCAGAGCGAGAAGCTCAGGCCTGCCGAGACCACCGTAACAACAAGGCAAAAGGCGGTCGATATCCACGACCCCTTGACGTAGTACGGCTTCTCGCTCGCCGGGAAGACGTTCGTGCCCAGCAAGGGCCCGCACTGGCCCAAGGTCTGGAAGACGGCCCAGCCTCCGGTCCGCTTGCTCTCGGTGCTGTGCATGTTGGAAACCCACGACATCATCAGCGAGACGCTGACAAAGATCAGGATGGCGAGATAGACGCCGAGGTAGCGCGGGACGGGATCCTTGGTCGTGGCGAGCAAAATGAAGCCCACGGCGGCGACGAGGCCGAAGAAGCTGATAAAGGGCCCTCGGATGCGCAGCTTGTCGGCGGTGAAGTTGACGGCCAGGATGACAAAGAAGCAGAAGAGGTAAGGAGGGGCGGACAGGCCGTTGGCCTGGATGGAGGTGAAGACGCCGATCTCGGCGATGATGCTGGGGACGAAGAGCGGGAGGCTTGCGAAGGAGACCTATTCAAAGAAAAAGAGAGAAAGATCTCTGGTCAGCGGTGGCTGGGCCATTTTATCTTACTTGCAGCCTCGATTTTTTTGAGGGCCTTTTTTTTTCTTTCCAATCAAAGTAAAAAACTTACATTACAGCCAAAGTAGATGATTCCTGTCACAAAGCTACGCCAGTCCCTCAGGCCAGCGAGCATCTCCTTGACGCGCACACCGGTGTGCTGGCCCTCGTCGGTGTCGGCCACCTGGCCCTGGTTGACGCAGTACGAGGCGACCTCCTTCTCCCGGTCTGTAAGGAAGCGCGCATCGCGGATGCTGTCTGGGAGCATGAAGAAGGCGACGATGGTCATGAGCATGGTGGGCAGGCCCTCGATGAGGAACAGGATGCGCCACGAGGGCACACTGCTCTTGATGAGCAAAATAGCGTAGCCCAGGGCGCCACCGTAGGCGTTTGCGAGGGCGCTTCCGGAGATGAAGATGCCCTGTCTGAAGCCGACCTTGTCGCGCGGGTAGAAGAAGGACAGGTAGACAGGCACGCCGGCGTACATGGCCTCGAAGACGCCGAGGAAGAAGCGGATGGCGGCGAGACCAGAGAAGTTATGGACGGAGGACTGAAGGGAGGAGAGGGTGGACCAGGCGAAGACGACAGCGGCGGCCCAGATGTGGGCGGGAAATTGTTTCCAGCCGGTGACGGTCCACATGGAGCAGATGTAGCCGATGTAGAAGATGGTGCCGAGCAGGTTGTACTGATTCCCGACGAGGCCGATGCCGTCGTCCAGGCCGGCCTCGTGGGCGTTGCCCAGGTTGGAGCGGTCCAGGACGGAGAGCATGTAGATGACGAAGATGACGGGCATCAGGTGCCAGTCGAGTTTACGGATGTAGGCGGCCTTCTCCTCGTCGGTAGGGGCCAGGGCATCATCCTCGCCCTCGTAGAACTTGTCTGCCTTTTCGACCTCGTCAAGGTCAGGCTTGGCCAGGGCCGACAGGCCGTGCTCTGGGGATGGTGACATTTTGTTTTTAATAAGAAAAAAATGGTCTCGTGCCTGCTACGATAGAGAAGGTACGGAAAGTCAGCTGTAAATTAGCTGTGATGGTCCGTTTCTCTCTCGAACTGGTCGACGACGATGATGACAACAACAGGAGGGCGGAGGACGGGAGTGAGCCAGTATCAAAGGGAGAGAGGTCAGGTGAGTAGGACAAAATGCACCAAAACCAAAGCGGCATGACGATTCCTTTTTATTCTGAAGTTCCGCTTGACACAAGAAGACAAGGCCATACTTTGTCTCTTCCCCCCGCATCATGTCTCTCAAAACCCCCACTCATCCTCCTCCTTCGTCTCCTCGTTTTAGTGAGCGGTGATGCTTCGGTCGATTTCTGGGGAACGCGGGGCAACCATCTGGGGTGTTCTGGTGTTCTGCATGCTGTATCCTGTCATCTTCCCATCCATCACGCCGACGTTAGCGGTGGATGAGGGGCTCCGTTATTGGTTGAGCATCAAGGGATCTGCAGGTTGCGCGGCACGTTGCAAGGATCACATCTGCTTGGGCTTGCTGGGTTGGGCCAGCTCCTCTCATACCGCCATACATGAGACACCCACAAAGTACTTTTTGTACAAGAAGGACGTACCCTCTCGTGTTGACAGCTGCATGATCGATCGTGGGCTGCACCACCCAAACTCGTCCTTCTGCTCGATCGTACTCATGCTGTCGGCGGAGGAGGAGGAAGAAGAAAAGAAAGAAAGACCACAGCAGGCTCACCAAGGAGAATGGCTGGTGTCATACTGTATCATGTATGGTACTGTCATAGTAGCCATCGGAGCGGATCTGCGCAGCTCTCTTGAATGGTTCAGACACGGCGATATTTACCCTCTATGGAGCTCTCTTACATTACTGTAGAGTTCAATGGTCAACGATGGGGCCCTGTCGTGCCTGCCAAGCTGTGTGGATCGTGGAGAGAAAGAGCCCATGAGAGCCAAGAGCCTGGCAGCCTGGGGAAGGAACTTGGCACTGGGGGAATGTCTAGTGCCATTGTTCTAGACCAGATCAAGCAAATCCGGGGTTCAAGTCCAGGCCACAAGTCGCCAGGGTAAACAATCTCCCGCTGAGCTCTGTACTCCACCGGTCTCGGCAGTAATTGTCAACACAACGTATGATGATAGAGCTCCGCACTCGGCCCTGGTGGTAGGTATTTGTTATACACGCTTCGTGATTCAACAATTTGAGACCAGAGGAAAGGGAAGGGAAAGAAAAGAAAGCAAAGAAAAGGTCTCGTCCCGAAATTAAACATGACAACCTAGTATGTACGAATATAGCACATCTGGCATGAGATGATGAATCGCAACAAGAAAAAAAGTATGAAATTATGCTTTGGACAGACCGTAGGCAGTCACCCTAACCCCACCACCACATATTCACACGAAAGGAGTCATCGCCATGGGTCTTCCCTCTACCTGTTTGTGCTTCGGACGCCGAAACACTTCGTTGTTCCCTTGGGACTTTCCATCGAACCACTTTTACCAACGTGAATCCACATCTACAGCTCGTTAGAGACCTTGTCATCTCATCATCCTGCTCCTGATTTGCTGTCCTCATCATGGCTACTGCGGAGGGCGCCGCCAAAGAATACATCAGCGTCCCGCACGAGACCGCCCTGCGCTTCACCCAACGGGTTCTCGAGGCCCATTCCGTATCTCCAGAAGACGCAGCAGTCGTAGCTGATAATCTTGTCTCGGCCGACCTGCGCGGTGTGGACTCGCACGGCATCAACCGCCTCCCTTCGTACCTGAAGCGCCTGCGCCAACAGGTCCTGGATCCCAAGGCCAGCCCGACGTTGGAGCAGGTCACGCCTGTAGTCGCACGTATGTGACAACATTAAAAAAATGAAGATGGTTCGACCCAATGCCCTCTTTGGCCATCACTGACTTGCCCACCAAATATCCTAACAGATGTCGATGGCCACAATGCCTTCGGCGCTGTCGTTGCCAAGAAGGCCATGACGGCCGCAGTGGACATGGCAAAGATATACGGCATCGGCATGGTGGCCTGCAAGCACAGCAACCACTTTGGTATGTCGGCATGGGTGGTGCAGCAGGCCCTCGACGCAGGCCTGATGTCGCTCGTCTTCACCAACAGCTCGCCCGCCCTGCCCGCCTGGGGAGGCAGGGAGCAGCTGCTGGGCGTGAGCCCCATCGCCTGCGGCGCGCCGGGGGAGCCCATCCCTTTTATACTCGACATGGCCCCCTCGGTGGCGGCCAGGGGCAAGATCTACAAGGCCCTGCGGAGGGGGGAGCCCATCCCGGAGGACTGGGCGCTAGACAAGCACGGGAACCGCACGACAGACCCGGCCGAGGCCCTGGATGGCGGGACTATGCTGCCCATGGGGGGCCCCAAGGGTTCAGCACTGGCCATCATGATGGATGTCTTCTCTGGCGTCCTGTCAGGCTCAGCCTATGCTGGTCATGTGGCGGGGCCCTATGACCCCTCCAGGCCGGGAGACGTGGGCCATTTCATCGTGGCCATGCGATCCGATCTCTTCATGAGCACAGAGGACTTCAGGTCGAGGATGAGATATCTCTACGACCGCGTGGTGGGCTCGGAGAAGATGCAAGGGGTCGACCGTATCTATTTCCCAGGCGAGATTGAGGTGGCGCGCAGGGAAGAGAGGCTCAAGTCAGGCATCCCATATGCAAGGGCAGAGATCGATGTGCTAAACCAGGAGGCAAATGCAGCCGGTGTGGACCTATTAGTATAAAGAAATAAAGGGTGTGTGCTGGTGAGAAGAAAATAAGAAGAAAAAAACAGGCAAATTTCTCGCCATATTAACATAGGTAATAATTCACACGCCTAATCTTCCAGGCTCTACTATAATTGGGAGACCAGGCTTGGGGGAGGCCAATGCTTCATACTGCTTGATGGAGTTCAGGTCCTCTAGTGCTGGCTGGCTCCTGCGGGCGAATCCCCTGTAAGCACTGTACTGTAGCCCCTGCTATTTGCTCCTTCCTGCCCACAAGTTAGTTGCGCTTCCCGCTGCTGTGGGAACATTTCCCCCCCACACAGCACGTAATCCAGTACATGTATAATACCATTGGCCAAAGGGCATCATGCGTGATAGCGACCCTGAGAAGCTCTACTTCCGGCCTCAGTGCAGAGGAGAGACAGCATGCGCTGGAGAGACCTGTGTCATGATTATTATTATTATTATTTCCCATAATCGAAATACACAACATGACAGACCTCGGACGCGATGCGACAACATCGCAGCCCAAAGAAGATAGACAGGCCAGACCTTCTGTGCCGGACTATCTCGCGGATTATGACCTCGGTCGACCCATCCAGCCCATCAGAGGTATGAGACAAGGCCTACCCAACTATGGCGATCCGCACTTTGCCCTCTTCCTCCGCAAAGCCTTCATCAAGGCCCTCGGCTACAGCGAGGACGCCCTTTCGCGGCCCATCGTGGGCATCGTCAACACGTATTCCGCCTTCAACCCCTGCCACGCCAACGTACCGCAGCTCATCGAGGCGGCCAAGAGGGGCGTGCAGCTGGGCGGCGGGCTGGCAATGGAGTTCCCCACTATCAGCATCCACGAGTCCTTTTCCTCGCCGACGAGTATGTTTCTGAGGAATCTGATGAGCATGGACACGGAGGAGATGATCAAGGCGCAGCCTGTGGATGCCTGTATTGTCATTGGGGGTGAGTGATGCTGCTGCAGCTGCTGCAACTACTGCTGCACATGATCCCTCGAGAAGCTCACACATTCGAGCCCTACTACAGGATGTGACAAGACAGTCCCTGCCCAGATCATGGGAGGCATCTCGTCCGGCAAGCCTGTGCTGCCCTTGATCACGGGTCCGATGATTCCCGGCAGCTTCAGGGGCCAGAGGATCGGCGCCTGCACCGACTGCCGGAACAACTGGGTTGCGTACCGTGGCGACGAGCTCGATGTCGAGGATATCTCGGAGCTCAACGCAGAGCTGGCACCTACCGCTGGGACGTGTGGCGTGATGGGTACCGCGTCGACCATGGCCTGCCTCGTCGCCGCACTAGGGCTGATGGATCTGAGGGCTGGAGCGTGAGTCTTATCCCTATTAGGTCTCGAGTGGTGTATCCTCTAGCTGTTGTATTAATTCTACTATTGTACTAAACCACAACTAAACAGGACAGCCCCAGCGGTATCAAGCACACGCCTTCGTGTGGCCGAGGACACAGGCAAGAAGGCCGTCCTAGCAGCACAGTCCCTCACAAATGGAAGCGAAAGCCCGCTCTCCCTGGCCACAGTGCTGAGCGAGGCCTCTTTCCACAACGCCGTTACTGTCCTCCAGGCCATAGGAGGCTCCACAAACGGCATCGTCCACCTGCTCGCCATCGCCAACCGCCATCCCGCCGTAGCAGGCAAGGTCACCCTACAGACGATTGACGAGATCGGCCGCAAGACACCTCTGCTTGTGGACCTGAAGCCGAGCGGTGACAACTACATGACCGACCTGCACAATTCCGGGGGGATGCTAGCCCTGTTGCATACGCTGCGCCCGCTATTACGGCTCGAGGCGATGACATTGACAGGGCAGACGATAGGACAGGTTCTAGACGCTTCCCCGTTCAGAACCTTTCCGTTCTCGCGTGCCATCATCCGGCCGCTCGATGACCCCGTCTACGAGTCTTCGTCGCTGCTCGTCTTGAGAGGAAACCTGGCGCCCAATGGGGCCGTCATGAAAGCCAGCGCCAGCAAATACCGGCACCTCCTCTCCCACCGCGGCCGGGCGGTCGTCTTTGCCGGGCCGGCGGACCTGGCTGCGCGCATAGACGACCCTGGCCTCGTCGTGGACCAAGACTCCGTACTAGTCCTGCAAGGCATCGGTCCCGTAGGCTTTTTGAACCCTGGGATGCCAGAGGCGGGACTGGTCCCCATCCCCAGAAAACTTGCCGTCCAGGGCGTACAGGACATGCTTCGCCTCTCGGACGGACGCATGTCGGGCACGGCAGGCGGAAGTGTCATCCTGCACATCTCGCCCGAAGCGGCGCTGCCCGAGAGCATCCTCGGCATCGTCAGGGATGGGGATGTGATCGTGTGTGATGTGGACAAGAGGCTGTTGGAGGTAGAGCTGAGTGCGGACGAAATCGACCGCAGGATAGCAGAGAGGAGAGAGAGGCTGAATGGGAACAAGGAGAGCCGCGGTCCGAGTGAGAGGATGAGAAAGCCGGTCCGGGGTTACAGGGGTCTCTATGAACGCCATGTGAACCAGGCAGAAGATGGCGTGGACTTTGACTTCCTGACGGCTGCAGGAGCGGAACATTCTGGCTTCTGACCTGGGGGGGGGGACCCTAGGCCATCTCACGCAGCAGGATGGGCGTGGAGGAGGAAGAAGAGGAAGAACAAGAGGCCTCTCCTGACGCTCGTCTAGGCGCAGACTTTATAGCACATGAGTAGTAGTTGTAGCTGATCTGAGAGGACATATGTAGAATCTCCCAGACACAGCAGATTGTTCAGGTCGATAGGTGCCTCATGTATATGGGGCAGCAATCGTCTACCTTCTCGGTATCATCCATCACTCCAGTAAGTTTCATTTACCAACAGCGACTAAATAGGGCAGAAGAATACTGTTGAGAAACCAACCGACTGGTGGCGACTGTGTGATCCCCACTGGGTACATTTCGATTTGACAGGGTTTGTAAAGCACATGAAGGGCTGTGAAGCCCGATTGAGTGTGCACAGAGTTACGATGACAGCCTCGTGACGTCAAGCTATATCCCAGCCTCACCTCGAGCAGTAGCAACGCACATTCGCCAGAAGTTCACAATGGCTGCATGGCCTACATCTCTGAAACCCCCAATGAGAACCACCGCAATTGAGCTGATGAGGTGCACGTACGAACCCCGTGGGGGATCTATGTGGGCTGCTGTACATGGTGTGGCTGTGGCCAGGGGACCCTGTGTGTCATTGTTTCCAGGCTTTTATTTTAATTTCTTTCCAAGAGGGACGGCCCGAGATCGCATGGCCCTCGCGTTAACGTGAGAAAAAGAAGAAGAAAAAGAAGAAAAACTCTCTCTGCGCGCCGCCAATGCTTGAGGTTAAAGTAAGGGCCATGTTTCGGTGGGGGAGAAAAAGACAATCTCCCGTGTGTTTGTGTATAGTGGCGGGTATTGTAGGCCAAGCATGAGTGGAGATCAAAGACAAAGGAACAAAACGAAAAACTGCTGTGGAGCGATCCACTTTTACGGCTCTTGGGTGTCCATCGGTCACGGCAGATGCTCGAACGGTTTTTCTTTTCTAAGACGCTAATTTTAAACTGATTTTAAAGAGGTGGCAAGAAAGAGAGAGAGCGGGCGCGTCACAACCTCGTTCTATGAACATCCAAGTGCGCTGGTATAGAGAGGCGAAGGCGTCTATCTCTTGTAGAGAGCAATCACCTAACGGTCGACTCCGAAGCGTAGCCGCCTAGAGGTTGTCCGAGCCAAAAGGTCTCTCGCTCGGCATGACCGACCTATGTGCAGTGCTCAGAAGACTTGCGAGAGAAGCGGATCCGGCTCCAGCAAAACTTTGATCAAATCACGTAAAATCACGTAAATTTTACAGCATGGTGCAGCTATGTTTCCACCTGGATCGCAACTTTCAATCACCCCAATCTTGGCCTCTAAAGTCGATCAGCCAACTGAGATTTACTCCTGGAAAGGAAAACGACGGCTTAAGAAAGGTCGTGAGGGTCGACGTCGTGGGCAACATGAGCATCGAGCAGATATAAAACCCATGGACAGCGCCAGGCCTACCTCCGTCTTGCCTTACAGGCCGCCCCAGCCTTGAGAGAAGGCTGCCTCATACCATCATACTGTGGTATGAGCTATGAACAGCCTCGCCCGGTCACTTCCGGTCCACTGGTCGGGCCAGAACCGGCGCACATAGTCCGGACTTTTTGTGGATAGATGAGCAATGCAACCCAGGCTAGTGGGCAAGGCTGGTGAGACAGAGTCAGAAGGTTTTTTTCCCTCCTTTGCTTTTTGCTTTTTGCCATCGTCTGGTCCCATCCGATTGCGGCCCTCGGGAGTTGCAACAGGATCAACCGTATTTATGACTGTAATGCCCTGTTGTTGTTACTGTGGTTCCTGGTCTTGATCTGTTTTCTTGAAACGCCTGACCCAGCACTGCTCTCTTCACGTATATCTTCTCTCGGGACACGAAATCAGGCGGACTCCCAACATTACCATCTCAGCCAGTCCGTATAATTACTTACCTGCGACACACAAGATGAGGATACCGTCCGCTATGCAGGAGAAACCTGCAAGGCCTTTGGACCTCGAGGAAGCCTCGGATTCGTCTGGGACGCCGGACAAGAAGTCTGGGGCGTCGAGCCCACCCGAGTATGTCAGGACGAGCGCCAGCCTGGCGCGGGAGGAGGGCGAGGAGATCAACTATCATACTCTTTCATGGTGGTAAGTCGATCACTGGGGGTTAATGCACCCTGCTGTGGGGAAGAGAGAGAAGTTTGTATGGAGAGCAACAGGCATTTCTGACATGGGGATGGCGGCAAAACAGGCGCGCGGCCGTGGTGCTGGTCGCAGAAACCGTGTCCCTGGGCATCCTGTCGCTGCCCTCGGTCATGGCCACTTTGGGACTCGTGCCGGGAATCATTGTTATCATCGTCATCGCCATCATATCCGGTTACTCGGGCCTGGTCTTTGGAAAGTTCTGTCAGCTGTATCCAAACATCCGATCCTTCGGCGACGCGGGCGGGGTGATGGGAGAGACACTGTGGGGCCCGGCGGCAGGACGCATCTGCTTCTTGGTCCTGGGCTGGGGTCAGACCATCTTTATGGTCTTCGTGATGGGTAGCCACCTCCTGACGTGGACGATCGCCCTCAACAACCTGTCCAACAGCTCACAGTGCACGGTGATGTGGGCCGGAGTGGGACTGGTCGTCTTCTTCCTCTTCAACGTGGGACGGACGCTCAAGTACACGTCCTACATGAGCATCGCGTCGTCTCTGTCCATCCTCTCGGCGGTCCTGGTGACCATCGTGGACGTGGCCATCGAGAAGCCGATCGGCAGCACGAGCATCGACATCTCCCGGCAGATAGGATTCGCGAATGGGTTCCTCGCGGCGACCAACATCTCCATCGCCTTCTGCGCCCACTCGTGCTTCTTCACGGTCATGAGCGAGCTCAAGAACAAGAAGGACTGGCCCAAGGCCCTTCTCGCCCTGCAGGTCCTGGACACGTCGCTGTACCTGGTCTCGGCTATCGTCATCTATGTCTATGTCGGACCCGATGTGCCGTCCCCCGCCCTGTCCGCTGCCGGCACTGCGGTGGTTCGCAAGGTAATCTGGGGTATTGCCCTGCCGACGATCGTGATTGCGGGTGTCATTTATGGTAAGAAAACCCCACCACACCTTTTCCAAATACTCCGAAGAGTTCTTCCAGCTGACGCATCAAACAAGCTCACGTGGCCGGAACCTTCATGTTCGAGCGAGTGTTTGGGGGTACAGAACATGTGGCGAGACGGACACGGCTTGGGACGGCCGTGTGGATTGGGATGATGCTTGGGATCTGGGTGCTCGCTTTTGTGATTGCCGAGTCGATCCCCATCTTCAACAGCTTGTTGAGCCTGGTGGCCGCGCTCTTTGTGAGCTGGTTCTCGTACGGAGTGCCCGGGCTGATGTGGCTGTTCCTGCACCGGGGAGAATACTCGCAGCGGCGGATTGGACTGGTTGCGAATATCGGCCTGGTGATTGTTGGCCTCATGTTCTGTGTCCTCGGCCTGTGGAGCACAGTGGTCAGCATCGAGGGCAGCAGCTCATCAAAACCGTGGACGTGTGCCAGCAATGCCTAAGAGGAGGGGAGTGCGGTCAAAGTTCCCTCGTGTACTATGTATTATATAGCTGAATTCCAAGCGTTTCATGTGAGACCAAACCACCCCGTTCGCAGAGGATGGAGGGAGGGAGGGAGATGTCGGCTGTGCGCTGCTTGTTGCGTCCTTGGGTCGAGAATATGCCGGAGGAAGCCCATGGATCGTGTCTGCGTCCTAGATGCGGGTATCTTATCCTGGGAGGGTACTCATCCGTCATCAGCTGCTCGTTCACCCGCGGGCTGTGAAGAAGGGGTTATGTGGTATGGTGTCTCATGGCGTAGCTGTACATTTGTGTGTGTGTCCCTCCCTCTTTTCGTGTACAACATGTGACCAAGCCCCTCCCCTCCTTCCCTCTCTTTCGCATCCATATTGGCCATTGTAAAGCTCGCTCGCCAAGAAGAATGCGCTTCTCGCAGGCTAATGGCGTAATCTGGGTTGAGGGTGGGATGGATGTCGCTTCGCCGAGGACTGATCCGATTCTAAAATGCCGTGTGAGAATATCTACGATCTGGGTGAACCTACCTTTTTCCCATCATATTGTCTTTTCTGATAAAGCAGCCTTATGTTGGTGATGAGCGTTCGAGACTAGTCACACGGCGCTTTCAGGCGAGAAAAGTACTTTGACTTTGACAAGTGACCAAGATGTCGCGTGGGATGGTTGCAGCAGCATGTGAGATGTTTCGCAGCAGGGCACCCCACAGCGTACCGACATACTGTTCTGTACATCCCTGTAATCCCCCACACTACTGCTAAATCATATCGTAGATGGGCACTGCAACCATACACCAAACGTACTGTGCTACAGTGGTTGCCCAGGCACGCTAGGGCCTTTAGGGGCCCCATTACAACCCCTCTGGACCCTGAAATTCGGCGCGGAGCCCTGCTCTAGGGCTGGAAAGAAGAAAGAAAAAAAAGATGGTTATCGCGTAAACTCGGTTCCAGGGCATGTGATTGCCCATTTACAAATTACAATACATCCCCTGCCTATCTCAGTCTCCTCCATCTTCATTACTTATTCACCCTTGTCCGAGATACCAGCGCTACAAAGCATCCTGCCTCCTGGTTCTATTCTTTTGTGCTGCACAGCGCATCTCCTCCCATAATAATTTTTGCCTTCTAGACTTGTATTATACTATGCTCTGGCGGTAGTGGCCATATGGCGCGGCCCGATCCCTTCATTCAACCTCAGCCTCCTTTTGCTTATATTTCGTCGCTCCTACGAAGCCAAGAGCAACTTGTCTCTTGACCCTCGTCCTCTTCCTTGGCTGCTTTTCCTGCCCCTCGCCACCGTGGACGACACGACGACGACGACGACGACAGTTCCCCACCGTCTCCTTATCCTCTAGAGTATCCACTCCTATGCTCCGTCGTGCCCAACAGTCCTTACCGTCTCCTACCGCGGGCTCACCTACTCCGGCCTGACGCCTTGTCGAGACCCACTCCCCCCTCCCCTTCCAGTTTCGCGATAGAGTCGCAGCCGTGCCTACAGCCATGGGGGATCGCAAGTCATTAGTACGCGATAGCACGCCTTCCGGAAAGCCACTGCTCCAGAAGAAGCACAAGCACCGCAGCTCCGACGGCCCCCTCGACCCTGACCTCGACCTCGACCTCGACCTCGATACCGACCACGACCATGACCAGCTCGATCGCGGCCGCGCCTACCAGAATAGCTACTATTCTGGCCCTCCGCCTCCCAACCGCCGACCGTCTCCCCTCCTCGCCACCGCCGACTCGAGCTCGCGGCCTGTCTCGAGACACACAAATGCGTCGGTCAGCGCATCCGGCACGCCTCGCCGGCCCGCGTTCTCCCGGAGGAGTACCCTCCGCAGCCGCTCGCCCGCGACGAATGCGCGCCTCGCCGCCCGCAAGAAGTACACCTATGCTGCCGTCTTCCTCGTCATATCCCTCGTCTCCTTCTGCGTCCAGACGGAGCTGGCCGCCTACGTGCAGCACGACCTGGGGTGGAACAAGGCATACTGCATGCTGTACCTGACCCACGGCAGCTGGGCGCTGCTGTGGCCCGCCCAGCTCCTCATTCTCCGCCTGCAGAAGCGGGACATGCCGTGGCCTATCTTCTGGAGGAAGCACGTCTGGCTGTGTCGCACCACGGCGCAGATGGTCCACGGCCGTACCCTCGAGGTCCCACACTACCACCAGGCGCGAAGCCCCATCCGCTACATGCTCAAGACCACCGTCTTTGTCACCAGCGCCCTCACCGTCGCCGGCCTGAGCTGGTACATCGCCGTCGACCTCACAACCCCGTCCGACTTGACGGCCATCTACAACTGCTCTGCCTTCTTCGCCTACGCCTTCTCTATCCCCTTGCTTAAGGAGCCCTTCCGCCTCGACAAGTGCTTCGCCGTCGTCGTCGCCATCATCGGCGTCATCGTCGTGGCTTATGGGGACACAAAGCAGGGAGGAGGAGGAGGAGGAGGAGGAGCATCGCCCAACGACCCGTCGACCAGCGGGGCGGGAGACGACGGGAACCGGTTCCTGGGCAATGTTATCATCGGCTGTGGCTCTGTCCTCTACGGTCTCTACGAGGTCCTGTATAAGAGGTTTGCCTGTCCGCCCGAGGGCTGCAGTCCGGGGCGGGGCATGGTTTTTGCCAACCTGGTCGGCAGTCTGATCGGGTGCTTCACCCTCTTGGTGTTGTGGTTTCCCCTACCTCTGTTGCACCTCGCAGGGCTCGAGAGATTCGCTCTCCCCACCGGCGCGACCGCCTGGTGGCTCTTCCTGTCGGTCGTCATGAATGCCACTTTTGCCGGGTCCTTCCTCGTCCTCATCAGCCTGACGTCGCCCGTCCTGAGCTCCGTCGCGTCGCTCCTGACCATCTTCATCGTCGCCGTGAGCGACTGGTTTCTGACCGGTCAGCCCCTGAGCCTGGCCGCCATCGTAGGCGGCCTCATGATTATTGTGGCTTTTGTCATGCTTTCCGTGAGCACATGGCGGGAGATGGCCGAGGAGGAGCGCCGGAGGGAGCTGAATATTGACGACGCCGACGTGGATGCCGATGATCACGGCAGTGACGATGACGATGCGAGCGACAAGGCGAGCAGCCACAGCGACTAAGAAGAGGGAGCTTGTGGGCTTTTGTTCTTTTTTTTTGGGGGGGGGGGATTGCTTGTTCCTCTTTTCTTCTTTCCTTTTCCTTTTTTTCGGGAA
Organism: Cryphonectria naterciae; assembly: GCA_014850475.1. NCBI lineage: Eukaryota > Fungi > Ascomycota > Sordariomycetes > Diaporthales > Cryphonectriaceae > Cryphonectria > Cryphonectria naterciae. The sequence goes on from JACWST010000089.1 coordinate 80,918, forward strand.
TGAGCAAATACAGGCGTTTCTTGGGATACACAGACATGTCATGACACTGGCATAGCTTGCAGAAGAAGGTGACCTCATGATGTCGTCTAGAGGGTTTCTATACGGAGTGGACAAACAACATGGGCATCTAGCATGTTGGTGTATTGGAGTTGGGCTCGCTTGAATAGAGCCTAGAAGATCGATCAGATAGTAGGTATATCGGAGATGGTCATGAGTGCATTACAGGAACGAGATATATATATCCTCTCTGGCATGGCATGTGCAAGCATGTCAATTATGCTCTATCATCAACAACGGGGAGCCAGAGCCAGATTTGATATGACAGCTCGTCATATCATGGGAGGGAAAACATGTTGGGACAAGAATAAATGACACATTCACTGTATCTCTCTCATGAAATATCTCCTCCAACCCCTTCCCTCCTAACAAGCAGACCTAGCCCCACGCTCTTCCATGGCCAATACCAGCCAGGGTCAAAAAGACCTATTATCTCGTCCCACTCTGCTGGATCCTTAACATCGCCAAGCTCCAACACCTGGAGATTCTTCCACCTAGATTGCTCATAAGGGTTGCTGGTGAGCTCTAACATGTATGTGCTTTGCCTCCTTGGGCGCTGAGTAAGGTGCTGCGTAAGGTGCTGCGGCCTGTGGACGGCGGTCATGTTGCCGATGCTCATCTGGCGCCGCTTTTCCCAGAGATGGTCGTCCCGCGGCTTCAGCTGGAGAAAGATGCGCTCGGCGCTGGGCATTTTAAGAATGATTTGCGAGAAGGCTTTGGGACTAGGATCGACGGCGATGTAGCTGAAGTCGCGGATGGTCGCGGGGTATAAGGGCCACTGGGGAGGGGAAAAGTATCCACCGAAGAGCTGCCCCAGCATCGACGGTTCACGCCGGCCAGTGCTATTACTGTCGAGGTTCTTCGTGCGCCAGCCCTCGCTGACGAGCAGACGCTTCCATGGACGGATGGTGAAGAGATCACAGGGGACGCAGCTGGGGCGTAGGTGTCTGAATGGGTCTGCTTCTGGAGTGCGCGGTGACGCTGGAGGGGGTGGCGACGCTGGAAGCTCCGGAGGTTGTGACGCCCTTGTGCTGCTAATTTCGCTATTGTTTCTATTGTTGCCACTGCTGCTGCTGCCCCTACTGCTTCTGTTGCTGCTGCTGCTGCTAGGGCAGCGTCGTCGTCGTCGTCGTCGTCGTCGTCGTCGTCGTCAGTCATTGTCTCCGTCTTCGTCTCCGGGAGCCTTCGACTTGTTATTCTGGCCATCTCACTCGAATCATCCTCCAAAGACAGCGATAGAATACGTGGAGGCTGGGGGCACCTCCACTCATGGCCCATAGAACTCATCCTACTCAGTAAGACTGTCAAAATAACTGGGTTGGCCATGATGGTGAAGCGCTGAGGATTGATGGTCTCAAAGATCAGCCTCCAAAGCCAGTTATTGTCCGTGTTGATGACCGCCATCTTGATCTGATGAAGCAAGATCTCTCGAAACTCGTCATATTCGCCCCTACGGCTCTTCTGCCGCAACCAGAGAGGCAGGAACTTGAATAGGTCGCCATCGTCACCGCTATTAATAGAAATATCTCGTCGTGGATAGTCCAAGTCAACTTGGCCTTACTCGGCAGTTGGCTTGAAGGCGAGAGCCATCGTCATGGACTTGACAGCGTCCTGTAGGTGGTTGTCCCGGATGAAGAGCATTGGCGGAATGGCAGAGAGGGGGTCCTCGAAGGGTTCGGCCGTGTGGCGCTGAAGGTCGACGGGGTTGAAGTACCAGATCACATGGCCGAACAGGATAGGCAGAACCATGGCGTGCCATTGCTTGTTCACCAAGGATAGATTCTTCAAGGGCTGGAGTCGTGTGTCCGGCTCTATAAGCATGTCTGCACGGGTGAAGTCATCATGGAATCGCACATCCGAGGGAACAGGCACCTCACGGTCCAGGGTGCTCAAGATTTCAAGCCGAATTTCTGCAGGCAGACTTTGGAGTGTCGTCTTCGTGGTCACCATTCTGCCAGATTCAGTAAATACTTGAGTACAGTTCAGGTTGAGGGAATGAGTGAGTCCGTTATGGTGAAAGGAAGGAAAGAAGAGGAGAGAAGAGGAGAGGAGAGGAGAAGAGGAGGGAGAAGAGAGGAACTCGGTATGAAGTCGGCAGTAATTCTACAGAATTGCCGAATGTCACTTTTATTAATAACAAGGTCACCTGATCCACAGAAAGAATAAATTGATATCAGAGGCATCATGCACAAGCAAGGGCTGCTATGCTTTGTCACACCCCCCTTCACAACCCTACCAATGAGGCACCTGCACAGAACCAGGCAAGGTAAACCTATCGAGGAAGCAGTGAACAAAGCAACCCTACAAAAGTACTTCAAAGAGCCAAACCAGCCTGAGTACTTAATAGTCATTGCCGAGTGTGCCGGAGAGAGTCTTTGGGTTTCGAAACAACAATGTAATAGTTTATATAATGCGATGAGATGATACAGCGACTTAGCTTTATATCCTGTTTTAGAAATCAAGCATTGCTCCATCTACCTCCATTAGTACTGTACAGTTATCACTCCAAACAGAAAAGAGAGGGAGGGCAAGGCAGGTCAGGGACATAGCACTGGGGAGATCATCACGCAACAATTCCTTTGTGGCACATATTATACTATACAATTGTTTTTGGCAAAGTGCAATACATCCCAAAATTGAAATTCGGGTTGCTGAAGTAGCGAGGGCCCGGACGGGCCCTGCTGTATACGTCTAAAACCAGCGACTATCAGAGCAAGTGCTTGCTCTGATGCTCACAGCGTTCGCTGTGCTGTAGCTAGCACTGCTAATGAATTGAAAGTAACAAAAGGTATCTACAAAGAAGAAGAAAAGGTGATGTTCAGGGCTCCGATTTTGGGTGGCAGTGTGATGGACCACCAGTGCTTATTCTGAAGAGAGAAAATGCCAAAGACACTTGACCCAGGTTCATCGGCGTGGTATGCTCCCCAAACACGTAGGCCAGGTGTCTTTAGCCAATATACTCGTCCATCTCCTTGCAGGATGTATTGACTCCCCAGCCGCCGAGGACAGAAGGTTTCTCCGTGTCGGAATGGTTACAGTCGCCGTATCCAATAATGACGTTCCAGTTGCCACCATCGGCGTCGGTGAACTGCTGTCCGGCCATGGAATATCCATACAACATAGCTCCAGTGCTGCTGTGTATACAGCAGCGTTGCAGGATGTTCTCTCCGTGCACTTCAATGTCCTTGCCATTGACGGTGATGGAGTGAGGATTGTCCTACTTTGCCATCAGTACGGCTTAAAAATAACGAGAGAAAAAAAACCACCAAAAAAACCACTAGCATTTCGTTTTCGGGGTTCTTACATTGCAGGCATAAATCGCAGTGGTGTCTCTGCATTTGACACGAAGACAACCCGTGGCGCCTATAGTGTGAAGGGTGTTTTCGTTCATGACCTCAGCAAGGAGCTCATTTGCCATGGCTCCATTACCACCTGTTGGCCTGTTAGAGTCCCTCATGTTTGAGAGAAAAAGTTGAAAAGATGATTGTCTTTGGGAGGGGAACAGACTGGCAAAGTTTCCGCAATACAGCATGCCATTTCGGGGCTCGAGAGACCGATCTTCAAGACCAGAATTGTCAACCCGGGTTTCGACGACATCCACGGGAAATTCCCCGACTGGGCCTGCTGCAATAAGGCCAAGAGCCCACGCAGCGATAACGATAGTTTCAAGAATAAAGCTTCTCATTTTGAATGTTGTACTTTGGACACAAGAGAATGACTATGGCAAGTTGGATATGGAAATGAGTGTGGGATCCTTGCTTGACGACCTTCAGAAACTGACGATCTCGAGCAGCAGGGTGTCCATGATTATATACCATAATCTCCTCTAACACGGGGCCTCGGGCCATCGTGATATAGGCCCAGCCTCAGGAAAGAGGCTTGAAAGCATACACCTATGAAGTGCTCGCTTAATTTGTATGGTGTCGAGGTCAGCCTCAAAGGCGCGGGCCACATAGTCTGCCGACAAATATAAAGGACAAAGCAGACCTTCGGAGCTGCCAGGCCCGTTACCTGAGAACAATATTAACGACTCAACACCGTCCTCTTTCACTGTTCATAGTGATGATCCTGAGAGAATACTAAGAGGCTCCATTCAGCCGCAGCACGATGTTGCCTCAACGACAACAGTACCGGGCAGGACGGGTTCCTTAATTAGACAATAATTGCCGCTATAGACACAACGTCACTTTTGATGGCCTTGAGAAAGAGAGCAACGCCCCGCGTGGGATGATAAAAGTGATGCTCAGGGTTTGTGAAAGTGTTCGGTGTATTAATAATAGCAGACGGGCGGGTTGTTTGAGCATTCGGTCAAGGTCATCACCGATCGTTGTTTCAGATGAATTTATGCCTTCAATGTCTACATTAAGTAAGTACTTATCAAGTCTTGCAAGAATAATCTAAATATCGAACCAACAATCTCTACATCGACGCGGGAACTCTACCGGAGCTCTCTATCCTAAGGCTCACAGTAGAGCAATTTGAATGAGGCAAGTCTTCCCTTCCACTGATCTCCTTTCCACTCGGTCTGTGTTTGAAACTTTTCTAGCACTTGCAATATCTTCATAAATCATCTCATACTTGTCCACTTGATCCTTGCATCTTTTGAACGACCCGATAGGTTGGATCTGAGGTCTGCCCGTTGATCTGTTCACGCTATTGCATTGTTCAGCAACCCCTCTTCTCCCCCCCTCCTTTCCCCGCGTGGATGATGCGGGGTGAGTGTTCGTCTTGTCTTTTCAGATTACACCAGGAGACATAGTCAGACCATACTCATTGCATCACGAGGCACTCAAGTCTTATTACTGCGGGGTGTGGTGCTCCTTTGCTCAATATTCTGCAAAACCTCGGCTTAGCCCCAGGTCAGTAAGTCAGACATATGAGAATGATTGTCTTCATACCAACACAGGCCATACCATCCCAACTCCCCCGCCTTGCCATCGCCCTCGGAGTGAGCGGGAAGAAGAGGAGGAGGAGAAGGAGGAGAAGGAACACTGCCCACTCTCGGAAATAGTCCTAGCTTCCCGGGCCAAATCCCCTTCCAAAGCAAGAGTCCGTGACCAGGCTCTCCTCCCACTCCACTCCACCTCTCTCTGGATATGGGTTCTAGCTTCTCATTTGGTGCTGCACGTTGAATGAATGAGGGGAAACGACTCGAAGCTTGGGTTTGGCGGAGAGGTGACGTAGAAGGAAAAATGGAGCAGAGTTATATAGGTCCTCGTGCCACATGTCTGCCGTAATTATAATCTGCTGCTCCTCCTCCTGCACAAAGCAAGCAGTTCAGAGTCCTGAAGCAGACGCGAGGTCCTTCCCAGTTGTTCACCCCTCCCTGCCACAGCCAAATTCGACCATAGTAACCATAGACGAGACCGCCTCTCAGCATGGTTGAAAAGAAGAATCACCAGCGCCCGCCTTTCCGCGCGGAGCACCTCGGCTCCCTTCTGCGTCCACAGAAGCTCGTCGACAAGCGGGTTGCCCTGGACGGCCAGAAGGCCGTTGTCATCGCCAATGACAAAGAGCTTCATGCCATCGAGGACGAGGCCATCAACGAGATCGTGAAGCTGCAGCTGGAGCTGGGCTTCCACGCGGTCAACGATGGGGAGTATCGGCGCCACCAGTTCTGGGGCACCTTCTTCCCGGCCCTCGAGGGTATGGAGGAGATTGAGGATCCGCCCTTGGATATGTTCAGGCTTTACGTGCCTGACCTGGCTGCCTTCAGTGAGAGATTTGAGACCCGCATATATGGCAGCGTGCCGGCTGCATCACAAAGAGAAGCGAGCTGACGATTTCCCCTATGCAGCCGAGGCCGGTCACAAGCCTGGAGAGTCCGTCGTCTGTGTGGGTAAGATCAAGCATGTCGGGAGCACTTATGTGGACCAGTGGAACTATCTCAAGAAGCTGCTCCCGGCAGACTATGTCAAGGAGGCCAAACTTACCCTGCCTGCGCCCGAGTGGTATCATCTCAGATACCAGACGGGAAGGGCCTATCCCAAGGATGTGTACGCCAACGATGAGGAGTACTTCGCCGACATTGCCAAGGCGTACCGCGCCGAGCTGCAGGTCCTGTACGATGCTGGCTGCCGCAATGTGACAATCGACGACCCCAATCTTGCTTGTGAGTCCAGCCGAGACACAGGCACGTGCCGCACAAGTTGTTCCTGACGAGTAGCCAGATTTCTGCTCAGAGAAGATGCTCCAGGGCTTTAAGGACGCAGGTACGTAATCCTGTGCGCTGCTGCCTTTTCTTTTCGAGGTTTGGAAGCCCCCGAGGCAATTCGCTAATTCCGGTATTTCAAGGCGAGGATTCGGATGCACTTCTGAACAGTTACATCAAGCTGTACAACGACTGCATCTCATCGCGTCCGGATGATATGCATCTGGGCATCCATCTGTGCCGCGGTAATTTTGCTTACAGCCGACACTTCAGCGAGGGAGGCTATGACCGGATCGCGACCAAGCTATTCAGCGAGATCAACGCAGACACATATTTCCTCGAGTACGACACGGAGCGTGCCGGTGGTTTCGAGCCTCTCCAGGAGCTGCCACCCTACAAGAACGTGGTCCTCGGGGTGATCACGTCCAAATTTCCCGAGCTGGAAGACCTCGAGAAGATGCGCAAGAGGGTCTATCAGGCGGCAGACTTCATAGCCAAGGGAGCAGGCCAGACTAGGGAGGAGGCGCTGAAGAGGGTCGGTGTGAGCCCACAGTGTGGATTTGCCAGCCATCACCTGGGAAACAGTGTGACGAGAGATGATATGGTCGCCAAGTTGAAGCTGGTGAGGAACCTGGCCGACTCCATCTGGCCTGGCGAGCCCTGAGGCCAATTGAATATGGGCTTGACCAGATCAGCTCTGAAGGCATGGTGACATGGAAGATCTGACCGTCTGGAAAACTATGCTGAGGACTGTAGGATTCTTAGCGACTCGCATTGCAGTACAAAATTGAACAAAAGTCGTCTGTTTATGGTGATTGAGCATGCCGAGACGTATCATCAAATACGTAGGCTAGAGCACGAGGACCGCACCATGATTAATTATGGAATGATGATGTATCAGACAAAGCCCCGGGGGATCTCATAGCTCGGGAGTTTTGATGGGTCTCTGTATGCCGTGAGCATGGGCGTGTGCTCATGATGGATCGGAGCATCCGCCTCACATTCTGGCCACCAACCTCGTCCTCACGTCAGTCTCATAGCGGTTTGCCCTTCCATGAGCATCACTGGACAGCCGGCAAAAGCTCAAGCGACTGATCGATCGGCTCCTTGATGGCCGTAACCATCCTGTCCAAAGTCTGCCAATCGCAAGCTCCAACATTCAAGATAGCGCCAATGGCTCATGAACGGCTTCGCTGCAAGATCTCCTAGTTGCGAGCATGGTGAGCAACAGTTGTAAGGCAGAATATGGATCTGCGTTGAGAGCAGGGGTAAATCACGGTCGCCCTGAGATTTGCAACAATCCAGACGATTATTCGCGAATGCGTCGTGTTACGTATTGACCTTCTGCTGTCTTGCTGCAAGTCCCGGAAGAAGTGCTCGGTGTCACCCACAATGGGCTTGTTCTCGGGTGCCAAGCCAACATGATGTACTGTGTGCACTGCCGTATGTTGTTCTCCTAATCACAAGGGTCTTCCTCAGACATGTAAGGGTTGGGGGTTGTTCCCGACGGTCTTGTAGAGCTCCCTGAGCTCAAACTGGTCGTGATCGCCCTCTGGGATCTCGCCGACGACACGGGCGGGCTGGCCAGCGACGATGGTGAAGCTGGGTATGACCATGTTGGGCGGGACGACGGTGCCGTCGAGGATGCGGACGTAGTCCTTGACGATGGCAAACTCGTCGATGACGGCATTGTTGCCAATGTAGACGTGGGAGCCGATAGTCGCGGCCTGGACGACGGTACCCTCGCCGACAAAGACGTGGTCGCCCATGCGGAGAGGCATATAGGTGAAGACGCTGGATTTATCAAAGAGGCAGTCAGCATGCTTGCCCGCATTCCGGGCCTCTTCTCTCGCGTCCCCATCTTGTCCCAGGCCATACGCACCCCTTGTACATGCGGCCAGGAGGGCGTAGACAGCAGCCCTTGCTGAGGAAGCAGTAGCGGCCGATGGCAACGGCAGTGTTGTTGGCCGGGGCCGCACCAGAGCCGGAGCTAGAGCTGGCGGTGAGGGCGGTACGGGCGAGGTCACCTCTGATCATGGCGTCCTGCATGATGACCGTCTTTCCGCCGAGCATGATGTTCTGCGTGCCGACCAGAGTCGCCTTTCGAGCGACCTTGTTGCCCGTATCCTACAGCGTTGGCAATACGAGGAACGGTTAGACTAGAACAAACATCCCATCCTGGTTTCTCACCAGGATAGATAGGAAGATAAAAAAGACATACCGTCTCGATGTACTCTCCCCTAGGTGCTCGTCTCGACGACATGGTGGACAGTCGGTGTCGAGAGTCAGTCAGTATCTGTGACGTCGTCGTTTTTCTAGTTTATCCATTGTTTAAGAGGCGTGGAGAAGGAACAACGCGCAGAGACGCGTCTACTGCTAAGCTGCAAGGGGGTTCAACCCTAACCCTAATATCTGATCCCCTCTATAAGAAAGCACCCTCCTTCTTCCCCCATGCGAGAGCCCCTTCTCCCTTCTCTCTTTCACGCCTCTGAGGAAGGAAGGAAACACAGTCAGTCAGAATCTACACTGAATAATACAGAATTTATAATAAAGCGTGGAATTACTGCTAGAGTTTATCAGGTCCGGAAATAAAATATATCATATATCAGCATCTAGTGGGCAACTCTTGTCGTTGAATTTCTCCTCCTGGACGCAGCCTTGAAAACTACTTCATCTCCCGTTGCCAAGTCCTCAGAATATAAAAGTCAGATAGCTGGTCTCTCTTTTTTTTATTCTGTTTTCTAGCTGCAGACAGTATATGTCTATGCACGTTCACAGCCTTTATGCCGGGCGTGTCAAACTCATCATCAAGTGGTCAACCAAGATTCAACAACCGGATCTCCCCTGGGCTCAACCTGTCTTTTCCTGCCGCGATCCTGAGCACAGTCTCCACCGCCAGCTCTTCTTTGGCGCCGTATCCAAACAACCTCCACTGCGCCGCGCTCGGGATCCCAAACCAGACGGCGTTCAGCACCTTGAGGGACCGCCACGGATGTCCGCTCGTGAACACCCTGGTTAGGCATCTCCCGAATGTGGGGTTTGCCCCCAGCGGCGCCAGCAGTTCATCTGCATACTGTATATTGTACAGGGTCAGGGCATGCCTCTCGGTTTTTAAAAAGTGCTTGTCTTGCCACGCGTGGAGCTTGCTGATCTCTGCGCGCATCTGATCCTGTGGCGGAGGCTGGATGCGGCCAGACAAGACGGCGCAGGCCCATCTCGCCTGGGCGTCAAACACTGGTGCCGCCGGGCCTACAAGCTCGGCATGGCCGATCATAAAGAGGTTTGGGTACCGAGGCGGCATGATCAGTTTGTATAAGTCCACGCGGTTCGAGGGTGTCTCGGCCCCGCGTACCACGTCGTGAGGCAAGAAGGGGTAGTCGAACTGTTTGTACCCGGTGCAGGCCATGATCACGTCCACCTTCAGCTCCTCCTCGTCCTCCTGTTTTTGTTCTCCCTGGGTCTCATCCTCACTAGCAGAAATCATGATACCGTCCTGCGTGACCCGTCTGACGCATCCCCGGTGGATCACAATACCCCCGGTCCGGACTTTTTCGCTAAAGTCGCTCCTGATTGTAGGGCTCTGCTCCAGCAATTTATGCTTTGGCTGCAGCACCTTGGGAGGGTCGCCTTCCAGGAACTGCAGCAGCTTGGTCTGCAGCCACTGAGCTGTGCTCACGGGCAGCCACACCTGTGTGGCGCGATCTTTTGTCTCATGGTCAGCCTCGTCGTCCAGTGGCATAGGTGGGGAGACACATATGGCGTCCTGTCACTCACTGTCCCAAGCCTCAGTCGGCTTGCCGAGTACATATCGTGGGAGCACCCATGCTCCTCGACGGCTGATGATGTGAACCTCGTCTACCCCTGGTGCCAGCTCACATGCGATGTCCACCGCAGAACTCCCGAGCCCGATGATAGCCACCTTCTTTCGGTCGAACGGCCCCGGGCGGCGGTAGTAGTGGCTATGCAGGAGTTTGCCCTTGAACGACCCCGAGCCCTCAAATTGGGGGATGGACGGGCTGGACAGGTGGCCTGCACACACAAACACCGCATCGAAGATCAAGTCCTGTGGTGCCTCCTCTCGGCCTTGGCCCTGCACCTGCACGCTCCAGCTCCCGTCCTTGCGAGGCTCACACGCGACGACCCTCGTGTTGAGCTGCACGTGCTCCACGAGACGAAAGTGGTCCGCGTACTCGTGCATGTACCTCAGCTGCAGCCTGTGGCCGTAGTAATCCCCATACCGGGCTGGGTCGATGGGAAAGTCCGGCAGAGCCGACGTGTCACGGCACGAGTTGAGCACGACGCCGTCGTACATGCTAGACTGCACGGGCGCAGCGGCATCAGCAGCAGCCTCGGGGCCGTCCAGAGGCACGTCCGGCTGTTGTGCCCACTGGCCGCCAATCTCGGCCCGTGCTTCGAAGCACCGTACCTCGAACCCCTCCGAGAGACATTCCTTGATGGTCAAGAGTCCAGCCAGACCTTAGATCATGTATCTCTAGTCAGATACTCATATCCATGCCCACCACGGTCTAGAAGGCCTTGAGGGGGCCAGAGGTTGAGGAAAATGGGGAAAGAGGTGGGGGGGGGCATACCGGCGCCTATCACGCACACCTTGGGTTTTCGCTGGGTAGGAGTGGCCATCCTTGGCACTAATGAAATTACTCGTATATCGATGGCTGCAGGCAGAAATTTGAATGAGGACGCAGCTCGCGACTATGTCATGGTCGAGCCACTCAGAACAGAAAATAAAAAAAGGCGAGATAAGACAAGATGAGTTCAAAGAATGTCCGTGTACATAGGAAGCAGCGTGATGGGAGAGACTGGGGTACTGTGAAAAATGTTTTGGAGCTGGCTCTCAGCTCAGGCCAAGCCAAGCCGCCGTATTAAATAAGAATAATCTGGCTATACGAGCTCCGTCAAAGAAAGAATGAGCGAGCCAACGACGGTCAGCTTCATAAGCGGCGTTCGAAATGAAGTTGAGAACCCACTTGCAGAGTCACCACATGACAAAGGATTCTGTCCCAGATCCTTCCAATCTTGCAGCATGAAGCTGCGCTGCCCACCTTCTAGGCGTGGTAGTAGTCGAGATTCATTGTGTCATGTCGTACCAGATTGTGCACAAAACGAGTGAACAAAACGTATGCTTAAGCTGCCACTGTAGCCTCCTGCTCCGCGCTTTGATGGTTTCACGGCAGATAGTAATAGCATCATCATCCTACATATATCATAACGGGGATCGTGTTGAATCGTTCCGAGAGACAAATTTAACACCCAGACGATTGGTTTCGGTTGCTGTTTTGTTGGCTTGAGTGATGCCTTGATTTTCCTAGTCTCTACCTAATTGTGTAACTTTGCGCAGAATGGGTGTGGGGGGGCAAAACGAGGGTCAACATCATGCCTCTCTCTCTCTGGGTGTGCCGCGTTACCAGGTCCAATTGCCGTCCTCCTCACCCTTCCACATTTTAGTGCGGCTTGGTCTCGGCCTCGCAAAACATCGGCAAGAGGCATTGTTTTGGCGACCAACCCTGCCATGCCCTCTTCCCCCAAAAGGAAAATAACTTGTATATGCTTCCCAGCCCAAGGACCGCAAGCCGACCGAAGGAGAAGAGAACCGGAGAAGGAAGAGTGAAGAAGGAAAAAAATGTAATAGAAACACAAATCTGCCCAGCCCCCAAACACGTCGACGAAACCAGGCATAGAGCCAGGTTTCCTGTTATTCAAGTGTGTGTAGAACGACGAGAGAGGGAAGAGAATAGAAGAAATAAATCCAAAAGAGTGTGAGGGAAATTTCATGTCCACCGTCCGTTGCCACCATTCCGTTTCGTGATCTGTCTGGATCCAGGCATCTCAACAGGGAGGATCGACCTCGGTAGCCTCTGCCGGAGCAGGCTTGTGCATGTTGAAAGGCAGACAAAAGGGGAAAGGGGGCCATCATCGTTATTACATAAGAACCCAAAAGAACTGGATACGAAGAGAAAGTCGGGTCAAGCTGGTCAGGTCTAGGCAAAGAAGATGCCGTTCTTGCGCTTCTCAGCACTGGTGAGGACCATCATGGGAGCCTTTCGCTGGCCAGGGCTCTCGGTGCCCACTGAAGGCCTGCCACCGTTCCGCCCGGTGCGTTTGAAGACGCTGGCAAAACTACCATTGCTGGCGGTCTCGTCGCCGGAGCCGCTGCTGACGCTGTCGGCGCTCTTGCGAGCCTTCTGCCGGGAGCTGGGGCGGTCCGAACCTATCGCGCCCCAGCTGCCGGTGCTGGTCCGCGAGCTGGGAACGCTGGGCTCCACCTCCTCGCCGTTCAGGCTACCGGAACCAGACCGACCAGACTCGGACTCGTTGTCGGTGAGGGGGCTCTGAGCCTCCTCAGCCGTCTCAGAGATGGGGCTGATGGATCCGGTGCTGCCGGTGCCAGTGACTTTGTGGCGCTCCAGGCCGGCGCGCTTGAGGTTGTTGACAGCGGAGCGGCGAGTGCGGGCGGAGAAGTTCTTGGAGCCCTCGTGCTTGGAGGTTGGCTTGGCCTTGAGTTCCTCGATGGAGGGAGGGCCGCGGGGCTGACGGACCGGGTGCTCACCCGCACGCGCCTGGCCAGGTCCATAGCCTCCGGTCAGGGGCGTCAGCGGGAAGTTGGCGGTCCTAGGGCCAGCTGACTTGGGCGGGTCCTGATTGGCAGACAGGCTGGCATTGATGCCCGCGAGCATCAGAGACGAGGACTTCTTATGTCCTCGGCGGAAGGCGTTAGCAGACGGCGGGGGCAGAGGAGCTGGGTTCTCGACGAGGGGCGACTCGTTGCGGCGCGGCGGGGTCGCATGGCGGAATGGGTGGGCAGACTCCCTCGGGGGTGAGACCTCGAGCCGCGGCGCCCGCTGCTGCTGCTGCTGCTGCTGAGATTGCTGGTAGGCGCCACCAAGCTGTGCCTGTTCCAGGTACTGGCTGTTGGACAGCTGGCCGGACTGATCGATATAGTAGGCCTGCTGGCCAGTGGTGGGATCGATGTAGGTGTAGATGGTGGGCTGCTGGGCGACCTGGGCGACCTGGGCGGCCAGGGCGGCCTGCTGCTGCTGCAGGAGCTGCTGCTGGTAGAGACCCTGGTAACCCTGGTTCCCATTGAGATTCATGGCATCGAGCTGTTGCTGGGCCTGGGTCAGGCTGTAGAGCTGCTGCTGCAGCATCTGTCGCTGCTGGGCCAGTTGCATGTTCTGTTGGAGCAGCCTAGCGTACAGGTCAGGATCCATCTGAGCGTCGGCACCTTCTTGATCATCAATATGAATCTCAGGAGGGGCCAGAATCTGCTCGGGGGTGTACTGCTGCTGCTGTCCATAGCTCATCATGCTGGCGAAGCCCTGCTGAGAACTGGCAGCGCCGTAACCGGGCAGAGAAGTCTTGGGGCCGTTGTTGAGGGCGCTCTCGTGAATGCCGTAAAGCAAGGACCTGCTCTTGGCGTTGCTGTCCGACGAGGCGTTGTTGGCAAAGGTGGAACCGGTGGCCGTCTTGGGCGCAGTGCGCAAGCCAGCAAGGAGATGACCGCGGCTGGTCCTAGGCGTGGGCACGGCATTCTCCTTGGCGTCGGCGGAGGGCGACTTGAGGGCCTCGACGGAAAGAGGCTTGATAGGCTGGCCGCCACGCCTCGAGGCGAGGCCGGAGGACGACATGTTGAATGGGTTGGAAACGGGAGCGAAGGTATGTTGGGCCATCTCGGACTGAGGAGCAGAGACCGCCGGTGTCGCGTGCTCGAGGAGGAGATGGTCCAGAGAGTTGTGGATGAGTAGGATCAGGGTAGGATCCGAACGAAGGCGCAGTTGGAGCCGAATCGAACTTAAGTCGAGAGTAGAGCGAGTGTCGGATCCAAACAGGTGAGGTGTTGTGGTGAAATAAATTACAATCAAATATATGATGGAAAGCGAGAAATGGGTTGTCAATCGTGCCCAGCAAACAAATCAGACGATGTCGATTAATCCAATCTGCAGGTAGGAAGAAAGGCGGTTAGTCAGGAGACGTGGTCGATGGCGGCGACGCCGTAAGCAAGAACCAGATCTTGAAGGGTGGAGGGTGCAGGGAGATGTATCGGTGTTGCTGAAATTTGCGAGAGAGAAAGCAAAACAGAAGTAGTAGAGGGGGCTGTCTTGGGGGACGGGGGGTTGAGGGGGCCAGAGGCGGATATTGTGTGGTGCTGCACTTACTCTTGTGAAGCTGTTGGGTGTAGGTTGTGCTGGAATGGTTGTGGTGGTTTGAAAGGCGATGGGGATGCCGAAGACAACTGTGTCTACTAGAAGATGCTGAGAATGGTGCAAGGTCGAGATTGTATTAAGCGCCACAGCTGTTTGTTGTCCTGTCCTCTTCTTTGTATTGTTCCTTTCTTCCTGGTGTGGATGTCTAGAGATGGATGATGGGACCCGGCCTGACTCTTGTGATGTTTGTGTGTGTTGTTTTGTGTGTTGGAAGCAGTTGAGAATGTTGACGAGAGTGCGCGCGAGGAAATGACAGGCAGTTTGTAGGCTGCAAGAATTAAAAATGGGAAGGGAAAAAATTGAGAGAAACAAAAGGCACCTTGTTGGTTGCAAAAGGTGTGTATCGCAGATCGATCGATCGATTGGGAATAAATGAACGGCAAGTGAAGCAGTCGCGATGCTATCCTCCCCAGGTGCGAAATCAGAAGTCGAAAAAGTTGCAAGTCGCAAGGTCGAGGCCGAGGTGGAAAAGGGAAAGAGAAAAGGTGGAGGGAGAGGGAAGGAAGAGTGTGTTGGGTGTGTTTGTGGGTGTGTGGACGCGGAGTGGGGGGGAAAGAGAGAGAGAAATAGAGAGGGAGAGGGAATGAAAAGGACAGGCTGACAAGGCACACAGGCATGCGCAGGCATGCAGACAGGCGCGAGTCGAGGATTCGAGGCCAAGTCTAGTCTGGATGGGGACAAGTGGTGGGGCCCTGCTGTAGAAACTGGAAGGCACAGAAGAGAGAAAAAGAATGAAAAAAAGTTAGGCCCAGAGATTGGGGGGGGGGTGGAAGGGACCCAGACTGGGGCGATCGCAATGAGGATTAGCTACAGTGTGCTATGAACAATAGTACCAATAGTAGTAGGTGGCGGCCCCAGCCTAACTGAGCCGCTGTGGTGGGGCCCAGGAGAGCTTGAGCGTGCCCTGAGGCGTCCAGGTGGCCCTCCTAAACTGCCTGACTCTACAAGCTGCAGCACGTCCGGGGCTTTTTTGTCGAATCGGTCCCCAGGTGGAGGTGTGTGCTAGGGGTTGGGTACGCTACAAAGGGGGGGGGGGTTGCTGCCCAGGTGGGTCGCACCATATGCAGCTTACAATACAAAGTGCACTACGGTACATGCACAAACCCCCTGAAGCCCGCCTGAACGATCTTAATGGCTATGGCATTTGGTAGACCTTTTTTTTTCCCTCTCAAATACCAGAGCGAAGCGAAACACCCGCCAGGAAAGATGAGCTCCGATTTCTTTGTCTCGGCAGCCAGGAAGACGAGGAGAATGGCAAGAGCCATGTTTGACCGTTTGCTTTGTGCACTTTGACATTCGTACAGACATGTATGCTTGTTCCTTTGTTAGGCTTCTCCGTTCCGCGCCAGGCCCGGATTGCGGACCGTGGGCTCTGCGCTGTATGTGCGGATTCAGGCACTTGGCCGAGTCCGACGTAGCTTAGTGGACACGTAGGTGGGAGAGCATGTTTGAGTATCGAGATGCACACAAGTGTGCAATCGTGATGGATGTAATAGTAACCTGGAGATTAGAATCTTTCTTCCAAGTCGGTCAACATGGGACGTTTCTTAGTGACGAGGGATATATTCGTTCTCTCATGGCGTCTTTCTGACGTGTAAACCATTTTGGTGTTTTCGGAATTGCCTGGTGTACAAGCCAAGCAGTGAAGATGATCAAGCGAGGTACCCCAAAGGTGATGCTATGCTGATGGTGTGGAAAGGTGATGGTGGTCAGTCGACAGGCGAGCGGGGGGCTCGTGTAAAGGTTGCGATGCGATGCGATGCCACGCCACTCCACGCCACACCACGATCCAATCTGGGCTTCGAGGTCCATTGTTGGACAGCACCTGCAACCAGTACTCAGTGGTGCGTCGGTGCCTGGGCATCCTAATGGTCAGTGAACCCCTCCCTGCCCCTGTCAAAGTGGCCCCTAGTCCCCTAGAACGGACAGGCCCGGGGGGGGAACCCTACCCCCCCTGGAAGGCACAGGGCATCATTGCAACTGCAAGCACACCACCCAGCAACCGGGGCCCTGGACAAGATCGACCGTTGATTGACTGCTTCCCCTCTCCAAGATCCGGTCGAGGGATGCAGCCGCTTCCCAAGCTCCCCAAGGGTTCCCACCTTGGACCACCCCATGTTGACGAATCACAAGCGCCAGGACGACAGGAGGGAGGAGACAGGAAAAGACGGTCAATTGATGGTTGCATGTCTTGGCAGTTACAGCGGCAAAATGCTGTCCAGTATTGGTTGTTTCGAAACAACCCAGCGGTGACTGGGCCTGCCCACATGGTAAGCCCACCACCAATCAATTCTACATTCTTGGTTCAATGCCCATCTCCCCCTCTGTTTTTGCCCCTCTCTTTCTCTCTCTTTCCCCCTCTCTCTCCTTCCTTCTTCCGCGTTCCCTTCTCCACCTCCGCTATCCTCTAGTAATCCCTTCTCTCTCTCTCTATTATTTGGTTCTTTAGAGATAAGAGAACGTTGTTAATTTTTTGTATACTTTCAGGGGTGGGGCCTTGTCGTCCATGCGATCTCCTGTCTATACCATCTCGTCCTCTCTTAGCGGGTGGCGTCGTTACGTCGACCTTTGGTTGGTACGCCAAAGTATCGTGCTACTGTCACTGCGGTACATGTGTACATCCCCAATGGTACAGGAGAGAGGGCTGTGGTGCTGCTACTAGTACGGATTAGGTCTTCTTTTTTTGGCTCGTCTCAAGTTGTCCAGATCCCTGCCGTGTTTTGCACCTCCTATGGTTCGCAGGTCTCGTCTTGTCTTGCCATCCACCTTGCTTCATCCCTCGATGCGGTTTAAGTCGTCGTATCGTACAGCAGCACAGCATACGGAGGTCGTGAGAGGCTTCTCCCCCTGGCCCATCTGCGCCAGCCCTGTCAATATCCCCATCTCTTTTTGATCGCATTCTCAGGGATCCATCTCCCATTGTACCGTTTGGCCCAACGGATGGGGCGGGCTTGCGCAAATTCAGTCTACTATGTACATTTATGCCGAGGACGGGGGACATGACCTTTTAAGAAGGACGCATCGCTCTACCCCAGACATATACACACACCAATATATATATATATATATCCTAGGAAAAAAGGGATGATGACCAAGAGTAGATCACGATACTGCTACAACCTTGGCAAGTTCATAGCCTCAATCCTTCTGGCCGTCCAGGAGAAGGTAAACGGCCACCATCAGCTCCTTTATGACGACAGAGAGAGGACAGGCCAGACATGGACAGCACGGTGCCCAAGTACATTCATAATTACAACAAAGTAGGCCTGTCGACTCAGCACGAGACGACTCAACGCAGGATCAACAGTGGCATCCATACAGCATGACTGACATTTTGTTGCAGCACTGCAGAGACACCTTGAGCGTTCCCTACACTGCAGCTGCTGCTGCTGCTGCTGCTGCTGCTACCTGTCATGACGATATTGTGAGTGTATGGCCATGACCATGACTAACAACCAACCCCCTTTTGTGCCACCACATATTACCGATCCCACGTCAGACATCTTTTCAAGAAAAATCACGCCGGTAGAAGAGCCTCGCATGACAAACAAAAAAACAAAAACAAAAAAAAGGCGTCATCAGGCTGAGCGATCACCAGGAGCTGCTATGGAATAGGATGAACATCACATCTAAACCCCACGTCACCCTTCTTCTTCACCCTTTCATATCACATATATCTCCGAGTTTGCTTGCGCGTCAGGGACTGTGAGGGGCCGAATTCTGTGGCACCCCGTCAGGCTGATCCAGCAGATGGCTGATCAACAACTTATGCATGCCTGGGCTGCTGGCCTGTATTACCACCACCACGGGCTGTGCTATGCTATGGTACGTACTACGTACGCATGCTCTCTCGTATGCACACGGTTCTGTACCAGATTCTGTGGACTATGTGCGCTTGTGCTCGCCCTACCCCCTGCATATACCCCCCCCGGGGTTTCAAAAGCCTTCTCCCTCCCCTCCCGAAAAGGGCCCCAAGTCCGTGCTATTGTCCCTTGTCTGTAACTCTTCGCCTCCGCCTCCCCCCCCCCCACCCCCCCAACCTTTCTGTCTGTGCTTCACTTTACTGTCCTCACTGCTGGCACCTGCCCGGTCAACCCCACAGCCGCCAGAAGAGGATCTTTAGTTCTCAGGCCTGGAATGTTGCCAGGGCAAGGTCAAGCCGCAGGTCAAGCTTGCCGCATCCGTGCCCCCATCTTGTGTGAACGCTGCGGGTATCCGCAAGGCTGCATAAGCGTTCGCTCGTTTCAAAAAAACCTCCCTTGCCCTCCACACAGCAAAGCTCGGGCCCAGTGCTCGGGTGGTTCGGGGTGGGTAGGCTCGCCAAACACATCAAAACATCTGACCCAAACTTGTCTTTTCCCGCTCACTGCCCTAAATACACCGGGACTTGACAGGTCAAGGCACGCGGGGCATGAATTGGCCGGGCCTGTGGCTCTGGTCAAGCCGCTCTAAGCATAATGGTACATTCTATAGTAGTTATTCGTACTTTGGTCTCGTATTCAATAGTTCGAGTCAAAGCAGAACCCTGCTGTGCAGACTGCGAGCGCAGCATCTGATTATTGTCCCTGTCATCTCGCCCGTCTAACAGTGACTCCGTTGTGAATGCGTGTGAACTTCGTAATACTTAACTGTCAGGATATTAATGCTGGGGCCGCATTGGTCCCCCGCGCGTCCCAATATCGCCCCAGTTCTGGACAACGCACTCTTCGAGTCGCCCACAATTTGCAATAGCAACACTTCCCCGATATGACATGACATCCACTCGAGTACGCAAGCCGGGACAGGCTTTACCAAGGTGCACCTTATAGCTATTGCTATGATATGAACTCGATCTGTTCGGCCATATCGAGACTGGATCATTCCAAGATAGAGGTGCCCTTACTCCATCCATTTCGTCCTCCTTGTGTATGTGAAACAATGCCATCGTCCCCAGCCTGCAGGCTATGCTTGAAAGGAAACCCGGGTAGGGCTGATCATGCGCCCTCGGGTGACCCTGCATACCCCCGTCTTTAATTTGTTTGTTTCTGATTTCCCCCTTGCCAGCCTCTGTCTCTGTCTCACTCGCCCGCTTCTGGATTGACAACTTGCCACACCCTTTTACGTGTGCTCCACTCGTTCTCGTTGGTCAAAGTGTTCGCGGTCGCATAAAAAAACGGGAACTATGCGATTGCCTTACACGTAATAAGACATACGCCAGCGTGTCCTAGGTACCAGGATCATGGCCGATCCCACGATTTGACAGTTGCGTCCTGACTGCACAACGACATGTCGTATCAGGCCCAGAGACCCTCGCTCCAGCGTGCGTGTCTATAGGCAACAAACCACAAGCCACCACCGTGACTCCGCCCATGGGGCTGTCCGCCCCGGCGCGAACCGTGATTTGCGCAAGGGTGACGGAGTTGTACCTATAGCGATGGGGGCTGTAGAGCAAGGGTCTCGCAAGCAAAGAGGTCCATGAAATGCCTGCACCCTTTGATCTGGAGGCGTCTCGAGGGCTGTCATTGTCCACGAGAACGAAGTCTCCGTCGTCGGTCAGAAGATGGTGATGGGTGAGGGCATTGGTGATCCAGCCCGGAAACTGTGGACCGAAGTCCATCGGCAGGCAGGCCCAGTCAAGAGACCAGAAGAAGCTCGTTGACAATAACGCCAACCTGTTGAGAGGGTTCTTGTTCAGCCACAGCAGGTAAAGTGGCATATATCGAAATCGGCACCATGGACAGAGAAGGAGTGTTCGTGGCTATTAGGTCTATATAAGTACTTAGTCTACAGGAATACCACACACACACACACACACACACACACACACACACACACGAGACAGCTGCATGTGGGCTGTGACGAGACAGTGATATCAGATAGCCAAATGGGGGAAAAAGAAACTATGGAATGGATAAGCAAAGATGGATGGGAGAACCGTTTGTTTTGGAGCTGCCAGTCAACAAGGCCATCGAGCGGGGCAGCAATGGTCGTTCTGGTCAGCACGAAGATGGAAGAACGGATAGCCGAGAATGCCTCACTCAATGTGTAGAGGCGACCAAACTGCAATTCAATATGAGCAGCTTCATATTGATCTGATTAAGATTGTATCATACATCAAATGATGACTATGATCTCTATAATACGAGAATTGAACATTGCCTCGCCTCTTTCGATGCTAGCACCATGCTCGTTCTGAATGATCATTGTTCCTCAGCTCTTGAAGACTCACAAGAGGCCGCTGGAGCTGAATATGGAAGAGACTGTGAGCATAGAAGATGATCTCCTTCATCTATAAACCTTGAGCGTAGATTTATGAGGTAATGCTGATAGCCCGCGCCTCAACCACCGTTGAGAGCCTTGAGGGCGGATGTATGTATCAACAAAGAGAAAACCGACGACGCTCTCCCCTGAATGGGTACAGGAATTTCGGAAACCACACATATGGGTTGTCAAGCGGGTTTTCATGTAATTACTGCGCATCTGTTCAATAATTACCCAGTCCTTGCGAAAGAATGGATGGGTTGGGACCGTGGCCTGTTCATTGCAATCGAAATCTAAAATAATCGAGTCGGGTCAACGCAGGCCAACAGCCAACTATTCAGTATATAACCGTGTTATATCTATGGTCTTTGATACGGAATATAGGCCGGCTGTAGTGTACTGGCGCAGGACGGCTGTTGATTACCATGTGTATGTTGGGCGGTTTTGTCTGCAGTCCATTGAACAGCAGCGAAGGAATTATGCTTGCGGGAGAGGCCGAATTGAGATCTTTAGACGAGGTTGCCAATTCTCGGAACCCGGGCGAGAGTCCTGTCTCTCACACAAAAGGTCAGGCTGAGTCGCTTGATTTATTGATTGCAAACCAATGTTCGTGCAACCCAGACGCTCAACACGAATCGCGAATCTAACGAATGGATTGGAAGAGTCACAAATTATCCGTCCAACATGCTCTGATCTGGCCGTAAGATCAAGTTCCCCTGATACATGCTCTCAAAAGCATTCTTGCTAGCATTTGCAGAACATAATATAAATATAGATGGCTAGGCTGAGACTTGGTATCAGAGCACAAGTGCCGTCGTTATAGCAAAGAACAAGGAGTTACCTAGGCATTCTCCGACTTCGAACTCTATGGGCTGGAGTGAAGCAGATGGTGTGATCAGTGGACAAAGACGGCAAGGACAGGAGACCTGCTGCAGTAGCAGCAGTTCCAACTTTTCGTTATAATTACGTCTCTCTGATCTATTTTGCTGGTCCAGGAGTCCATCCATTCTACGTGGTATTCGTGGGAGACGTTACTGTATGTGTGTCACCTCAAGGTCCACCTAGTGTTTACCAAGATTTATGTGCATGAGCATCTCCGCCAATCTGTAACGCCATGTAACTATTATGCCATATTAGTCCTGTGTCAGCTTATCACTCAGGCAAGCAAGGTCCCGCCATTTGTACATAAACAGCCCTTGCGATTGGGTGTCTCCTCGAACATCACTTTTCCTGAATTCCCTCTGCCATCGACTCACTGCCTTTTGTGTCACAAGACTGCCCTGCCCTATCGTTGGTGAGTTAGTCTACCAGTTGGCTGGTGTGGTAATTCCGCATGATACTGCTTCTCACTTCCAGGATGAAAAAATTTACTTCTCAGTCAGCTCCAAAGCCCTATAGACTCGACCTCGGGAACTGCGGAAAGGCCGCAAAATGTTTCCATGTTATCAAGATTAAGAAGATCCTTCGAGGTCAAGGGAGTTGAACCGAGGAACTGAGTAAGCCACCTAGACCGGAAAGGGGTGTCCTGTCAAGAGGCCAGAATATTTCTTGCTAGATGGAGGCGGGCACAGAAGGCTGACGTCCATTGTCGCACAACGCCACTGTACCTACATGATGGGTAATTAATGCCCCTGTCTTGTGATCTTAATTCTAATCAGGGTACAACATTGTTGGTCCTTCAGGAGTGACGACCAACATGATCACTGGCTTCGGAGGAACCTTGAGTAGCCCCAGAGTCGTCTTTTGCCTGAAGCGCCGCATGAATAAGCCCGTGAGCAGACTGAATATAGCTTAAATCCTCCTAACGTTCCTCTGTATGGACTGCGAGGGGTTGATTATTGGGCCATTTACGAGAGCCAAACTCTACACATGTGGAGTGAGCGGCCTGATGCCTTGACCTATGTCTGAGGCGCATGAGCACGTTGAGAGAGCTAGCAACCTACCACTGTGCGATGAATAGCGTCCACGGGACGTAGACAGGGCAGAGAGGATCAAAGTGGATGTTTGAGACTTGTCTAGAAGAGTGAATGTTGCCCCATTCTGCCTCGCTGGAGGTGTTGTAATTGGGATCTTTCCGGTCATGGTGAGCCTCAACAACTCTTGTTAATATTATGGTGGCAACTATTGAAACGATTACTCCTACTACCCCATAATCACAGTCTGTGGTAAGTTTGTGTAAAGTGCCACTTGACTCGGGATATCTTGTGGTATCAACCCATTTATAAGGAAAAATATTGAAGCCCGAAAACCAGCCTGCAACATGTAGATCGTGGAATTCGTAGAATTCATGACCACCTGCATGACTTTGAAATATGAAAAGCATACAAGGCCTCCCTCCAGTAGTCATTATAAGAAACGTGACCTCATTATCATGCTTAAAAATCCGAATCGAAATAAGAAGCAACATGTATTATGAGTCTGCCATGACGATAGAGGAGAAAAAAAGAGAAAGAGAAGGAAATAAGAGGTAGGGAATAAAGAATTCAGTCTGCAAAGATAATCTTGATATATATCGACCACAAGTCCATCACCGAAATTAAGGAAACCCTCTCTTCTATGCATAGATCGAAATAAAATACCAAAGAAACCAAAAGAGAAAGGAAGCTGAGCGAATGAACAGGTACAAGGAAGAGCATCGAGAGCAAGAAAATATACCAAAGTGACCGTATTCGTATCATCGTCTGTCCTCCGGTCGGACCCGATCACCATAGTATCCCCCTCCTCCGGCACAGGCCAGACATACACCTCCACCGTAAACTCTGGTGTGTCGTCTCCAGCCATCGCGGGAAGATGGATCTCCGAAGACATCCATGGATTCTCCATGGGTGTGGACAAGCTCGCCCTCTCCGTGACCATGTGGCGGGACAATTCTGATCCCTCCATCTACCACCGCCCCTGGGCCAGGAAACATGACCACGCTGGGATCAAAATCATCAGCGATGCTGGGAGGCGGCGGAGGGAGCAAGGGCGAGATAGAAGGGTACGAGGATGGAGCGAATGTATCTTCGGTGCCGAATGCGACGTGGCTGCTGTGTCTGTCAAAGGCCATGGCACCAGTAGTTCTCGGCGAGCGATAATCTGACGACGCATAAGCAAATGGGATACCATCTGCATGGAGATCACCCGACTGCTCCATGACGGCTCTTCCTCGAGACAAGGCGCTCGCAGACCCCGTCCTGGCCACGAAACTACTGGAGCTGTCGAACCCTGAGTAGGGAGCTGTCCTGGATCCATCATGGCTCAGATGGCCACCATCCGCCGTAGGCAGAGGAGGAGGAGGTGGCGGCGGCCTGTTGAAATCCAGCCTGTGTCGCTGGTGGCGGGATGGGGTCCTGTTCACGGCGAAGTCGCTGTTGTTAACAGGAGCCCCGTGAGCGCCATATCGTATGTGCTCGTCGTCTGCCATATAATTGACCATGGACGATGTGGCAATGTTAATCCTATCTTGACGTCCCTGAGCTGGGCCAGCGACGGCGCCCGCGGTTGTCCCTCGAACCAGCCGTGGAGCCGATGATGATGACGCTCTGGCATTGTTCCTCCGCCCAGGCCCGGCAGCAGGAGGAGGAGGAAGAAGAAGGGGGCCACTTGACTCCTCCTCCTCCTCCCCCTCCATCCAGTCTGTGCTGACTCCACGTGACCATGTATCTGCGGTTGTGTACCTCTCCTCCTCTTCCATCCTCCTTCTCTTCTCACAGAGACCAGCCAATCCCACCGGAGCTGTGCCGCTGGCTTCCCCTCCCCTGATTGCGACGCAACTAGCTTGCTTTTCTTGGGGGGCCTGACCCTGTCGGGATGACACCAAGGTATCTAAGGCTGGTGTTGAAGTGGGAACAAAGTTTCTTGAGAGGGGGGGTGGTCCAGATGTCCAGCTGATGATGATACGGCCACAGACGGCTTTTTGGTGGCGGTCGATCCGTCTTACCAACAGGAATCGTATGAGTTTCCACAAAGAGAACAACGACAAGATGGTGGCGGCAGCAACCACAAGGGCAAAGATCAGGGCCTTCAGCCGGGAGAAGCAAGACCACTGCTGTTCGTAAAGGTAGCCGTCGAGCGCAGGCATAAACTTGTTGTTGGTGGTGGTGTCCCCGGTCGTGACGATGGGCATGTCTCCTCTTGCGAAGACGAAGTGCAGTAATAGTAGAAGATGAAGACCCAAGGATGACACTGGAGTGAAGGCTCGAGACACAGAGGGGGCAGCAGGGCTTTTATTATTTGAATGAATAATGAGAGGAAAAGAAGAATGAAGGAGAAGCCGTAGACCATGACGGTGGTGAGGCGGGAATCAGTTCCAGCGAATTACCCCAAAGCAAGAGTCACGAAACCATCGCGAGGACGTAGAGACCGACCCCAAGACACGAAGACGGAGCCGACATGAGTAAATATAATAGCAAACTGCAAGGACAGGCCAATGTATCGCCGGGTTGGCTGGCAGGCCTCTTTTCTTTGTCCTCCCCCCCCCCTCTCTCTCCTTCTCTCGGAGAGGTACGACAGAGACGGTGGATCCATGGATGGCGGCATAAAGAGACTGACCTTACTTACCGTAATGGATCTCTGATCTCCAAGGGCAAGTAGATGGAGCTTATCCTGTGTACTGCACGGAAAAGAGAGAGCGGTCCGTTTGTTGTTCCTGTCAGCCAGCCCTAGTAAAACTAGATCGAGGGGCAGTGTCAAATAGTGGAGGTCATGAGCGACCAGCCAAGTAGCGTTGTCTGCTCAATGACCGCTGGCGCTCGGAGGGTGGTTGGGAGAGGGAGATGAGAGAAACAGAGAGAGAGAGAGAGAGAAGAGAAACGCGAGGCCGATGATGGAGAGAATTGGGGAGGCAAGTCAGGGCAAGCCACCTTGCACCTGGCACACCAAAAAAGGCAACAAGTACTTGAAGATGGTACTACAAACATGCCAAGGACCGTCTTGTATAACGCTCCCGTCAATGTAGCTCGGCTACTGGACTGACTGGGTCGACGTCGTAAAAAAGGACGCGGTTAAGCCAGACCGAAAGAAAGTGTGCTAATTACAAGGAAGTGCGGTGGGTATGTGTAAGTCATGTACTTGCTGGGGTATTAAAAAGACCGCGGACGTAGATTGCAAGCAGCGCAATTACACAAACAAGAAACAAGGAGGATGGGGAAAGGGGAAGACACGCGAGACTCTTCCTTGGCCCCCCGTGCCACTGTCCTGTCAGTGGGCGGCCCCATGTCAGAAGCCGCAGAGAAAAGCAAATAATAGTTGGTGGTCAATAGTTCAGAAACCATTTTTCCTTTGTTGTT
Organism: Cryphonectria naterciae; assembly: GCA_014850475.1. NCBI lineage: Eukaryota > Fungi > Ascomycota > Sordariomycetes > Diaporthales > Cryphonectriaceae > Cryphonectria > Cryphonectria naterciae. Next base: position 106,855 of record JACWST010000089.1, read on the forward strand.
GGTGACGGAGTTAAGCAACCGGTCATGGTAACAAGGGCCCCTGTCCTCAGTGCCAAGTTCACACAATACAAGGAAGAAACTGGAAGGGAAGAAGAAAAGAAATGAAAAAGGTGAGTCTGATGTTATGCAGCTTACCAGTTCCCATCCATCATCCAGCCTGTACTGTACTTACTGCATGGGCTATACACATGGGTGAGTTCGGGGGCCGCTGTGAACCGTCAGCAATGAGAGAGAGTGTATGGGTGTGTGCATTTCTTCCTGCGAGTTTAGTGACGACGTCAGCGTACCTTGGGACTAAATTCGTCCTTTTTTTTTTCTTTTCCTTTTTTTCTTTTCTCTCTCTTTCCAACTCTTCTTCTTGGTTGTCCACTTCCTCTGTCTTTCTTTGCCCTTTTTTCCCACCTATCTCCTTCTCCACTCATTTCAGACCGATCCATTCTTTTTGCCTCCCCGAAGCTTGAGAGGTCGTCTGCCTCCAGGATTGGTGGGCCAGCTTCAGCTGAGGTGAGCGGTAAAACTGGGCAAAAGCGGTTGGCCTCGAATTTGTCAGTCAACCTTGGAGGAAAAAAGACCTCGGTAGCCGAGGAATACGTAACACAAGTAGGCAGCCTGGTAGCTGGCAGAGCTGTCACACACACAGCGTAAGGCCCACGTGCTCGCTTGTCGATGCTCTCAGCAGCCTCCTCTCTTAAAAATCCAACTACTTAAGTACATACCTGAGATGAAAAGGACTGCATTGAAAAGCTGTCGGTGGCGCCCCTGCCGACCTGCGCGATCCGATGTGGTGGTACAAGAGATTTTCATCACTTAAGCTCTGCCCCGTTCACAATCCTAAGTACATATACATCGACAGCCGCGCTGTTCATGCCAAAGCGGTCACGAGTGGATGCAGTAATGTGAGCCGTGCATCGCGTCAACACTACATTTGCATCCATCCACTTACATGCAGCCGCAAAATTACCCTTCTTGGCCACGGTGGCCGCTGGGATTGGCTTCCCGGGGTATGGAATCGATCATGCGCTGTCAACTCTTTCTTATAATATGACAAACAAGTAAACATGGGACAATCCATATGGAGCATACATAAAAAGTGTGGTGCACCAGGCAACAAAAGTACTCTTCTATGGTCGTCACAGGTACCAGCGGCACGATGCACACGCCTGAGCAGTCTCTACCTGGGCAGCACCACTACAAGCGCTGTACCACGGTACGCAACCCTCGGCACCTGGAAGGATTCAGCCCTACGATTCGACCCACCCACTGCATATCGAATACGCTCAGAGCGCCCCCCTCCCCCCCCTGCTGAATCCCGACGACCCGAGGCCCCTTGAATATGGTTCGGTCAACGTTGTTAGTAGTCCATCGTCTTATCTATTGTCTCTGTTTCTATCTCTCGTTGGGACTTGAGCCATGATGTGATGTGTCCTGTAAATTTACCCCAGAAGTCAAGAATCTGGTCTACTGGGGCAATATCGGCTTTATGCGGAGTGGAGTGGATAATATTCGAATCCCAAGAGCACAGGCTTATTACGATTTATTGCCAACCTCCCAAGGGATTCCCTCGCTGACTCTTTACCTCAGTGCCATCAACTCGGCCCCATGTAGATGATGATGATGATGACGATAATAATATCCTGCTCCAGCTGAAATGAGCATGATCATGCCACGGCCACAAATACGGGGTCGGCTGGTTTGCATGACCTGTGATAAATTATTATGTTTCTCTCTCCTTCTTTGCCACTGGCCCCATGAGTTCAGCTCCCGTCTCGTTTCTCTGAACATCAAACCCGCCTTCTCTTTCTTCTGGCCCCCGGTTGGTTGGATGGTTCGCACCCGCAACACTCCAGCACGTTTTGATCACTGTATTATGATTCGGTCATGAAAACAGCAATTCTTAGTGAGAGCCGCTATCTTGGACCAGAGCGCTTGTACTGCACCAACCATAGGCGCAGATTCCATCGTCTACTTCAGCCTTCAGCCGCCGCAACCAAGCAAGAGAGGCGTGTGGAACCCTGGGCACTGCTGCGCATATGTACGAGTGGTCGGCAATTACCCTGATCCTTACCCACCTCAGCCTTACGAGAACGCTATGACTGGGAAACTTTAGCTCAGTTGATCCAGCATGAAAGTTAGCTAGTAAGGCTGTATGAGAAACAACGCCGTCCTTGTTGCGTCTCGGAGACGGTCCATCTACCTCCGCTCTTCCCCAAGATCTTATGCCTAACCTTAGTCCACCACATGCATCACCTGCATCAACCTTTTTGCAACGCTATCTGCTCATAGTCAGAGATCCTCCCTTCCTTTTTCACTTCAGTAGTCATCCTGGAACTGGGTATCAGGTGTTTGTTATCTTGACCGCTCTTTTCTGTGAACGTCACCCTCGGACCAGCGCTCGCTCTGACTGTTGTTGTTATCCTCCAACCTTGAAACCTCAAGGTTGAGCCCGAGGTTTTTCCAACAAGTGCTGTTTCGAATAAACTGTTTGTCTGTATCCACCATACTCTTGAGGCTTGTTTTTGCTATCTCTCTCTCTATTTTGTTTTTGTGTGTGTGTCTGTGTGGTTGTTTTTAGTTGTTGTGTTTTTTTGTGCCCCCCCCCCTTCTTTCTCCTTCTGATTGCCTCTGGCCCCCACGATAGTGACAGCCCTTGCGTCGATTTCTCAGCTGCGATTATCAGCTGGAAAACTACATCACCTTTAGGGTCCACATAGAGTTGTCTACTCTGGACCTGCAACCGCTATTTGAAACTATTTGTTTATTGTTGGGTTTTGCTTCAGCGCACCATCGTCTATCTGCAATGCATTCCTTGGCTCCTTCGCCTTGGATATGTTTTCATCTTCTCCTACCTCCTCCCATTCGAGCGGCTCAAGAGCCGGACTTTGAGTGCTGCGCGCCTTCGACGCACTGTCAGCAGTTGACGGCATCTCGCAGCAGCCCCCAAGGGACCACGATCCTTCCAAAAACAAGATGGCGGGGCCGCCCGCAGCGTTCGTAACCCGGCGAAACAATGTTTCACCTCGGAGCAACCTCTTTCTTCTACAGGCCCTCCGAGGGCTACCCAGCGGCAAATGAAACCCAAACTCTCCCCAAGATCCAACCGCCCTGTTCGCCAGAAGAGAGACATATCTAGGCGAACATAACAGGTCAACATCCCACTAACAGAGAGTAAATACTGCAAATAATGACTTCGATGTCATTGGCTGATATGTGCACCCTTATGTACTTTACCCCAGACCAATATGAATAAGTACTTCTTAGCATCAAGTAGAAAAGGCCCCCGAAAGTCGCGTTGTGAAACAACCATGAGTCTGCAACGACATGGCTATTCCATGGCCCATCTCCATCAAAATGATTCATTGGATCTCGACACCAAAAACACGGTCCAAAACATGAGCAGTCTGGGCGCAACCCTGAAAGTAGTCTGGCTGACAGTGGTGGTTGTTGTGTTGAGTCTCTCAGATTACTTGTAGCCCTAACTTATGTTATAGGTTAACAGACAAAGCAATTGCACCTCAGGTGTATTCTTGCCTCCATTACGATAGTTTCTTTAGGATGAGGACCACTTTAGCTGCATAGCATCGAAGAAAGTCCTTGTATATGACTATCATGTAGATTTCCCACACTCCTAAGAGGCATGATGTTGAGTCTCTCCTGTGTTGAGTTTGATCAAGATTGTGAGTCTGAAAGATGTCCCAGATACAGCACTCAAAGCAAATGCACTGATACAACCTGAAGGGGGGGGGGGTCAAGTCTTGATTAGTATTGATGCCACGACTGCCCTTGTTATGTAATTCATTGGACAACCTCTGTAGTGAGACAACAAATATTGAACTGGCTTTGGTGGATCTAGCCACCATCAAATGCTTGGGTTGAGCTTGAGCTGTGTTACGAATGGATGATGTATGATGTATGACGACCCCTCTCATGACAAGTATGCCAGTATGATGAAGGTGTACATTCTGCTCAGACTGGATGTTGAGACTTGATCATCACCAGTATATGCTTGTACAAGATGAGAAAAAAAAGGACCTCCCCAAAACATCCTTAGTGCTTTCAATTGGTATCTCACAAGACCAGGCCATAGAACGCCAATGACAAGTCTTTGCCGACTATCCAGACTCCACCAACAAAACAAGGCAGTGAAACAGAACAAATAAACACAAGTAAGGCCTGGTCTGTTGAGCCTCACGGCTACAGGAAGGCCACATCATGGTCCAAAGCCCAAACAAGAAAGCCCATGTATACACAAAACTCGCACAAGCAAGCCCCTTTCACTCTACATCAGACAGCTCCATGGCATCAGCATCTCCTCCATTGCCCAATGCATAGCCGCGTATTGCGCGGGTTCCGTTGGGATAGTCGGCCTCCTCCTCGAACTCCCGGATCATACTGTCGAGATTATCGTCGAGGCCGGGTGCCTGCGGCCCGAGACAGAGCTGGAGTAGGTATCTGTAGCTCTCGATGGCCTCGCCGACGCCTTGAAGACCCGTAGCCCCCACTAGCTCGCTTTCCACCTTTCGCAGCTCTCGGACCTGGTCACGAAGCTCCTGTGCCAGGCGCAAACGCTCTTGCTGGTCATCACTCCTGGACGCCTGGCTGCTGGAATCCTGGCCGTTTTTACCATTCACCTGCATACTCAGCTCGGTGTGAATCTTGCCCTGGACAGCAATACGGTTCTGATACCGCAGGAGGGACAGGACCTGCGTCTGCAGCTGTGTCGCCTCAGCCTCGGTCTTGGCAGCAACATCATCCGCTTCGAGCAGGGCCTCGTGCCGGCGCAGTTCGTCCAGCTGGGCCGCAAGCTCATCCTGGGTGCTGGCCAGCAGCCGGCGGGCGTCCTGCTCGGCCTCATCCTTCTCCTTCCACTCGTCCTCAAAACACTCAGCGAGATACCTGCTCTTCTGGAGCATGCTGGGCGCGATACGATTCTGCACGGCCTTGGCTGCTTCCGAGTGGAACTCGGTGTTGTTCCAGAAATCGTGTAAGGCGTCACTCACGCTCGGCCGCCGGGGCGGTGGTGGCGCGAAGGGGGAAGATGAGGGCGGGGGCATTGCGGAACGAGATCGGATACCTTCGTTGAGCTCTCTGATCATCTCCTCGGCGTGCACACCCTTCTGGTTGGGGATGGACGTGGAAGCGTCGCGACCCAGCAGCGAGCGAATAATCTTGGTGTTCTTACTCTCGGCGGCAAGATGGATGGCCGTGTCCCCCTTCTGGTCCTGCGCATTGATGAACTGTTCGGTGAAAGTGGCGTCGTGAGAGCCCTGCAGCCTGGCTAAAAGACTCTCCACATAGTATCGAGCAGGTCTTCTGTGCTTAACAGACACGGCGTGGGATACGGCATGGTGCAGGACGGTGCGGCCCGAGAGGTCACGGGCGTCGATGGTCTCCAGGAGCTCGTCCATGATGGCGGGAAAGGTCTGCTTGTCAAAGGCGTTGGTGAAGTTGACGGCGTGCATGAGAGGGGTCTCGCCGCGCATGTTCCGGGCGGTCAGAGAAGGGCCGAAGCGCTTCATGTGCCTGACACCGTCGATGTCGCCCATGGCAGAGGCCCAGTGCAGGGCGGTATTCTGGTGCTTGTCGATGGGGAAATCGGGCCTGAAATTGGTGGGAGGTTCTGGACGAGGCGCAGCCGGGTCGTGCATGTCGAGCGCATAGTAGTCCAACAGGGCCTCGCCGTACATTGTATGCTAGGAGTGCAGTCAGCATGAAAGATCACCACCTCACAAACGCCTAGGGAGGAGGAGGACCGCGAGGTCTCGTCCACCGCAGAAGGGGTTGACATGCCTTGTGTTGGATCATCCTGTCGGCCTCGTCCTCCGCCATATAGCTGCCAGATACGATGGTCTGATTGTCTGGGCTCTCGTCCCTGTAGACAACAGATGATGTATCGAATTCATCGGCACGAGGGGCATCTATGCTAAATTAGCAAAAAAAAAAAAAGACTCGGGCACCAGGAGGCCTGCCTCAAGGGGAGGAAGGGGGGGGGGGGGCTGAGACGAATGGTTGGAGGCGGTGCGTCGTACGTTTGCGCTTGAGGGCGTGGCTGGCCTGGAGCAGGCCTGGGGCCTTTTTGGGCTGCTTGGGCTTGCTCGCATGGCGCGGGGCAGGCGGGGGGGTGACGGCGCCGGGTACAAAGTCGAAGATAGGTCGCAGGCGGTCGAGGACATTATGCTGTCGAGCAAGCTCACGGGCATCCTGGAGGGGGAGGTAGGTTCCTAGATTTTCGAAACGTGGGCTGGTCAGCGGCTGGCAGACGAGATTCCCTACCAGAAACGCAAGGGAGGATCATGAGGAGTGACTGTCGTCTTATCGCGTACCTTGAAACTTTCCGTAACCACCCTGTACTTTCTCGTGATTGCCCTTCTGCACGTCTCGCTCGAGGATGCGGGTTCTGGCAGGCTTGTCGAAGCCGGCAGCCTTGAGAATATGGGTCGCGTTGACCCAGTTGTCGGACTGCCGTCGCATAACATGTTCTCGCTTGCTGTCGGCACCAGCGAACTGGTATTCCCAGACTGGATTCTAGACGGCGGGGGAAAGGGATCGAGGTTAGCAAGGGCGAGGGGATTGGGATGGGAACGGGCCGGACGAGGGAGGACACCAAACTAACGCCGTTGTAGGTGGCTGAGAAGATGCCATCTCCAGCGGGGCTTGTGGCAGCCATGGCGGAAGGAAGGGAGGGGGTGATGGATGTGTGAGGCAACAACTGCTCCTTTCTTCCCTGATTGCTGTGTAGACGGGGGAGTGAGGACGGCGAGAAGAGAATGTCGGCTTGTTTGGGTGGTGATGATGGTGGAAGCAGCTGACAAGGGCGGTACCCAGACGGACACTTAGAGATCCGAAAGGAGATGGATGTATGACGCCTAGAGAGACCTGCGAGATGTGCGCCGCAGTGTCCTGTGTCGCGATGAGGAGGTCGTTCAAATCCAGTTGCGACAGGGTGGGGTGAAAGATCGCTTGTGGAGGGCAGATCAGGTTCAACAAGGAGAGGTGGGCGTGGGCGTTGCGAGGTTATTGCGTGACCAAGAGGGAGTGTGGTCTTGCAGGCTCTGTCGCTTCAGGACGGTGGGAAAAGTGAGCGGATGACAGTGCAAAACTTGGTCTGCAATGCATCAAGCTGGTGTTGAAGACTGTGAGGATCTCGCAAGTGGAGGGTGTCGCGTAAAGGGAAAGATGATTGTGACCCTTGCTGGACCCTAGCCCTGGTTTCTGGCACCGAGTCTCTCTCTCTCTCGACCTTGACGCGGTTTGGGGGGGGTTGGTGCGCGCTACCTCTTAACGCGTCTCCGCTGGTGCTTCGTCCCCAAGTCACCTGGCGTGCCTGGACGCTATGATTCAATACTTTAGAGTGCCTAGAGTGGGGAAGCGAGAGGGGGTTAGGCCACTAAGACGCTAAGGACAGAAGGACAGAACACCCTAGCCAAAAGAGAGGCCAGGTAAGGGTTAGGGCTTCATCTTTGATGACTGTAATTACTGCACAAGTTCTTTCTTCCCCCTGTGTTTGTTCACACATATAAAACTGCCATGAATTAACTCCCTACGCTGAAGGCACCCATTTGGGGTTTTTGACTTGATCACTCCCAACATACTCGCTCGCAATCTTGAATAGGCATCAATCATGCTTCAGAGCAGGCCAGTCAATTCATGCAATAGCCAATACCGTCAGATTCTCTCCTCCTCCCCGTCGTCCTCCTCCTCCTGCAACCCCTCCAGACGGTCCCTGTTCGACATGACTAGCTGCTCCGTCAAGTCTATCGTGGGAAGGTCGACCATGTGCAGCTTGGTGCTCCCATATGGCCTCAGCTCAACCTCGACGACATCACTCACGCATCGCCTGTCCTCAGGGAGAGGCACCAGGCCCGGGACACTCCCTACGTAGAGCGGCCAGTCGATCAGACAAGCTTTTGCCGTTATATAAGTGGGTGGTGCGCCAGGCGACCAGATCGGGTTGGCCAGCTTCTGGCCCTCCTCGCCGCCCTCCACTCCTGCGCCGTGGTACGTCACCGTTGACACATCGATTGCATAGTTCCACGCCGACGTGTTCACCATGGTCCAGTCCCTCGCCTCGGGAGGCGCATAGCCCGCCGGCATGGGTGCGTTGGTGGTGTAATCGTACGGCACCGACGACCAGTTCGTGCTGGAGATGGACAGCCCGTACAGGAGAGGGCCGTAGTGCAGCGCCACCGTGCTGTTGGCCCGCTGCTCTGCCCGGATCGAGGCCAACAGGTTGTACGAGACGACAACGCTGGTCCCCGCCGCAACACTGGCCGCCTTATGGAGGCCACTCACCGCATCGGGGCTCACCGTCACCGTCTGTCCTGCGCCCTGGACTGCCGTGAAGCTCTGGGCCTGGTCTGCCCAGCCCGGCACCCGGACATAGAAGTCAAACGGCGCGCTGGTGCTGCCTACTGTATAGACGATGTTCAGACCGAACGGGTAGTTGGTTTCGGCGGCGACGGTCACGTTGGCGCCATTTTGCAGCGTGACGCTTGCGTTGGAAGGCGCCAGCAGCGCGTGGGCCAGCCCGTCCGACCCGACACGCACATAGGATCCAGACAGGAACTTGGGATAGCCCTGGGGGTGGTTCACAGTGCAGCACGGGTAGTTGCCCTCGAGCGTGTACATCTGGCCCACCGTGTTCACGTCTGAGAAGGGCGTTGTGCTCAGGTTCTTAGACCACGGCTCGTTTGGCTGGGCTACGTACTGCCGCGCCCACCAGTCTGGCGTGAGGGCCACCGGCAGGGCGTTGTATGCCGTCAGCTCCGCCCTGTCCGCGTAATAATTGTCGCCAAGGGCCTGGTACAGGTAGCTGAGGGAGTACATGGTCTCGACCGCCGTGCATGTCTCCGACCTGTATGATCAATTAGTAAGTTCAGACCCCAGTCAAGGCACATATACACTTCCTCCCTCTCTCTCTCTCTCTCTCTCTCTCTCTCTTTCTTTCTCACTCACCCCATATATGGCTGGATCCCATTCATGTACTCGTCAGCAAGAATCGTCCCGCTTGCCGATCCGTGGTATGTGAAAGTCCAGTTGACTCCCTGGTAATTCAGCGCCACGAGGGAGTCATTATGCAGAAACCTCCTGTACACGGCGCAGGCCTTGAGGCCCTCTCCCATGTTGACGCCGTGAAAGTACTCCCAGGGCTGGGCGTTGTAGAAGGTCTGGTTGAGCATGTCCAGCTCGCCCCTTGGGAAGACGCCCGCCTGGTACCAATAGTCCCAGTTGATCCCTGCGTCGTAGAGGAACTGCATGTCTTCCAGCAGGATCTGGGTGTTGTTCCTCGGGTAGTAGTCAAGCAACCACTGCAGCGGCAGCATGAGGTCCTGCGCGCGAGACAGCCCCCACTCTGTCGCGCTCTCTGGGTACTCGTCGCCGTCGTGGTAGAGGAAGCCGGTGTAGTTGTCAGCCAGCATGGAGTGGGCGAGAACGGCAAACCGGTGCATGGCGTCCACCACGCGGTCCGTATATGCCGTGTCGGCCTGGGCAAGCTGCATCAGGGCGAGCAGCAGGAGGTTGCGCGGCCACATGTTCCGGTTAGTCCCCGTCTCGTAGCCTAGCCACCCGTCGCTCTGCTGGTGGTCCAGAACATAATCCGTCACATTGCGGACCTGGGCAATCAGGCGCGGGTCGTCGATACCGTACGCAAGGGGTATGATGCCGTTCAGCCAGTAAGGGAAGGCCTCGTGGAGGATACTGTACTCGCTATCGCCGCCTATCCAAGCACTGTCGTGCACATACTTCCAAAAGTCCATGAGGTGACCACCGAGCCCGTTCGCCGACAGCACCAGCTGGTCCGCGAGCCATCCTTGCGGCTTGATGCTACCAAGATCCAGAGGCTCAAAGGCCAGGGGGACGACTGAGTAAGACAAACAAAACGCTTTAGCCTATTTACACAGGCCTCTCTCTCTCTCTCTCTCCCCCTCTGTCTCTTCTTCTTCTTCCCTAGAGCAGATGCAGCGGGGACGATTTGCTCACGAGCTTGGACGTCGGCAGCCACCGGAATGGCAGCCAGACCAGCAGCGCCGACGAGGTTTAAGGCGGTGGTGACGGCGCCTGGCACCTTCATGCTGTTGCGATGGTATTCCGACAGTAGGGCTCTGAAAAGTATGGTTGCTTTACATAAGAACCGACAACTTCGAGTGGCCTCACATGAAAAGAGAAAAAAACCGTTGGCGAGGGAAAAGGAAGGCAGCCATAGGCCTTGTAGACGGGCCTGCCATATACATACTAACACCCTTGTCATAAAGCTGCGGAGTCCTTCCTGCCTGGTGAGGTTGCAATGAGGGGAACAAGATCACGGGTCTGGAGAGGGGGAGAGAGGGGCGGAGGAGACATCGCCAGAACGACGAACACTCGAACCAGACTGAATCGAGGATGCCGAAATCCTCCTGCAAATCTCGCCCACATTGTCGCCCAAAAAGCTGTGGTAATGTTGCATGGAACACGAGTAAGCAGCAACCATCACAGGTTGCATCCGGTCTATCACCTTGCGCGGGTTGACAGGATCGCCCGCATGAAGGGAAAATAAACCACCAATCTCAAGAGAGGTCAATTGAACTAAGAAGAGCAAAGGAGGAGGGATCCCTCTTCTTATCTTGATCGGATACTCTGAAGACTGGTTTTTGGTGGGGGTTTTCCCCCTTCGATGGACATGCACCGTAGCAGTGGCAACGTTGGGACACTTTGGCAGTGAACGTACTGTGGTACTCTCTACGTATTGTACTATGGTACCACACCTCTTCCACAGCAGTGTGACCTGATCTAGCTAGTCCTGATCCAACAGAGTACATGGGTACTATTGCCATGTATTGCCATGGTATGTATGGTAGATATGCTCAAGACCCTCTTTTTGCAAGGCTGTTCCACCTTGGTCACGACCCAGAAAACGGTGTCGGCTCCAGGATTCAAATACAGTGGCTTAGACCGTGCTGCAAATGTCAAATTTATCAAACTCATGACTTTTTGTGAGTTAGAAAAGGGGGGACACACACACTCTCTCTCTTTCTCTCTCTCTCTCTCTCTCTCTCTCTCTCTCTCTCTTTCTGATCTCTTTCTCGCAAGAGACTAACCTACTTAGTAACATAGAACACACGAGTGCTGCAAAAGGACGTCCTAGAAAGAGTGGGTGGTTCAAAAGTGGCAGCGGTGGGTAGGTGGGTAAGATGTGTGCTGTACCATGTAAGCCTTCTGGCACTAAAGCACCCTCAAAAGGCTTCTCTTTCTCCCTCGATGGAGAGCCAAGAGAGGGGCGCTGCGGCTGCGGCTCGGGAATTAAAAGGTTTTTTTGATTATCTCCCACAGTATCAATCGGATGGTCCCGACAACGACTCAATTATTCTATTACCATGCCTTGCGTCATGGCACCGCAGCCCCCCTGAATCGCAACTCCGAGCTCCCCGTCCACGGACCTCAAGTACCGCTCGTACTGTACGTAAAAGGTATACTGTAGCAGTAGTAGCATGCATGAATTTCGTCTCCGTGCTTGACTAAGTATCCACGCATCATACATAGTAATCTGCCCCAACCCTTTTAACAAGCCCAATCCGGAACTTCCGCCCCGGCTGAATCATGAGAAAGAGGGAGAGAGAGAGAGAGAGAGAGAGAAAGAAGACGAAAAGGAAGAAGAGTAGTTAGTAGAAGCGCGCCCTGTGAGTGGATGATCTACCCGCCTACCTGTCCACAACACGCCCCAAAAGCGCAAAGACTTAATTCACTCGGATGGGTCCTTTGTGTACGGATCCGTACATTGTACAGTAAAGTAGTACATGGGGCCGAACCCGGTGTCCTTGGCTCAGTCTGACCATACTATGGTACATACACACACACACTATTTCCGTAGTACGTGAAAAAAAAAAAATGAAAAAAAAAATACCAGCCCTTTTTTTTTCCTTCCCTTTTTTGCGGCCATTTGAGCGGCGTTATCACGGCGCAAAAGATATCTGTTGTGGGTTCTGTACGCGAATCGATCCCTGTCTTCGCAGTCGAAAGCTTGACGCGGCGAGCTGCTTTCTGGGGCCCAAGGAGTGAGAACAAGCTGTCGGCTTTCCTCCTCTGGGGCTCATGAGAGTGGGGAATGACGATATTACCCAGTCCACACAGCTCTCTCTCTTTCTCGCTCTGTCTCTCTGTCTGTGTGTGTGTGTGTGTGTGTTGTCTGGTGCCGGTCATCCAAGGCGGGAAAGAAAGGGAAAAAAAGAAACCTATCCTTCCTTTCTCTCTTTCTAAGGGGCCGACCGTTTTGCGAAGGGGAGAACGTGCACACCGACATCGACGGACTACCACCACCACCACCACCACCACCACCACCAACCAACTTACTTACCCACTCACTTTCGACCTCTCTACCCATAGCAGCGCACCAGTCGCCCACCCTCGTTGTCATACTGTGACATACTATATTATACAGTACTACTTATTTCTCTGTTGGCTTCCTCTGTGGCCCCATCCCCATGATCTAAGTGTGCATTACTTACCTTTTGAACGTATCCTCCTCATCCACCCTGGCTGCACACCCAGCGCCTCGACCTGTCGTCTCCTTCCCACTTGTTCGGCTTGACTTGTATGTTCATTGTTTCACTCTGGGCCTGAAGAGAGGGAGGCAAGGAAGGGGGCAAGGCCTACGATATAGCAACAGCAGCGCTGGACAGTTAGTACAGTACTGCGCGAGAGGGGGTTGGTCTCTCCTCCCCTTGTGAGCACGCTTCCTGTTGTTGTGAGGATGTCACCGGCACCCAGGACAGCTTCCAAGGGCACTGGAGACTCCCAAGGTGGTGGCAACGGTACCTCCACAAGCTCTGCCAGGGCGACCAAGAAGAGTGCTTTCTCGTGCGAGCCTTGTCGCCGACGCAAGGTCAAGTGTGGTGGGGAACAGCCTATCTGCAGCCGTTGTCAGGCAAGGAATGACGCCTGCGTCTATAAGCTGTAAGTTTCTCCCAAGCCACTCAAACCAGGCCATCGTCATCATTGTCATTATTTTGCTCGCTCGCCCTCCGACGCCAAACCAGCAACCCCTTTTATCGATAGCGTTGGGGAGGGGTAGTTTTTTTTTTTTCTTTAAGGAAGGGGGGGGTACCTTAATTTACACCGAGTCGTACGCAGCAAGGCCCATTTTTTGCTGACAAGCCAAGAAATCCAACTCTGTCCTACACCCAACGCCTAGAAGAACGAATCAAGGAGCTCGAGGACCAGCTGTCAAGGACGCAGCCCTCGTCTTCGCTCCAGACGCAGCAGACCGCTTCGGACCACCCTGGTTTCCCACCCAACGAGGGCTCCTCCCAGCATCATCTAGGACATGAATCCGGCGAGGGCCTGACAGGCACATTCAGAGGCCTGAAGCTGGACGAGAGGGGCGTGCTCACGTACCATGGCGCAACCAGCTTCTTTCACCTGCCCAGTGAGTACTCCGGGCCAGAGAGTGACCTGCAGACCTCGCCTTATTCAGAAAACCCCTTGAACGGCAGGAGGGAGCGCCTTGTAAACAACGCATGGCAGCAGCGTGCCCTCGAGAATTTGTCTGATATACCGGTATGCCAACTCTCTCTGCTTCTTCTCTCTTTCGCTCTCTCTCACGCACCGAGAAAAAAAGGGGGGGAAGGGATACCCCCTGACGAGTTTGAAGTTTTGACTAACGACGATATTGCTGTTCATTCTGAGTCCAGGAACCCTTTCAGTATCTTCTCAATACGCACTGGTGCTGGATCCAGGTACGTATTTTCTTGTTGCTCCTCCCCCCCCTCCCCATCCTACCTACTGCTGCTGCCCGTAACGGTCGTATTACACATGTGCCATGGAGATGCTGACTTGACCTCCTCCTCCCAAGCCTCTTTTTAATTTTATTTATCGTCCCGCCTTCACTCGCGACATGCAGCTGCTCGGACCCTACTACTCTCACACCCTCCTGAATGCTATTCTGTCCCATTCTGTTCGCTGGGGTCGCTGGGACAGCGTGACCCGCGAGCATCTTGAGCACGAGTACGATGGCGGCGCTGTATTTGGTCGGCACGCCCGAACCATGGTCTTTGACGAGGTGTCCCGCGGTGTTGCCACCATTCCCACCGTGCAAACCCTCCTACTCCTCAGCGCGCAGGAGTGTAGCCAGGGCAACACCTCACAGGCCTGGATGTATAGCGGCATGGCCTTCCGGATGATCGATCATTTGGGAATATGTGTCGATAGCCAGAGGTATACCGGTGATATCCCGTTCAGCGACGAGGACATCGAGATCCGTCGCCGCCTGTTCTGGAGCTGCTATTTCTGGGACAAGATCATCAGCCTGTATCTCGGCAGATCGCCCAGCCTGCAGCACTCGACCGTCTCTCCCCCTCAGATGATGCGTACGCCCTCTTCCCCAACCACCCCTCCCCCCATTTTTTTTCTCTCCCTTCTTTCCATGCCAGTGGCAAGATCATAAGTAGTAGTACTTGTACTGACAGTACTGTGCAGTCGATGACTCCAACGAGAATGAGATGTGGGCACCTTTTGGGCTCAAGTACCCTGACGGCGTCAAGTATCCTCCTATCGCGGCGCACTCCACGTCATGTTTCATGCTCATGTGCCAGCTGTCTGTCATTTTTAACCAGATCCTCGTACATATGTACGATCCGCTGCAGCAGAACAGCGAGGCTGAGATACAGGAATGCCTGGTGAGGCAGGAGGCCGCTTTGAGAGTGTGGTGGGAGGCTCTGCCCAAATTTCTCAAGATCGAGGCTAGCATGTTGCCTCCTCTATCTCCGCCTAGCCATGTTGTCACCCTCAAGTAAGCGACATCCTCAGTTCTGACTCCGATCACGTAAATGACTAACTGGGCGATCACAGCTGCCTTTATCACACCTTCAACATCCTTCTCCACCGGCCGATGCTGTCACGAGAACGCTCTTCTGCAGATAACAACCGTGCCAGGCATCTACTCGAGTGTGTCTCCTCGGCGACCTCCATCATTGCCATATTTGATCTCTTCTGCAAGTCCTTTGGCATCTACCGCTCAGTACTGTCTCTGAGCTATAGCGTCTATATCGCCTCGTCCATATTCCTGCTGCAGGTCCAAGCAGCTGCCGGCTCTTCAGGAACCTTGACAGAAGAAGAGCAACAGCAGCAACAGCCTGCCATCCGGAAGCTGGATTTCTGCATTCGAGCCCTGTCACGACTGAGGGACATCAACCCCATCGTTGGCAGTGCAGTGAGTCTTATCCTGCGCGAGCTGGCCAACCTGGGCATTCAGACACCTGGGACCACGTCCGCCATCGATTCCAGCCGTTACGGATCATCAGGTCAACAACGACCACCACCACCACCACAGACAACAACAACAACAACAACAACAATCTATCCCCATCCGCACCAACATCAACACACAGTTTCGGTACCACCACCAGCCTCCAGGGGCAGACAGGACTCCTTCGCCTCGTCTCGACACCGCCTAAGCCACCATGAGATCATGATGGGCGACACAGAGGTTCACATGTCAGGCTCAGGCTCGCCCAGCCCCACGCCATCATCCGGCCCTCAACAGACCTTGTTTCACTGTCCCGGTCAGGGACCAGGTGGCGACAAGATTGACCACAATCTCCAGCATCATGGGATTTCCGACCACATCTTCGAGGCCGTCTCCTCAGTCCAGCCAATAAGTGCGTCGTTTGGAGACATGACAAACCCCGATCCATTTGGGCCACCAGGCAGCTTTCGACCTTGATTACGCAGACGAAAAAGGCGGGTCAAGTAGACGGCCATGCTAATTACCCTGACGAGGTGGTAGGAGTGCAGGCGTCCCAAAGGAAGAGAGAGTTGCACAACAACCTGGCGGGAGAGCAGGCTCGTCCATATCACAGTAACTCTTGGCGACAGTATTGTATAGGAGCATTAGTCCGGGAGTATGGTGTCTTTTTGCGGGAAAATAAATGGTGATATCATTCTAGGGCCTCGTAGTATTACGGCATAGCCTTATTCCTTGCCCATGCCCTGCCAATAATGCAAGAATGAATTCAAAAGTTCCGTCAACCGACCATAATTGCACCACCGTCAAGGCGTTCCTAACTTATCACGGGAGTTGACTGATCTTACATATTAACTGATTATCGAGGACACAAGCAGCAGTTTGAAATGGGTCAAGATCCTGTTGTGACTTCCCAAGAAAGACCGAGGATGCACCTATACTATATGATATAGCATGTCTAAGTGACTACAGAACCTTGTTGAGTACACCTATGCTAATATCAAAAAGGTCTAGTCCTTGACACAAGTTCCTAGCCTTTTTCTTCCAACAGGCAAGCCGAACAGGAAGAAACGGCCTGGCTTGGGACTCGGCCTGGAAAGTATTAGGGCTCGTACCACTCTGATGAAGAAAATCCAACAATCAGAAACAGAAGAGAGAGAAAGGAAAACAAAGAAACCCCAAAAGTTAGGCATATGAGTTCGATGTCAAAATGGTCAAGTATCAATACCAGTACAGACAAAGTCTTGAAATAGTAGCATAACGACTGCTAGCTGGCTAAACTGATCTTTGATTAGGGTATACTTCGATAGCAATATCAAGCTGTATAGGTACATTATAAGAATTCATGAAGCGCCGGAGAAAAGTCTGTTCTGAACGTTCATAGAGAACTCGTGAATATAATAGGTATACACTAAGCATGTGTTGCTCATCCAACATCGTTCCTTCAAGAACAAAGGGAGAAGGAAATGTATATGACACAAATGACCATGTTGTAGATGGGCTCAATAAACTAGGATGTAGTGAGCTATGTACTGCCCCCCCCCCCCCAAGGCACGACGCCAGTATATCTAGGGTGATCCCCATCCCAAAATCAATTCATCCAAACCCCCCGTTGCATGATGTATGAGGCTGGCCAGGCTCTTCCCACCATACGCCTCGCTCGTCGCATCGCTGTGATTGAAATCGAAAACAGAATTTATACAAGATGGCGTCTAGCTTCAGGCCCACAGCTCCTTTGCATTATCCCTGAATATATTGTCGGCAAGTTGCTGATCGCCATCGCACCAGTTGATGACGGCCGCGATCCATGGCCGTATGTCAAGGCCCTCGAATCTCGTGTGAGGCCAGTCGGTAGCAAAGACGACCCTCTTGGGTGCAACTCGTCTGTTTTTATACACATGCTATCAGTTGATCGCAGCTTGACCCGGGGCATCATTTGCAAAGGGACTTTCTCACAGGATTTCTCGAGCTATTGGCTCGACGTGCCCAATAAAGTCGTCGTTTTCAGAGAGCCGATAAGGGGCGGACATCTTGACAAAGGTATTCCCTCCCGCAAGCAATCTAACAAGGGAGTCGAATCCCTCTAGGCTGTACGGGTCAAGGGGCAAGTTCTTTGGGAGATGAGACTTGAGTCGTGGGGCGCCCATGTGGTCGATACAGATCCTCACTCCCAGTGTCGGGATGATATGTTCTAAGGCCGTGACCATGTTGAGAGGTATGTAGAGCTGAACGACCCAGCCCAAGGGTCGCACGGCGTCAGCACACCGGCGGAGCTCGACCTCGACATCCTCACGAGCGACGAGACCCCCGGTGGATCTGATGTTGAGACGTACACCCCGGACTCCTAGCTCGTGCCATTCTCCGAGACGGGTAATATTAGAGGTCTTCTCCTCTAGCGCAAGAGCCACGACGCCTCTTGCCCTGCTAGGGCCCAGAATCCTTAGAGCATCGAGCAGGCAGGAGTTATTGTGGCCATATATGGAAGGCTGGACGATGACGACGTTGGACGCCCCGACCGAGGACTCGAAGGCTATGGCCTGGGATACGGTGTATGTGCTCGGCTTATACACGGCGGTGGGAGACAAAGGATAACGCTCCTCGTCGCCCACTATGTGCATATGGCTATCCCAAGAACCTGATGGTATGCGGGTCGAGGACTTGTTGGCGGCAACAGCGTCTTGTGGTCGACGAGTTGTGGCAGCGTATTCGTTATGGGATGAAGATGGTTTGTTGACCTGGTCGACGGGTCTCGTTGGGGTCAGTTTCCTGGGCGAAAACGTCCCTTTGTCGATTGCCCCAGGGCGGATGGTGTTTCTGAGGAGAGTGGCCATCCTGTCGATGGTTTCAAACCAGAGGGGGGGGGGTTGGGGGGAGACTCAATGGTGATTGACTGCCTGGTATGTATCCTGTGCCGAGCAGCTCTTTTGGAAGAGCGAGTTAGACAATGTGCTCACCAAAGCATGATAGTAGCCGTGACCATAAGAGAGGAAGGAGAGGTGTATGTGTGTGTGTGCGATGAGTGAGACACAAGAGTCAAGCCTGGCACCTCCCCGTCCTCGTCGTCCTCCCCCTCTTATTCTGTCAGACACGGATCTGGCGACGGCTGTGGGTGGGTACTACTAAGTCCCATCGATCAAAAAAGGTCTCAAAACATATGGTACATACTCGTATGTACTGTACTATATGTACTTTTTGGGATGTATGCACGTATGTATGAAGGAGCAAAAAGGGATCACCATGCTGCATGCATCTCGACATTTGGTTAGCATGCAGGAATCAGGCGGGCCGCAGAGCCTAAGCACTAGGGGTTGTAGTGGCAATTAAGTACTGACAAACAACCAACCGGAGACGGTGGCGAGAGCAGCCGTTCAAGATATGCCCTGGCAGAGCAGGAAGAGGGACGCACTCCATGCACGAACACCTGCCACCATCGCGCTTGCTAGTAATTAGAGGCCCAGCCTTGGAACTAGCACGACACAATTTCGGTACAATCCCGTCGGGACCAAGAGAGAAAGGCAGTTGCGACTTGACCTGAATCGAGTCAAGACGGGTTTTGGAAAGTGTCAGGCGGGCCACACTGACCTGGAAAGAGCGACCTTTGGAATGGTCTAGGCTCGCAACAAAAGCACTGGCACTACTTCTGACAGGACAAGATCTACGGCTTCTGACCGAATAATCTGACAGACATCGGCGGTTCTTCCCTGGCACGCCTGGGCCGATCGCAAGTCTTCTTTGTCTGATCATCTCTGTTTTTTGTTTTTCTCTCTCGTTTTTGTCTTGTTCTTTTTTGGGGGGGGGGGGGCGGAACAGATTTCGACGACGTAACAAACCTTCACGACGCACGATGAATGAAGTATCTGGTTTTTCCTTGATCATATTGTGAGTCTTTCATTTATATTATGATAGTTGGACGTATATCACTCAGCGCAGAGTTCAATTCGAACCTGGATTACGTACCTCCAAAAAAAGAAGGAGGCTTGGCGATTGGTGCCAGGCTCGGCCAACTTCCGCCCAGGCATATTCCTCATCTCCACCACAAAGACCCACCACAGTGAGATAACGGGAGAGGTCAGTGGAGGAGTCAGTGGAAGTTTTTTTTTTCTCCAACATCAACAACGCGGGGCGAACCAAGCTAGACCACGACGAATCCTGGGGCAAGACACACTCAACGCACGCTGGCACGACATTGCTCACACGAACTGCAGGATTCCCCAGTCGTGAGATTCTCGATCCGGGGACAGACCCCTGTCCCAACTTTCCCCTCCACCCGCCCACCCCTCTCACTCTTCCAGCAGACGACCTGACTGAGCTGTCACCTGGACTGTCTCGACTTGGCATCGCGTGCACTCACCGGTTCTCGCTGGGTGGAAAAGACAGGGCGCCACAAGAAAAAATCAGGGCGTGTGTGGCACAAACGGCGGGGCGCAGCCCGAGGGCCACAAGACCTGGGCCTGGCTGCTGAAAGGCTATCCAGCAGGGCCAGAGGTGTCGGAAGGAAGATACACAGCAGGCCCACTGCCCTCGGAAGGGGGGAATGGTCCGTAAACCCCCCACTGGCTGTGGCTTGTCCTCCTTGAACATGTCTTCTTCGTCTGCTGCTGCCTCACTTGGGAAAGGATCAGTCAACTGGTATTATGTCCTCACGATATTCGTTATAGGCTCGGGGTCCATCCCCAAGGGATACGACGAAGGCGGCTTCAGTGCTGCCATCTCGCTGCCCTCTTTCAAGAATGACTACAACCTCGACGCCGAGCAGTGGCTTGATAATGCCTCAGGTCTGGCCAGCAGAAAGGCCAATATCACCTCCTTGGGGGTTCTGGGCGCAGCCTTTGGTTCACTCCTCGCCCTGGCCATGACGGACCGCGTCGGCCGCGTCAGAAGCTGGAGAATACTCACGTGTGTGTACATGAGTGGTTACCTGATGCAGGTCTTCTCGTCTGGTATTTATGGCTTCCTCCTCTTTGCCCGCGTCTGGGGCGGCCTTGGCGCTGGGGGCCTCACTGTCGTCGCCCCTCTTTATCTTTCTGAGATCTCGCCAGCCAAGAGCCGCGGCATGATCGTCAGCACTTCGATGGTTTTCCTGTTGTCCTTTTTGTCTCTCGGTGTGTATCATCCCTGCACTCCCCATCCCCCCTCTTCTCCCCTGTCCCCTCTTCGACACTGGATGGGAGAGAGAAGGCTCATGACTTGTCATCAGGTTTCTTCATCAACTATGCCGCCAGTGTCACAATGCCAGCCATCCGAGCGCAGTACCGACTAGTTATTGCCATCCCCTTGATCCCGATGGGGCTTGCCCTCTTGGCATCATTCTTGGTAACCGACACTCCAAGGTGGCTAGCATCCAAGAATCGGGGCGACGAGGCGCTCAACGTTCTCGCGCGGCTGCGGAACACCAAGGTCGATGACGAGGAGTTGCAGGTGGAGTACCTCGAGATACAGGAACAAGTTCGATCCCAGGAAAAGCTGCTGTCTGAGACGTCTAACTGGTCCCTGATCAAAGAGGTCTGGAGCGTGCCCTCATACCGCAAGCGATTCCTCCTGGCCACCGCTATGCAGACCGTCGCGCAGTGGTCCGGCGGGAACGGCATCACCTACTATATTCCCCAAATCTTTGTCTACGCTGGGGTCACCGCGCACAACAAGTCACTCATCACTTCCGGTGTGTACGGCATCGTCAAGCTTGTCTTCACTATGGTATTCACCTGGGGCATGGTCGATATCATCGGTCGCCGGCGCTGCTTCATCGCGGGCTTATCTATGCAGCTTGCTGCCCATGTCTTCATGGCTATCTACATGGGCGTCTGGGTCAGCCACGACCATGTCGACAAGGCCGCATCAGATGCTGCCATAGTAAGCGTATTTGTCTATGCCGTGGGCTGGTCCATCGGCCTCTGCACTGTACAGTATCTCTACGGCACTGAGATTTTCCCCACGCGCATTCGGAACGTGTGCTACGCATTCAATATGGCCCTCCATTGGTTCTTCCAGTTCGCAGTGGTGAGGGTCACGCCCAACATGTTCGTGTCCCTCCACATCTATGGCACGTACATTTTCTATGCTGTCTTCTCGTTTGCTGGGCTTGTCCTGCTGGGGCTATGGGCCCCGGAGACCAAAGGCGTCCCTATGGAGAGGATGGAGGAGCTCTTTTCTGGACACTGGTGGTTGGGCTGGAAGGCAAAAGTCGAGGTTGACTCGAGCGAAACCCAGACACTAAGAAGATCTCGAGCTTCCTCGCCTGCGGGCATGATGGAAAGGGCTTACGACTATAGCGAAAGGAGCTCAGTCGCAGGTCCGTTTCAATAAAGTTACATAGATGCTTTTCAAAATTAAAACTTAAGAAATGAAAATAATTAGACCACAGTAATTAGCCAGGCGGATGCATAACCACTTGCGAAGTGAACGTTCTGGATACTGAGGAGGGCATCTTCACAAAATGTCGGCGCAAGACTCGGATCGTATTCATCTAATAACAGCCTCAGCAAACCCAAGAAGACGCAAGTCGCGCTGTAAATTAATATCTACTGGATGCTCCTAACGCATGGAAACGCAACTCCAAGGCGCGTAAGAGGAAGCAGCTCAGGAGGTGCCACCAGGCATGCGCAGGTATCATTGTCCGTTAAGAACCTCTCACCCACCTTTAAATTACATCAAATTCAGGTATGTTACCTTAACATACAAAAGTGGAGAATTAGTTAGTAGTCATCTTAATTATCCAAAGCATGAATAACTAAAGGCTGATCTATCCTCCTTTGATTAGTTAATCACAGTAGACAACTCTAACTCTGGATTACCTTCGACGTTCCCCTCTCGAACTGTTCGAGTAGAATTCCTCTTTGCAGGCCCAAACCTAGCCAGATTTAGCCCAGCTTTACAGGTTCGTACCAATCTCAGAACACAGCCAAAATGTTTCAATGCTCGTAGCTAATGTACTTTGCAAAGCAATTCATATATCATATATACTATGAAGAATCCTGTGATAGCGTTCTGGGGTCTGAGTATCAGCGACGCAGACTTTGCGAAGCTTAAACGCGGTGTCAGGCCTCGGGATATGGATGACAAATGGATCTTTAAGGCCATGACGGATAAAGAGCTGTCGGATGAAGAGACGACGAATGGAGCGACGACGGATGAGGAGCTGATAGATGAACTTCTGATGGATGAAGCGACGACGGATGAAGCCCTGGCGGATGAAGCTATATTGGATGTGGAACAGGGTGGTAGTATATCTATCCGTCGAAGCTGGACAAACAAGGAGCTCTACAGACTTGCTGTTAAGCCAAGCGAGGGCGTCACCAGTGCGAAAATTGAAGCCATCACCTGGGAGCAGGGCCAAGGTGATCGCATCTCGGAAGAGCAAGCTAAGATCGACGCCGTTATTCTATGCAGACAAATCCTTGAGTGCGATTTCGCTGCGGCTCCAGACTATGGCCCCTTGCTTTTTTTCGGCTTTCCCTCGGTCTGCTGCCGTGGATAGCACGACTGTTTAGAACAGCACGAACTAAGCATCACAGGGAGGGAGTGACTGGAGCTAACTGGCGACCTTGCTAGGTCAAGGAGGGCAGGAAATCACGGCGGCGCGGATGGCTATGTTGACAGGGCAGACTGGCTGGATTAGTTTCTCTTTTGCGACCTCTGTCCGTTGCAAGCCCAGGCTCCGAATCAGCGGATACCCGCTTGGCACGGACCACAGGCCAAAAAAAACAAACCATCAGAATTCAGCATTTTCAATACAGCTCGCAGCATTAGAAAACTATATATTGTATATATTAAATTACTCAAAAAATAAAAATATTTTAATATAAATTTTATTCAAGCGCAGGATGCTTGTTATAACCCATTCAACATGCAGATCACGAAAAGCTTTGCCCCCGGAAGGACATAGATCACGATTATATAACCCAGGGTTAGAATCATTAGCGCGACTATATTAATTAGAAATATAGTTAATATATTTCAGAAATAATTATAAGAAATATAAATATAATTAAAATAATTAAAATTAAAAGATAGAATATTATAATGAGCACTGCAGTAATCCAAAGATTCCTAAATACTGATTAGGTTTATATTAACAAAAGCGGTATCAAAATATAAGCCTTGAATACGGAAATATAACTGAATAATCTATATAAATATTTACTGCTTTTTGTAATAAGCACTGCAGTAATCCGAAGATTTCCAAAGTATACAAAGGGTTTATGCTAACAAGAGCGGTGTCAAATATAGGCCTTGAATACGGAAATATAACTGAAGTCTGAATACAAATGTTCACTGCCTTTGGGGCTATCAGAATATATATATGGTCTGATACTTAGATTGATAACTAAAAAGCTATATATAATAATCTATCTGGTGATAATAAACATATAGTTATATATCTAGCTTTTCAGTATAGATTATAAGAATCGATAGCGATTTCTTCGGTCCAAGATTATATTGATAGGACTGCTTATAGTCTTCGCAATCTACCCCCTATTCTAATAGAATCTATAATCCTATAACCCTAATCTTTGATATATAATCCTTGCTAACTATCCGATATTAAACTATGATATCTGGTCCTCTATTAGCAGGCTTTCTCTTTATAATCTGTATATTGGATAGATTATAATATTATCTTCTTTCTATCAGTTATTATCCTTAATAATCTTCTATAAGTATTCTGGTAAGCTGTCTATATATATAGTTATATTTTCCTAATTTAGAAAATAAATAGAATCGAAAAATCTTATTATAAAAAGATGGAATAAAGCGCTTCTCTTTAGCTTGCTATTTTTTCTTATTATTCTGCTATGCCTTCCTATTCCTATTATAAAGGCTGCAAAGCTTTTTGCCTGGCTTCCGAGGAAGATTTATTATATTGCATTAAATATATTCGAAATAAGCAGAGAAACTATAATATATATAGCTTTATTTCTATATAGATGCAAAGAATTATTATATAATATTCGAAAACAAAAGCTAAGCTAGATGCTGCTAAAAAGAAAGCAATGCTAGCAAATATAAAGATATCTCGATTATATAAGCAGCATTATTTATAAGCTGAGAAGATAATATATATTATGCGCTATAGCTTGAATATAATTAAGGAACTGGATTATATAGAGGCAGAGAAGTTAGCGAAAAAGCAATAGGCTTGCATCTTTGTTAAGCTTTTTCCTAAGTATTTCTCCGAGCTAGTTTCTAGTGAATTTTTCTGATCTTCTGATAATTTATTAGATTATTCTTTCTTGGATAATATAGATAATGCTAAAAATGCTAAGTCTTCTGGCTTTTGAATTCCTATTTTAATTCTTCTTATTATTATAATGTAATAATAATTCCTGGGAATATTATATTGCTATTTAGATTTATTATATATTGCTAATATTTGATATAAACTTTCTATTTTTATTAGAGATAATTTCTTAAAATATATTATAGCTAGCTATAGTTATTCTGAGGAATATATATATAAATTCTTCTGCTATATTGCTCTTTTTATAAGAGATAAAATAAATATATTTGCTTAATCTGCAAATTACTATTAAAATATTATTATATTGCATTTTAATTAAGGGTTTTTATAAAAAGAATAGCTTAATAATAAAATTTAAGCTAATAAATAATTAAATAATACTAGATATTAGAAGAGATTATAATAGTTTATAAGATTTATATTATTCTGCTTTATTCTTTTTGCAGCTATTATATATTCAGAGGATATTTTCAATCTTTTTCCTAAGATCTGATAAATTCTAATATCTTTTGATTTATTTATAAGTAGCTTTAATTTCTTAATATCTATATATTAGAGCATTATATATATTTCTGATATATTTGTTTTATTCTGTTAGAATTATTTATTCGGAGTTTTTATTTTATATCCTTATTTTAAGGATTGCTATAAATTCTTTATATATATTGATAAAATCTTTTTCTTTATTAATTATAAAAATATCCTGGACTTCTTTCTTAATTTTATTCTGATAATCTGCTTTTCTGCTAAAAATATTTACTTTAGCATTTTTTTTACTTTAGATATAGATAATTTTAAAATCAAATTAGAATAAATATTTTGCTTATCTAATTTATTATTAGTTAAAGTTTTTTGTTATTATAAAAATAGTAAGATTTTTATAATCCGAAAATATCTTGATTATATATTTAGTATTTATAAAATAATTATTTCTATTTTTTGAATATTTCTATTATTATTATAAATTTTTTATCTGATATTTTATATTATAATTTTGATTTATTAAATTTCTTTGAAAAATTAGCAATTATTTTTAATTATTTTTAATTATCTTTAATTATTATATTAATTAAATTCTGCGCTGAATATATAATCAGATAAATTTATATATAGCTTATATTTTTTTCGGAAGTCTGATTTCTATAAAACTAGATTTTTAATAATTAATTCCTTAATTATCTTAAAAGCTTAGTCTTTTTTCTGCTTCTATTGGAAAAATAAATCCTTTTTTATAAGATTTGTAAAAAATTTAGCGATTTTGCTATATTTGCTAATAAATTATTAATAGAAATTGATATATCCGAGAAATGCTTTAATATTCCTAATATTCTTTAATATAAGCTAATCTCTGATTATTTATATTTTATCTTTTTGTATTCTGATATATTCTAGTTTAATTATATATCTGAGATAATTAATTTTTTTAAATATAGAAATAGCTTTTGGTTAATTTTATTAGCAAATAATATGCATTCTGAAATATCTGGAATATCTAATATATATATTATTTATATTTTTCAAAGATTCTGAAATAAATAAAAAATTACTAAGGTAAATAATTTGCAAAAAATATGATTAATTATTTCTTAGAAAGATGCTAATATATATTAATTAAATCAAAAAATATAACTAAATATTCGTAATATCTATAGCAAATTCTAAATATTATTTTCTATTCTTTTCTTTTTTCAATACGGATATATATATATATATATTTTTGAGATCTAATATTATAAATTATTACGCATTTAATAATTGATTTTTGATTTCTTTGAATAATAATAATAGATATTAATTTTTCCTAGTAATATTATTAAATTATTTATAATCTATATAAAATCTGAATTTGCTATTTTTTTGGATATAAATAGGATTAGATATTCTGCTAGTAATTATAAAGATCTGATATAGCCTTTTTTAAGATTTTTATTAAAATATTTCCTAAATATTTTTAATCTTGCTTTATCAAGCTTATAAATAGGGAAGAATTATAGCTAAATTCCTTTTTTTAAATAATATTATATAATCATATAAGCTATATTCTGGAAATCTTATATCTAATTTGCCTTGGAATAGCTTTATAAATTCGTAATATTCTTATAATATTTTAGTGAATATTGATATTAATCTGTTTTTCTCTATTTTTGCTATTTAGAAA
This sequence comes from Cryphonectria naterciae, assembly GCA_014850475.1. Taxonomy (NCBI): domain Eukaryota; kingdom Fungi; phylum Ascomycota; class Sordariomycetes; order Diaporthales; family Cryphonectriaceae; genus Cryphonectria; species Cryphonectria naterciae. The sequence goes on from JACWST010000089.1 coordinate 133,462, forward strand.
AATAAAAGATATTACTAGATATTTTTCTTCTTATTTATTATTTATCTTTTATATAAGCTAAGGGTTATATTATAATCTGCTCTGTTTTTATATTTTCTTATAATATCTGGTGTTTATAATATATCTTTATAGATTATAAATCTATATTTTTGTTATTGCTTTAAGCCAGATTATATTTCTAGGGGTTTTTATTTTATTATTTTTATAATCTATCGATATTTTAGTATTGTTTATTAGGTTTATTATTTATTTAGTTTTTTTCTATAAGCTATTAGCTTTGCTGATTTGAAGATATTTATAGATTTATTTGAAGCTTTTTTTTTTGAATATTTCTTAATAATTAAATCTGATTCTTTGCTTTTGATTGCAATCTTCCCTATAAATATAGCTTATTTCCAAAAGATCTGGCTAATAATCTAATCGATTCAAGGATTATGCTTTTTAAGCTAAGGAAATTCGTTAATTAATTTATAATATATTATATCTATAATATCCAATATAATAAAGATTATATATCTTTGGATTGAGATAAATAGATAATTAATCTTTTTATCGATTATATCTTAATTATATGCAATTAGTTATCCTTTTATAATATTAAATTAATAGAGATTTTTCTTTTAATATTATTATAATTATGCTTTATTAATAATTATTAATGAAATAAAGTTTCTTTAAATGCTATTATTTAATAATGCGCTATATTATTTTCTATTAATATAGGCATCCAATTTTATATATATATAATCTTGTTCTGCAATATATAGGGATTTTTAGACTCTGATTATCTATAGTCCTTTTATAGGCGATCTTTTCCTTTTAGGAATTTCTTTGCTTTATAAGCTGCTTTTTAAGCAAGCTGCTTAGCCTGCTATTAGCTATATTTGCATTATTTCTTATTATTCTAATATTTATGCTAATCTCGAATCTTGCTATTAATATAAATAATATAATTAATTATCTTATATTATTATTATTTTATTTCTTTATTAATATATTCTCTAGGGCAATTATCTGGTAATCTAATGTAGGCATTATTATATTTCTTATTGAAGATTTCCCTAAACTATAGGAAAGGTTTTTTAATTGCCTGGATAATTTATTTTTATTTTCTAACTAGAAATCAATTATATCTTATTTTATTTGCGAAATATTCTTTATAATTATGAAATATATATAAGATTTATGCAAACTTATAATATTATTCGTAAATCGGATTGATTTAGCGATCCTCTGCTTATTCAATTTTAATATTTTAAATAGATATTATAATGAAAAGGTTTGAAAGTATAAGCTTATAGATAAAATATTCGATTTTGGAGCTTTAGATAATCTATCCTTAGTTTGAATTTTGGTCAGAAATCTCTTTTTTTATCTATATTTTCCTTATCTCCTATTAATATAATAATAGATTTTAGCAGATTATTTGATTATTAATCCTAGGATATTTCTTCTTTTATAATCTCTATTATTATTTAGGATAGGATATATTTTTTATAATAGGCTATTAGGCATAATTCTAAATCTTTATCTGTAAATTTCTAAGCTTTTTCTTCGAGTTTCTTCTCGAAAATGCTTAAATAGTCTGAATTATTATTATTTAGGATTATATTATAGATAAATCTTTTCTTGCCTATTGCTAATTATTATATTTTCCTAGATGCTTAAGAGAATTATTCTGAGCTTTTTTTTCTTGCAAGATATATTAAGCGACTATTATTATAATAAAATAATTAATAAAGAATTCTATAATTGCTAATAGAATCCGATATTTGCTCTAATAAGATATTTTTGCTTAGCTAATTAGATTTCTATTATTAGAGGATATTTATTTATTATCCTTCTTAAACTGATTACTATTATAGCTTTTTAAATTATTTATATTCTTATGCAAAATAGCTTTGCTTTTTATAATTAAAATATCTAATATTGTTATTTATTTGCTAATATTTATATCGATATATTATATTGATTTTTATTAAACCTGCATATATTATTCTTTTATAAATTATACTAATTTATCTCTAACTATTAGAATTTTTAATAAGCTAATATTTCTTTTTTATATTAGCTTGGATATATGCGATTTAAAGGATATAAGCTTTCCCTTATTTCTCTAATCTGCATTTATATTATCTATTATCGATTTTTATAGCAAATATAATGAAATCTGCTAATTTCATAGATTATTGAATATATATAAGATTATTCTTAATTTTATTCTTAAATTTATTATAATATTAAATAATAAAGGCTATATTATCTTATTATAAATATAATAAGGCTTTCCGAAATTCCGTAATATGTTTAGCTGCAGATTTAGTTTGCTTAAATTTGAGCAATTCTTATTTTGCTTTGTATTGCTTATCTATATCGCCGAAAATATTTTTAAAAACTTTTTCGAGATTATCGAAGCTTTTGAAGATATATCGTATATTTTCGTCTTAGGTTTATTATATTCGAAATAGTTTCTAAAGACAAGTTCGAATCAAGCAAATATATCTCCTTTAAATCTGATCTCAGCGAAAATAATCTTATCAGACTCCTTAGGAAACTTCTTTTCCTTATAATGGAAATAAGCTTTATACTAAGTCAAAAAGGCTTATAGGATATATCGCTTTCTATTATAGAGTCCTGGAAATTCTATCTTATAGTGGAATTCCTCGAGTTTCTTAATATAATCTATAAATGCCTTGATTTAATTAATAAGATTAATAGCGCTGCTGCTAACAGATCTAGTTAGGGTTTAGGAAGCTATTATATTTCCATATTATTCAAAGGGGTATAATATTGAACTATTCTTGAATAAAAATTATCAAAATATAATAAGCATTGCAGTAATCCGAAGATTTCCAAAGTATATAAAGGGTTTATACTAATAAGAGCAGTGCTAAATATAGGCCTTGAATATAAAAATATAATTAAGGTCTGAATATAAATATTTCTTGCTTTTGGGGCTATCAGAATATATATATAGTCCGATATTTAGATTAATAACTAAAAAGCTATATATAATAATCTATTTGGTGATAATAAATATATGGTTATATATCCGGCTTTTTAGTATAGATCGTAAGAATCGATAGCGATTTCTTCGGTCCAAGGTTATATCGATAGAACTGCTTGCAGTCCTCGCGGTCCACCCCTATCCTAGTAGAGTCTGTAATCCTGTAACCCTAATTCTTGGTTATATAATCCTTGCTGACTATCCGATGTTGAGTTGTGACATCTGGTCCTCTGTTGGCGGGCTTTCTCTCTGTAATCTGCATGTTGGATGGGTTATAACACTTTTAGGGCTATCAGAATAGGATATAATCTAATATTTAAATTGATAACTGAAAAATTATATATAATAATCTATCTATAAATAGTAATAATTATAATTATATATTCTGTTTTTCAGTTTCGATTATTTTGATTATATATTATGTTGGAGAACAGCAGGCTATTTATATATCGAGGGGATTATAAAATCGGTTTATAATAATATATGGGTTAGTTTAAAAGAGGAATAATAAGAGGGGTTGATTATTGTTATATTATTCGTTGTTGCTATTATTGTTGTTCTTCATGTTGTTATTTTTCCTTCATCCTTAAGGGAGGAGGAAAGCTAGATATATATAGTTATTCTTCACTATATTTCTCGAAGATTCTATAGCTCTTGATTTATAATCAATAAGCTTGATTTATAAGCATTTGTCAGCTTTTATAAATCAACGTTGCTTTCGTATTTTCGAGTTATTCCG
>JACWST010000008.1:0-105934 GCA_014850475.1 Cryphonectria naterciae
AAAACACAAAAAAAAAAAAAAAAAAAATTAAAAAAAAAAAAAAGAAAAAGAAAAAAAAAAAAAAAAAAAAAAAAAAAAAAAACAAAAACAAAAAAAAAAAAAAAAAAAAAAAAAAAAAAAAAAAAAAAAAAAAAAGAATAAGGTTAGTCTGTAAGTCTATAGCTACTAATTACCACCAAGTTCTTGTTAGGAGGGTCCCACCGACGATCGTATGATGTCCAGACTTTTCGATCGACCGATGTGGACATAGTATGCAAAGAAATGTGCATGACACTGCCGGATCACCGCTGCAGGCCGATCATCTCTTCCATGATGCCGGGTCTTAGGACCCTTGGGGGGGAGAGGGGGCGGCTACACATGCGAAGTGTTGAACAATTTCTTTGCCCCCGGTCCTTTGAAATTCGGCCGAATCCCTCAGGTGGGGAACCGGGCGCGCTGAAAGACGACAGACAGCCTCCAGGTTCTGGCTGACTGAAAGGCAGGCATGAGATCCAGGCAAGCAGACATTGTCCGTCCAATCGACGCTCGGAATGTGGGGGGGAGGATAGATCCTTCGAAGAGGGAGGCTAACATCACTTTGGCCTTTTGGACTGGACTATATGATGGATCGCATATTGCCTTCAGGTTCCTACCTAACGCTACTACAATACCACTACATACCCGGTCCTGCGGTCATTGGGAGGTCGGCGAGAAGGGCCGCCGATAGGCCGCTGCCTGCATCTGCGATTTCGAAAATCATGCTGCTTCGTTCAGTTTCGGCATGTCGCCTAAAGAATAGACGAATTTCGCTGTGCCTTAGCTTAGCCAGCATGCGCCCACAGTCAGCACAAGGAGGACGATGATGAATACGATAAGTGACAGGGCCGGTGAAATGGAAGGGTCTGGACACGATCCTTAGCACACGGAGGGATCATATCCATGCCGTCGTCCCTCCCGAGTTTTTGGATTCGAGCCTCAACCGGACTACCTCATGGATGCCTGGGATCGTGACAACCTGACAGGTGTCAAAGTGGGTATCCTCTAGACGTGAAGTCCGAGTTGGTTTCCCCCTGGTGAGACCCTCGTCGGGCGGGCACGAGGAATATAAATGCTCGGGGAAGTCCACTTGAATATCATCATCATCATCATCCAGACACAACTCCCTCGCCAACGTCCCCCTCACCAATACCACAACACACGAGGTCATCAAGCCAACCTGTCGCACACAACAACAAGTCACCATGGTGTCCTCATTCGCCTTCGCCTTGGGCCTCCTGGCCACCCCCTTCGCCGCCTCGGCGGCAAAGCCCAACACCGTCAAGCTCCCCCGCGCCAGCACGAGCGGCGATATCACCGGCTCAGGCACGATGCAGGTTGTGGTGGGCAGCGGCGGCAATGTGAGCGCGACGACAGACTTTAGCACGTCCACGCCTGCAGACATTGTGGGGTGTCTCAACGCGGCGGGACAGCTGACGCTGGATGACTGCGCGACGTAGTAAGTGACCCAAGACATGAACCACACACACACACACACACACACACAAGAGCCAGTGAAGCTAACACGGCCCGCCGCGACCAGTACCGTCGTCGACACCTATTATGTCGAGACCAGCAACGGCATCTGCTCGTTCTACAACAGCTCCTCGCCGGCAAATACAGATGACCTCTATGGGGCCGGCGACTACGCGCTGACATGCTGGGAACACACGGGGGTGATTGGGACAGATGTCACGTTCTACACTGTTGTGAGTTTCTAGCCACCCCCCCCCCTACCATCCCCCTTTCTTCTTCGTCTTGAGAAGACCTATTTTTGACTGACTGGGGGACGATACTATAGGAGGGTATGGCCTACAATTTCCTCGGCACGGGAGACACAGATTTCGTAAGTTTGCACTCCCTCCCAAGGGAAAAAGAAAAAGAAAGAAAAAAACCAAAAGGAGGGCCTTTCATGCTGATACATGTTGTCCCTTGTAGTACTATGACATCCCTGGCCTGCCTGAGACCTCAACGGACGCGCTCAACTTCTGGCGCTTTGTGTGGGGTGGTGATGAAGTCGATGTGCCGGCGGGCCACTACAGGGCACTGCTGTTGTTTGGATCCTCGTAAGGGGATAAATGGTGGCGCTCGGTGAGGATCCTGGCAACGGGTGGGATGGGGGAACGTTGTCGATGTGACTGTGGAGGTGTAGAAGGCTTGTGTATGGGTATAACGATGCATACACACACACACACACACACACACACACAGTGTGAGATGTCTTTGAGATATGCGCTTATACGTGATAATTGAATAAGTACTATGATATATATATATATCTATCCCAACTTGTAATGCTGTTGTAGTGGAAGAGCAAGAAACCCGGCCCCAAAAAACATTGTTGTTCTCGTGCTGGATAAGGAATTACCCACTCCGACTGACGTGCCATCAAGTTCAGAGTACTGGACCAACGTACAGCGAAACCCCGCCCTGGGCAAGCTTATGGTGTTGGGTTGTAATATGTAAGTGATTCTCTGTCTAGAGCATGTAAGTGAAGTAAGTAAGAAGTGATGTTTTTCCTTCGTTTCCCCCCCCCCCCCTTTCCTTTTTCCCTTCTGCCTCTTTAGCGAAATGTAGAGACGAACCTTTGTATTGGAGTGAACCTTCGGCAATGATCAAGCCGACATCGCCGGATGCGTCTCCACATCAAGTGTATGTGTGTATATTAATAAATGATTCGCGGAACAAACGTCCTCACTCAACCCTCTTCGAGCAATAAACAATACTAGTTTCGTTTTATACATCACATACAGATCAGATCAGATCACACACACCACACCGCCCTCATATCTACGGACAGACAAGCACACAGAAGAAATGTCATCCAGGCTCATCCACCGCGTCACAATGTTCAAGCTCCAGGGCGCCAACAACCAGGCCCAGCTCCTCGCCGCCTACGACAAGCTGGCCAAGGAGCAAAAGAAGGTAAGTAGTTGGTTTGCTTATCTACTTTATCTAATTCAGACAGATACATATGCCCTCTGACAAAAAGGGGACAAAACCCCACCCGAGCAGGACGGCAAGCCATACATCGCGTACCTCTGCGCAGGTCTCTCGAACCCGGAGGACGCTCGCAACAAGGGGTACACGCTCGTGGCGCACAGCAAGTTCAAGACTATAGAAGATATGAAGTTCTACGACGAAGAGTGCGCGGCGCATCAGGAACTCAAGGCCCTTGTGAGGAGTCTGGGGGCGGAGGCGCCTTTGACGGTGTATTTTGACGGGGCGCCTATCGTGGACTTGACGCACGCCTGATTTTCTTTTTCATTTTTGATAGAAGAAAAGAGAAGGAGATGGATATTATGTGTATGGATAGATACTGGTGGGGTATAAACACAATCGTTGAGTTGTGGCTCATGACGATTTTGTACAACAGCATATGGCATCCCTCGAAGAATACATCACCTCCTGAAGGGACGATAAGTCTTGTCTCGTAGCATCACATAAGCCAGCTGATATGATGCCGCTACAATCTGCTGCTTTCTTCCTCTTCCTTTTTTCTTCTTTCTTTCCTTCTTCCCCTCCTCACTCTCGCCCATCCTAACCAGACGCCGCAGCAGCGACCTCCTCGGCCCTCCTCTTCAGGTCCTCCCCCCACTTCTCAAAGCCCTTCTCCAGCAAGCCCCCCGTCGTCCACCTCACCACGCCCGCCAAGGGCCCGTACATGGTCTCCCAGCAGGTATACTCGGTGCCGCCTTTCCCGTCGCTCACCATCTCCTGGACGCGCTCCGCACGCAGCAAGAAGGCCGGCATCGACACGCTCTTCCACGCGATCCTCCACCCGCCGCCGCCGCCGCCACTGCCGTCGTGGTCGTATGGCTCCACGGCCGTGACCTCCATCGACTGCCTGGTGTTACTCGACGGCCTGTCCAGGTCTAGGTGAACGTCGAGGGTGATCCTCGCGCCGCGCCTGATATACCTATCCCCGCCGTGGCTGCCAGCCCCCACGTCCCCGCCGCCGCGGGGAAAGGAAGCTTCCTCGGCCGGGGAAGGGGCAGCAGGCGATGGTGCGTCGACGGTGCAGCTCGGGGCCCAGGTGTTCCAGACGGGCCAGGCGGCGTGGTCGAGGAGCACGGAGGCGACGACGTCGGGAGGGGCGGCGATGGGGCAGGAGGAGATGATGGAGAAGGAGCCGCCTGGGCCGTGGGTCGGGGTCGGGCGGGTTTCGGAGATGACGGCGGCGGGCTGGTTGCGGGGGACGGGGGGACTGCTCGTCGTGAAGGATTGGGTGGGCATCGTTCTTACGTGAGGGGTTTTGGTGGTTTGGTCGCGGTATGGTTGTTGAGGGTGGATGAGGAGGAAGGAGGAGGAAGTGGCGGAAGGTGGTGGTGGTGTGTGCTGGACCGAGGAGGAGATAAAATGACGTCTTGAGAATTGGTTCAATACTGTTTTGAGTTTGTATCAAAGCTACTTGACTACACTTGAGAGAATGGCCATTGTTAAATTAAAATGATTGTGACGTAAGTCAAAAATATATAGAAACCAGCTTTTTGTATTGAAATATTCATATTTTTAGTATTTGGAACAGCTTAGGAGCAACAAGGACTATCTGAGGAGGGGTCAGAAAACAGTGTCTGATGCTCTCACCCTCTGAAATACGTGAACAGGGTTAGGGTTATAGGCTCAGTAGATCATCAGTACTACTTACTTTAACTTGAGTACTTAGAAGTAACAAGTCTAGACTTCAAGGCTTGATATAAATCTGGCAAACATCAGCATGCACACGCTGACAAATGAACTGGCGCAAGAACTGCTTCAATGCTTCGACTGCGGGGTTACAACCGCCCATCAAATAATGTTCCGAGCGTCATGCACGTCGATCGAAAACGGGCCTCGTGGGGGCTCGCAAAAGAACCCTCTGAGCTCTGCTCCTCTTTCAACCTCCAGCACTAGTAACTCTCCTGTCACGTCTTTGATCTTAAGAACCACAGATCCAATCAAAATGTCCGTCATCAATCATCAAGGTAGTCGTCGTCGGCGCCACTGGTCATACCGGCGAATCAATCATGGATGGGCTGTTGAACTCGCCCACCAATAGGTTTGTAAGCAGTAAGGGTCCATTAATTCCTCTGGGCAATAATTATGGCCTGACCAACTTGAATACTTTTACTTATACACTTACGGTAGGAAGTCTATTGTCTCACTCGGCCGGCCTCGGTGAACAAACCCGAGAACATGGAGCTTGGCAGGCGCGGTGCCAAGATCATCTCCATCTCCCTGGCCGACCCGGAAGAACCCTTGGTTGCTGCCCTCCAGGGCATCCGGGTGGTCATCTCCTGCATCACGCCTGTCTTCCAAGACCAGGAAATGCTGCTTGCCGATGCCTCGAAACGTGCTGGTGTCGAGAGATTTGTGCCCTCCGGATTCGGGCCTGTCGTGCCGCCGGCCGGTATCCTAACAGCCCGCGATGAGGTGTGTCTGTGTGTGTTCCTAGTTCTTGTGGACGTGTGGATGATCATATGACCTTTCTTTTCTCTCCCTTTTCTTTTCTTTGCTGATCATACTTATGTCTATGAGCAGAAAGAGAGAGTGAACAACCATATTCTCAAGCTACACCTTGGTCACACATTCCTAGACGTGGGCACGTGGTACCAGGCCAGCCTGCTCCCTGTGCCGTCAGGCCGCCTTGACTACTGCGTGCCACCAGCCATGAAGGCGACCTGGCCGCTTGGCCTGGACGGCAATGTACCGACTGCTGTCACTGACCTAGGCGACATTGGCCGTTAGGTGGCGCTCGTCATCGCAGACCCGCGTACCTTGAACAAGAAGGTGTGGGTGTACAACCAGGTGGTGACGAGGAATGAGATCTATGACGGTCTCGAGCGTGTGAGCGGGGAGAGGCTGGAGCGTGTCTACGTATGGTACTACACGAATTACCAATTTGCCTTGGTTGCACCCGGTACTGATGATTGATGGTGATGATGATGATGTTGACAACAGATTTCCGAGGCCGAGGCGCTCAAGAATATCCAAGAGGCTCAAAAGTCATACGCTCAAGACCAGTCGATCAAGAACTACTTTGCGTTGGGAATGTCCCAATACTTCCTTTCCTGGTCCATTCGGGGCGACAACACTCCTGAATATGCAGGATATCTGGGATACCTTGACGGCAAGAAATTGTACCCCGACTTCAACTATCAGACTTTGGAGGGTTACATGAAGAAAGCACTCAAGGGGGAGGTCGAGGCTACCCTGATGCAATACTAGGAAGGGAGGACTCTGCGCATATAGACTCAAGTAATGCCTGAAGCGGATACCTTTCAGTTCAAGCTTAAGTAGTATCGCACCAACCAATGTTGTCGTCACAATAGTGTAATATGAAAAGGAAGTCTTTGGGGAAAAGAAGAAAAGAAAAGAAAAAGGACAACTCGAAGCTGACGTTTTACCATGTTTGACGTTTCCCTAGTCTCGTACCAGATGACTGACAGTACTTATCTTGGCGGGGTTCTTTTCACAGGGGGGGGGGGGGAGAGGGGTCCATGGGCTCTTTCTAGGGGCTTTTTTCAGAACGAACCCCTGGACCCTTAGCCTCAAGGCCCTCTGTAGCCAATCAAGGAATTTCAACAACGGGACCTGCCCACCTCCCGACCGTAATGCCGGCAGCAGCAACAGCAGCAGCGCAGGTACCAAAAGATAATGGAGAGATCGCGCTAACCCGTTGAGGCATACAATGGAGGATGGAGCAATCATCGATGACTCTTACGCCAGCGGCAACTGCCTTTGAAGACGGGGGATGCGTCTTTCCTTCCTGCCCAAGGAAGATATTGAGCTCACCAGACAAAACGACAAACTTCTCAGACCTTTCAGGTTTCTTCTTCTTCTTCCTTCTTTCATTTCTCCTCCAAGTGGACATGCCATCACGTCCAAATGAGACACTCTCCAATGCTCTCTGCACTTGCTGAATAGCGCTCTCCTCAATACTTGTCCTCTTTTTTTTTCTTTCTTCTTTCTTTTAATCATCTTTCAAACAAGGGTTCCACGCAAGACCTGGGCAGAGAAACACAACGGCACCACTCTCCCAAAACAAGGATCGAACGAGAGACCCGTCTTCTGGATACACAAATCAGGCGGTCTGGACCTCCCTCTCCTCTCATCTGATACGAACTGAACGCAGAGCAGAGCGCATGTGAATCTGACTCGCGACAAAAACAAGTGGATCTCGAGCACGCTTCGAAACAAACTCATCCCCCTCCCCCTTCCCTCGTCCCGAGACAGGCTGCATCTGGGTGGAGATATTTTTTTTCTTCTTTTGAATCTCTGGTTCATGCGGAAGTTTTCCCTTTAAGCCATGCATGCAGGAAGGCCATAGTACAAAAGGGTTTCCAGCACCATCTGTGCCCCTTCGCCTCTGCTGCAGAGGGGTCGGGCTTCCTTCTTCCTCGTCGTCGCCGAGAGAGAGAAAGAGTGAGTGAGTGAGTGACCAGAGATCTCGGACCAGAGAGAGACCAGACAAATCCAGCCAGGCCCTTGAGCAACACCCTCTGTCTCACTCATAAGTGCTCTCACACACACTCACACACACACACACACCATGGCTTCAACTACGGACCTGCACCTGGCAGGCCTGGACCAGCGCATCCTTGACGCCATCCAGAAGTCCTCGTCTGACGACATCCCCTTCCGCGCCACGACGCGCCACGCCCACAGCACCTGGGCGCGCACCTTCACCTGTGCGCCCGAGCTCTATATCCGCCCGCGCTCCGTGGCCGAGGTCCAGAAGGCCGTCAACCTCGCCCGCCTCTGCCGACGCCGCATCACCACCACGGGCGCCGGCCACTCCCCCTCCGACATCACCTGCACCTCGTCGTGGCTCGTCAACCTCGACGACCTGCGCGCCATCCTCGGCCGCGACGAGAAGACGGGCGTCGTCCACTTCCAGGCCGGCATCCGCCTCTGGCAGCTCGGCGAGGAGCTGGACCGCATGGGTCTCGCCATGCCCAACCTGGGCTCCATCAACGAGCAGTCCGCCGCCGGCGTCATCTCCACCGGCACCCACGGCTCCTCCCTGAGCCACGCCCTCATCTCCCAGTCCGTCGTCGAGCTCGCCATCGTCACCGCCGACGGCCGCCTGCGCACCTGCTCCCGCCACCGCGACAACGACCTCTTCCGCGCCGCCCTCCTCTCGCTCGGCGCCCTCGGCATCATCGTCGAGATCAAGTTCCAGACCGTCCCCGCCTACTCGCTCCGGTGGCACCAGACCATCGACTCGGACGCCGTCCTCCTGCGCGACTGGGACACCACCCTCTGGGACCGCGGCCATTTTGTCCGCGTCTGGTGGTTCCCGCACACGCGCCGCTCCGTCGTCTGGGCCGCCAACTTCACGGAGGAGGCCCACTACGACCAGCCCGCCTCGTGGTACGACGGCGTCCTCGGCTACTACGTCTACCACAACCTGCTGTGGCTGGCGCAGTACGTCCCCTCCATCCTGCCCGCCGTCGAGCGCTTCGTCTTTGGCATGCAGTACGGCTTCGCCGACGGCACCACCACCTCGGCCGTCCAGCCCCAGCGCAAGGCCCTGCTCATGAACTGCCTCTACAGCCAGTACGTCAACGAGTGGGCCATCCCCCTGCACAAGGGGCCCGAGGCCCTGCGCCGCCTGTCGTGCTGGCTGAACCACCTGCAGCCCGGCGACCGCGACTACTGCGACCACGGCATCCCCTTCTCCAGCGAGGGCCTGTACGTGCACGCGCCCCTCGAGGTCCGCGTCACCGACACCTCCCGCTTCCTGGCCAACACGGACGGCACCGGCCAGGAACAGAGGCCCTTCCTCGACCCGACCTGCCGCGACGGGCCCACCCTGTACCTCAACGCCACCCTGTACCGGCCCTACGACCTCGAGCCCCCATGCCTGGACCGGTACTACCAGGCCTTCGAGTGGCTGATGCGCGACCTGGGCGGCCGCCCGCACTGGGCCAAGAACTTTGCCACCGTGACCGCGGCTGACGTCGAGGGCTGGTACGGCGCCGATCTGGACACCTGGAGGGCCGTGCGCGACAAGGCAGACCCGAGGGGTATGTTTGTGGGGAGCTGGCACCGGCGGACGGTCCTCGGCGGCGGGGCAGCAGCGCTGCCGCTCGAGGAGAGGGAGGAGGGGAGGATGCTGAGGAGGGGACGAGGCTGGTTCTGGAGTGGTAGGAAGGAGAATGCATCATGATGATGACGATGATGATGATGACCTGCGAAGGGAGGGAAACAGAAAAAGGAGGGGAAGAGGAGGAAAGAAGGTTTAGAACTGGTAGCTATCTCCTCTCCCCTTCTCTCTTCCTCTTCCCCCCTTTTCTTGTCTCTTTTCTCTTTCTTTTGTCATTTTATGATGAGTGAAATAGCATGTCACGATTCAATCAACCCTGAAAGGCTGCTTCCCCCCTCTTTTTCCCTTCTCTTTTCTTTCCTCTGTGAGCAACTCACATGATCTTCCTGCATCTGCGGGCATGGGGTGATGTGGAATCCCTCGAAGTGGACAGGGAAGGCCCCAGCAGCGCCGTAACTCAACATCATCCTCAGCAGATATCCTTTCTACCCTTTATCGTGAGAAAAGAGATTGAAAGAAGAAAGAGAAAAAAAAAAAAATTACACATACAAACCCAGACAGACACATAATTGTTCACACACAAGACATCATCAAGAAGGGGAGTCTTCATGTCATTATCTTTCAAATATCTATACAAATATTGGGTATCTAAACTCGCGCTCTCTCTCTCTCTATATCTCTCTGTCTTTCCTTTGCTCTTCCTTCTCTCCTCAGGTGGGAGATGATGCTGGGGGTAAATAAAGGTACAGTTTTCGAGCAAATGCATCATGAAAGGATCAGAGATTATGCACCAGCATAGCCTGCCTCTTCTAGAGGTAACATCAATTTCCTATTCTCCTTCTTTTCTCTTTCTTCCCAGCTCACCTCACTAGATGTCGCCTTGTGGGACAGTTTGGACAGCCACATACAGCTCGCCTTCGCACGGTCGGGCAGGCTCTGCACCCGCACGTGGCAGTGCTGATCATCTCTGGGCGACGGGCATTGTTGTCGTCCTGCTCGTGCCTCCTGTCGTCATCATCGTCCTCGTCCTCGTCCGTCTCGACACCACAGCAAGGAGGAGGCTGCCGTCCTGCCGCCACTCTCGTCCTCAACATCATCTCTTTCTCAGCACCATCACCGCCTTCATTCTCCTCCTCCTCCTCCTTGAACCTCCACCAGAGCCAGTACACAGCCCCCAGACCCAAAATGCCAAGGCTCGTAGCCGGATACGCCCAGCTAGGAAACTCATCCCCCACATCGGTTGCGACACCCCCTCGAGGCGGAACCCATGGCAGCACCAGCAACAGACAGTTGGTGGCCGCGAACAGGATGATGGCAAAGCGCGGCGCCCGGCTGGGAGAGGACCAGCGCTCGGAAGGGGTTGTCTGTAGGTAGAGGAGACCTAGCGATACGGCGACACTAATGACGGATACGGGATACCCGCCTATGTCGACGAGGAAGTTGAAGATGCGACCTGGTGGGGGGAGGACGATGGCTGCTGTGGAGACGAGCCAGTGGAGGAGAAGGCCGCGGATGGGGGCTGTGGGACGAGGACGGCGGGCCTTGCTTGGGCTGGAGAACCATCGTCGTTGCTGCTGGTGCTGGCTTGTCGTCATCATGGTCGTGCCAGAGGAGGAGAAGGAGGAGGTGGTGGGGGTCGTCGTCGTCGCCCAGAAGGGGGGCAACACGCCCTCACGCGCCAGCTCCTCGTTGACCCTGGCCTGGGCAAAGCTGGTGGCGGCAATGTTCCCCGCAGCAGTGACGACAACAAACAGCGGGAGGATGCGCGCCCCAGCCCCGTCGCCAAAGACCTTGCGGAAGAACACAGCAGCGACGACCTCACCGGCAGAACGAAACTCGTCCTTGTCGACGACAAGAAAAAAAGCGGTGGTCGTGGCAAGGTACGCAGCGCTGACGAGGCCCAGGGCAATGGGCGCAGCGACGCGCAGGGTGCGGACCGGGTCGCGCACGTCGGAGAGCACCTGGTTGGCGGTGCTGTAGCCCCGAAAACAGTACAGCACCTTGAGCAGGGCGGTGGCGTAGTCGTAGGGCTGGGTCGACGAGCCCTCCCAGATGGCATGGAAGTTGCGCTGGGCCGTGGACGTCGGCACATCGCCCGCCATGGCCAGATCAGCGCGACGGGCCGCGAGCACGGCGGTCTCGCGCTCGGCGCCCACGCCCATGAGCCCGCCCGCGAAGCCCGACACCACCACGACGGCGAGGATGAGCATCTTGGCGGCGCCAAGGGTGTTGAGCAGGGCCAGGCCCGCGCGCGGGTGGCGGGCCTGGAGGTAGCACAGCATGGTGACGGCGGCCACGGCAATGGCGCGCACGTTCCAGGCGTTCTCGGCGGCGCCCGTCACGTACAGCGCGTGCTCGCCCAGCACGATGGCGTTGGGCGTGGAGAAGCCCAGCAGCACGACGTACGACATGAACATGCACGTGGCCAGCATGTGGGGCCTGCGGAAGATGCGCTCCAGGTAGACCTTCTCGCCCCCGGAGCGGGGCATCGCCGTGCCCAGGTCCAGGTAGACGGCGAGCCCGCAGAAGGAGATGAGCGCCCCGACCACCCAGAGGAGGAGGGTCATGCCCACGGATCCCACGCCCGAGAAGATGGCGCTGGGGATCGAGTAGGCGCCCACGCCCATTGTCTTGCCGACTATGATGTTGATGGCCGACAGGACGCCCAGCTTGCCGTCGTCGATACTGCCGCCGTGGCGACGGAGAAGGGAGGAGGAGGAAGAAGAAGAAGAAGAAGAGAGGGGCGGGAGGCCGGGGGAGTGCGGGAGAAACCAGGTCGAGTCTGTGGGGGACTCTGCTTCTGTGCTAGAGGAGGCATCGTCTATCACGAGGGCGTCGTAGTCGTGTTTCTCGCTTAGCCTGGATGAGGAGGATGGCCTTGTGGCGACACCGCCGCCACCACCACCACCACTGCCCAGGGCTGACCTTGGTGTTGGTGGTTCCAGGTAGGTCGAGCCATGCCTTGTGGTGTAGTGTTGGCGGTGGCTGGAAGGAGGAGCAAGTGGTTTAGCTCCTCCAGAGGCGGAGGTGGAGGTTGGGGTTATGGGCGAGCGGCAGGACAAGGTGAAGGAGTTTCTCGACGGGGAGGCGGCCGTGGAGAAGGCGGCTAGGTTCCTGAAGGAGGCATTTTGGAGGTTGAGTGATGGTGGGGTCATGGTCGGTCGAAAGACGATGGCGTGGTGTGAGGGTTCGGTGGTCGTGGTCTTGGTGTTGTGATGATGCTACGGCGCTGGTCGCACCAACGGAGCAAAGGGGGAAGGGAGGGGGGCTTGCTAAAACTCGCGTTGAGCAAGTTTCTGAGATAGAGCCTCCTCGAATGATCCGTTGTCTCTTTTATGCAGCCATATGAAGAAAGGGAAGAAGGAGGAAGAAGGGGAAGGAACGCAAAAGTGGAGAGAAGCTTTTCGAACTCCTCGTCCGAACCAATGTGGAATAAGATGTGGGAAAATAATGGAACAATGCGGTCTACGCTTTAATGGAAAGTAAATCAAACACCAGAGGGCGAGAAAGTATGAACAGAAGAGGGATGAAAGCTAAACAGGTAGAGAGAGAAGAGCAGAGGAGGAGAGAAAGAGGAGGATTGAGGAAGTGAGGAGCACAGACGGGGTCATGAATCAGAGAGAGAAGAGACAAAGAACACTTTTCAGGTTGAACCAAAACCTGGTCTGCCGTTCATCTTGATACATAGATATGTACATCTACTATGATATTACATCACCAGAACCGACTTCACCATCTGGGGGAGGAGGGGAGAATCATAGGATGACGAGAACACATACGCAACGACCACAGTGCTGATCTTCGTCCCCCCCCCCCCCATGTATGGTGGATGGAATGAATCGTGAATGGTTCACCCATCCTGACTCAACGGAGGAGTGGGGTTTTTTTTCTTCTTTTTCTTTCCTTTCTTCCCTTCCTTCCTTTCTTGGGCGCCTCGACACATACACACATACACTCACCGTTGCGTATGCCGTCTGGACAAGGAATTGAGTGAAACAGTGACAACCGGAAGGGTGGAGGTGGAGGAGGAGGAGGAGACAACGAAGGTCCACCTGGGGGGGGGATCTTGTGTTAAACTGCCCCACCCCCATGACAAGCTTTCGGGAACCCCAGATGCTAAGAGGTCATAAGCACATTCTGCTGCTTGAGGAGCTCCAGAAGGAAAGAAAAAACAAAGATAACAAGAAAGGAGACAGAGGGTGAGAGAGTGAAAGTGAAAGAATGAGCGGGGTCCGGCCCACATGTGGATGGGGGGGGCCACCATGACCAGCTTCCCTCACACGGACTCTGAGCTGCGACGTGCCGTTCGGTCTGAAACGAGCGTGTGCCAGGGCAGCGAGAGGGAAAAAAAGAAAAGATGAGAGGAGCCGCGCAAGGGTGGTTTCGGCTGGGCTTGTTCAGGGCCCGGCACATCCTCGTTTCAAGAAGAAGAAAAAAGAAGAAGGAAAAATAGAAGAGGGCAAGAAAAGGCGGACAGTGGTCCTCTTCGCTGGTCCAGGACGACTCAAAGGAAAATGGATAGCCGCTGGTGACCCTGGTTGCAGGTTTCAGTCTGGATGACGATCTCACCTCTCCGGTTTGTCATATTTTTTTATTTTATTTTTTATTAATCTGTAAGGCATTTCTTGACCGGAAGAATCGGTGAGGGAATGTTTGGTGACAGAGAGGCGAATTTATCCTGGTGACTTTGTTACAGCCGCTCTTGACAGTAGAATCTTTTCTTCTTTTTTCCCTTCTTTTTCTTCGGCTGCTGGTAATCATCCATGCCGCGCGCCCCCTCCCCCCTTCAGTGTGTTGTTTTAATATTGTATGCTTCGGCTCGAGTTATAGTAAGCCTATGGCACACACGAATTTGTCGCGCAAGGGGTCTCCAACTCGTCTCGCCAGTGACACCGTGGATTTCTTGTCCATGTTCTTCGGATGAGCTGTGACTTCAAAAACTTTTGAGACCGTTCACACACCCCGTTTCGATCTTTGTGAGATCGAACCGGCCCCACTCACCACGCAGCCAAGACTTGTCAAGAGGAGAAGAAAATATGGACAGACGGTTCCGGTTGTTTTTTTGTTTTTTCTTGAGGGGGGCGGCAAAATGGGACGGACGCGACTTTGACAAGGGGAGGGCAGACAAAATGCAAATGGGAAGAAGGGAGAGGCGGGGTTTTTTCTGGCTGCAGACGCAAGCATCCTTGATAATCAACATGTAATGACAGCCAGTCAAGTCACTCTTTCTGTACATGAACTGAATCAAGAGTGCTGCACGAGTAAAGACAAAAGAGGCGGAGGCTGTGGAGAAGAAGGAAGGAAGAGGGAAAAAAGAGTGGGAAAGATGACTTTGCCGATTTGCCGACAAGTTCCTGGGGCAGAAAGGACCCAGCAAAGAACTCGGGGAAATGGCCCGGATCCGAGCCCGGCGAGGCCGTCCTTAGAGCCATGTGCCGCCAGGTGACGTCCTTCCTCTTCGCCTCTTCGCCTTTTCGGTCATATAATTCGGCTGGCTGGTGGAAGAGTTCGGCAGAAAGTATGTGGAGGCTTTTTTTGAGATGAATGGAACGCTTGCTGGGGCCTTTTTGAGTTGGGGGTTTAATCAATCTGAGGGCCGGTCTGAAGAGGCAGAAATGATGCCCACCCAACCGTCCTGCATGTCGGTTATTAGGCGCTCATTACGGCGGTTCATACTGGCTTGTTTACTGCGTGTGGACAGTTCATCCATGTATGTTGTTTGTTCTCCATGAGGACGACATGGAGAGGGGATAAACCAGCACTCTGGAGACGAGGAAGTGGATGATGAGGTGGTAGGATCCAGAAACATGTCATTATTCTGCAGCTCTTGAGATTGATTAGTCTGCGTACACCCTGAATGCCCGTCCTTCACACGGCGGTGCTTGATCTCTTCCTTTCGACGGCGAACATACGCACACAGAGAGGGGGAGAGAGGTTGCAGAGCGTGAGCATGAGCCTATCCAGACTCTTAGGTCTGCATTGACTGTAAAATCAGGCCGCCAAACGTTTGCCAATGGAGGAGGCTTAGCGGTAGCTACTTCCAGAATATCGTACCCTCCATCAACCTCCTGGCCGTTCTGTACACGGCTGCACTCTCCAGCTTCCCCTCGGCATCGTACCTGGCATCAACCTTGAGCAGTCCGGTAGGGTGGGACACCTCCAGACCGCCCACCCTCCTACCCCTACTCCCTCTCGCGTCCTGCACTTGAGCAAGACACTGCTGAACAACCGACCCAGGGATATCCACAGCCGCAGCAAGCGACATTGCCACAGTGACAGGCACGGCCCTGTGTGGTTGTCCTACTGATAAGGCCCGCACGCAAATGTCCCCTGCCGGTGTCCCCCTGTTCTTCTTGTTCTTCTCCTCCTGCTCCTCCCCCTCCTCCTCTTCTTCCTCGGGTCTCGCATCGCAATCATCTCGTCGGAAACGTCGAGGCGCCCATACCATGGCGATCTTGGGGACGCTCTCGGGCACGTCGGCTGGCTGGCCCGCCAGGCCCATGCTGACCCCGGCCGCCCGCCTGATGTTGTCCAGACGGCTCATCAGGCTGATGTCTTTCTCTATCTCCTGTGGCATGAGGGTCTTGTTGTCGTCCTCGCCGTCGCCAGGTATCTTCTGTCCGACGACCTCCTCGGCGCTGACGAACACGCAGGGGTTCCCAACATCGATACACGTCGCCCGCCTGCCCTCCACCGTGTCCACCGCGTGGCCAGTCGGCAGGAGACTTCCCGTCCTCGACCCAGCAGGATCCAGAAAGTCCAGACGTACCGGTGCCGCAGTCCCAGCCACCCCGTCGATCACAAAGTCCCCAGACGCCGCAGCCTCGCTGCCGTCATCCACAAGGGGAAACGTCGAGCGGATGATCTTGCCCGTGTTCGTGTTGTGGATGTTGACCACCACGTACTGACTGCTGTCGTCGCCGCCGCCGCCGCCGTCGTCGTCGTCACCGTTTCCATCATCTCTCGCCCTCGGCGACGGCGTGACTAGCCTGCTGTCCACGGCAAACGGCCCAATGGCGGCGCTCATGTTGCCGCAGTTGGAGCTGTAGTCGACACCGCTGTCTCGCACGCCCACAGCGGCAAAGGTATAGTCGACATCAGCCTTCTCGCCGACCGTGGACGGGCCAACCACGCAGACCTTCGACAGGCTCGAGATGCCACCGCCCAGGCCGTCGAGCTGGCGGCCGTGGTCAGGGTCAGGGCTGCCCAACACGCCGCGGAAGATAGCGGGCCATCTTTGCCTGTCCGAGGGGAGGTCCTGGGCTCTGAAGATGACGGCGCGGGAGGTTCCGCCGCGGTAGTAAGCTGCTGGGAGGCCATTCTGTCTCAACATGCTGGTACTCTTTCGTATAGTGGGGGGGTACGTTGCTGCTCTGGTGAGACGCGAGTGGCATGATGGGTGCGTGACGGCGGCGGCGAGACGGGCCCAAGGACCTGGTGGCCGCATGGATGCCGTTGACATTAATCTTGGGCAAGGAGAGGCGTCGTGGCGAGAACGATGCTATCCATGCCCATCTACACTGCTGAGAGTCGAGTGTGTGGGCAGTGTGAATGTAGTCTTGTTGTCTTGATGGTTGAATGTCGTGACTTTGAAGACGGTCCTTGCTAAGTAAATAAATGATAATGATCTATTGGGGGTTAGGGTCTGTGCCCCCCCCCCCCCCAAACAACGAGAAGGAAAATAGAAGAGGAAGAAGCAGAGCCAAAGAAGATAGTGAAAGGAGCATCTTGGAATGAGGTAAAGACACTCAAATACAAGCTGGCATGATAATAAGTTATTTAGCAAGTTCTGGTGTTGAGCGGTCATGTGGTGATATTATGAGCAATATCAGGTTGAAAATAATAATGTTTGTATTGCAGGTTGTGACTGAGTACTATTGAAAAGTCAGACTTATCTTCATGTTATCAATATCTCTGAAGAAGTGGAAATGGGATGACTTGGCATGCCTAGAAATCGATTAAGAATGATTGGTATGCCAGCCTTTGAGGGGGTCCAGGGCTGATGATACTTCATCGCAGAATCAAAGGCCATATTGACTTAAGGCATGGTGGGGATAGCATCATTTGCAAGAGCAGTGTGCTTCAATCACAATACTGCTATGGTATAGCCAGCCCAAAACGCATTGGGCTTGGGTATATAGATCAAGAGAGAAAGGTTCTATCACCGTCTCATCTGTAGTCCGCGTTGCCTCAGGTAAAGCGCTACAAATAGACAATATACAGATTGAGTTACGAAGGGGTTGCTTGTTCGACCCTAGAATTCTGGAAGTCTCCGCGGAAAAAAAGGATCCAGGGACAGTATGCTCACGTGTGGCAGAGTTCCCCTGATTCCTAAGTACGCTGGTCACAGAATTTTTGGCAAATCTTTCTAAAGAGGACCTTTTTGCTATCATCAACTCTTATACCACTCATGCCACCAGAGATTTATGCTTCTTGGCTTTTTCGTTCCTCTTCTGTTGTTATTCGAGACGCGTAACGCGTCGGTTACAATGGCTCAGCATACACAGTGCAACCAGAGTCAATATTCTCCATATCTCATGAAAACAATGCAATTAAGGGAGACTAGTCATTATATTGGTGCATGTGCATCGTGTATAGGGCTAGGAATTGACCACCAGGACCGTTTCCCTTTCAAAACAAGATGGGTATATATATAAATGAATCGGTGAATCAAAAACAACCTCCCTAATCAAAAGAAACCCACAAACACACCATCATTTTGCTGCGTCCTAGAAGACTTTGGGGGAAAACAAGACTTCCAAAGGACCCCCAAACCTCCAATCAATGCAACAGAATCTCCTTGCTATCCCTCGTCAGGAAAGCTGCCCGCTGCGGGCTCCGCTGCGGCGCTGGATTCCTCGTCCCGTCGAAAGGCAAGTCGTCCCCCGTCGGGCTACTGTCACTACCCTCATCCGTGCCCGACCGGCCCAGGGTCCGCATCATAACCACCTCGCCCATCTTCAGCCCCGCGCTGCTGCTGCTCCTGTGTCCCTCACCGTCCATCCAGGGCGTGTACGCCGCCGCCGCGGCGCTCTCTGACCGCACGCCCTCGTGTGAGCGGTTATTGCGACCGCCCTCGATGCCCCGGTCGTCGATCTGGGTGAAGTGCTGCTCTGTGACTTTGACCTCGATCTCGTGCGTGATCATGATGCGGTCGATGTTGCGGCGCAGGTAGGGCCAGAACACAGGGAGGGAGGCCATGATCGTCGCGATGTCCACCTCGAGGATGGAGAGCACGATCGCCGTAGGGCCGTACCAGGTCGGGTCGAACGTTGGGTAGGTGGCCGCCTTGTGCTCCACTATAGAGACGAATCGGACGATGGAGCATACGACGGATCTGGATAAAGGGCACATGTTGTCAGCTTAAAATTGGGGGAGGGAGGAAAGAAAAAAAGAGAAAGAAGGTTGGGGGGGGGGGGGGTTGGCTGTATACATGGCGCCCCTGATGGAAGAGAAACCCAGAGTAAATGAGACCAACTTACATGACTCCCAGACCATACAAAGAGATCATGGCGATGCGAGACTGCCTCTGCCTCCCCGCGGTCGCCCACATGGACCGAGAGAACAACGGCAAGGCAAAGATGGCGATATCAATGGCCATGTTGCAGGCGCCATGAACCATGAATGTCGTGACAAATGTAGCCTTGTCGTCCGAGCCGTACCCGTAGCGCGTGGCCGAGGCGGTAAAGTCCCAGTCCGCATAGATGGGCACACACGGCACCCACGCCAGGATCGAGTAGATGATGCCCCAGGTGGCGGTGATGCCGATCAGCACCATGACCGCCATCCTCAGGACCTTGGGTTGCCTGCTGTCTGATTCCGGGTGGTCGTTCAGGAGCCGCAGGTACTGGAAGAGGAGCGAGAGCTTGATGGCTGCCATGGACATGTTGTAGCAGGCATTACACCACCAAAACATCTTGATGAACTCCATCATACCATCGATACCTAACAGGATAAAATGCTGGCCCAGACCCGCGTTGACCACTTTACATGTGGGAAGTAAAAATATGAACAGTCAGCAAACAGACCTCACAGTGAAAACCATCATCATCATCGCCTCGAGGGGTTTCGCAACGTACAAAACAGTGAGCCCACGTTGGTGACCCATGTTAACATCTAGATAAAATCAAGACCAATTGTGTGAGCAGGTCGATATGCTTCCCAAGAGTAGTAGTAAGATCATCGTCTCTCATCCCCTGGATTGTTCCATACCACAATCAATATTATGAAATAGTCGTCCCATCCTGGACATCTCGTAACAAAAAATCGAACATATAATCGTAGCGTGGCAGAAATCGTCGAGATGGTCTTTTGTTACAATTAATGATGATGCAAAAGTTAGCATATGTGTGTTCAGGGTTCAAGCAATCTCACACCCAAAAGGCTCCTCATCCTCACTCACCAATAATGTAATCACAAAGCCATAGACGGCGGCCTTCCTGTTGAAGAAGGGGGTGGACTCGTCGAGGTTGTCGTACAACCCTATTGATGAGAAGAGAGACATGAGAAGAAGCCTCGGTCTCTCGAGGGAGGTTCGGCAGGTAAAGGTCGTCGTCGGTCGCCAGACTAGGAATATGGAAATGATGTCTTCGTCTTTCTCTGCTTTTTTTCCCTTTCTTTTTCTCACTTTCTTACTCACTCTAGTATCGGCTTATGATAGCCTGGCATTTGGGATAAATGCGAGAGCCTTGCCATGCCATTTGCCAGAGAGGCAGAGGAAGGGGGGGGGGGGACGCAAAAAGGGACACTGACAATAATAAGAGCGCTCCCGTCTTACGGTTCCCTCATCACTGGGGGAGTTCCCACGTGCAAATCCCGCTCCACACCAGCAGGCGATGCAACCACACCTGCGTTAGCACCTTGAATATAGCTGCAGATCCGTGGCGTATCAGGGACCAGAGGAGGGATGCAGAGTAGTAGCAACAAATCCCGATCCCCCCTGAAAAGTTCGCCATGGGAATTCTGGGTGTGGGTCCCGCGGTCCCCAGTCGAACCAGACAAAGTAGTAAGCTCAAAGCTCAACGGTTTCAACGGCACCTTTTCTTTTCCTTTTAGGCCTCGTGCAGCTTTTGATACTACCCAATTTATCGCTATGTACCAGCTGAGTTTAAGTGCCGTTGAGGAGTCTGCAGCGAATCATATGTATTAATTACTTGAGTGTATTATGTTCCTGTACGCTCTCTCACCCCCTCCCCGGCCCCCCCCCCCCGAGATGCGCCCGTGCTGAGTGAGCACTTCTTGTCTTCGACCCTTCTCTACTATACAGTATTACGATAGTACTATGTATGTACGTCCCATAAGTAGTCTAAGGATCCGCTTAGAGTGGAGTATGTCATGATACTGTGTATATGTATCTCGCCTGCGGGAAGACAGACAGATCGAGAAATCGATCATCGTCATCTCAGCAAAGATCCACCTGGCCCGCGGGCCGCTCCTTTTCCTATCTCACTGAAGCGAACCAGGCACACTGAAAGCATATACCAACACTCGACGCCTGCAGCAGCAACAGCCAGAGATCTTTGCTAGGGGTTCGACATCCGTGACGTGACGTCCCGCAGAGGAACGTGCGCATTTTCATCACCCTCGCTTCCCAATAGACTGTATTCTTATCTATTCCCCACACTACTCACAGGCAGATCCTGTCTTAGCTCTGTGTCGGATACCTCACCACGAATGAGAAAAACCTGAAGTGTAAGCTGGAGCCTGACTTGGGAACGTCCGACGTTTTCAGCCAAGAATTCAAACAATTTGAGCAAGACAAAGAAAAAGAATGAATGAAAAGAAAAAAGGTCGGGCGATGCTCTCCATTAGGCCCTCTCGCTTACAACAATGCGTGGAGCTCCAACTTATAAAAGGTCTGGTTCTCGGAGGATTTTGGGCCAACGAACATCTGCCCCCTCCTGCGGAATTCGCCACTTGAGGACGAGCAGAGCAAACAACCGGCACATCCACTCATCCCAGGAGAGCCACTAATAATCATTCTAGGGTATTCAGGGGCTAACCGGGCGTTTTTTTAGGAAAGGGAAAAAGCAAGATATATTATTTTATTTTTTTTACTCCAACAGTTCTGTGTCTCCTACTTTTGCGGTCAACATTCTTTTTGTGTGCAAGACACAGGTTGTACACAGTAGTTAGGATGATGATATTTATGTAATATCACATCAGACACACACTATCTGAATCCTGCAACTCCTCCGCTCTGGCTGGCAAATCAACCCAAGAAAGGTATAGTAGGGAAGTGTTGAGGATTTTTATCGTGACTCCCGACTGTGAGGAACCTCGGATCAGCCCACTTTCTGCCCCTGTCTTTTTGGTATTTTTTTCTAAATGGAAGATAGAAAACACTTGGCTCCCCTCTCTCATCCCCGTCCCTTCGCTTCGGCCAAGGGAACCCCTCGTGTTCATTTCATAACAGACCTCGATATAGCCAGACTCGATTCAAAGCCCAGTCCGCGTCACTACTGGGCCAGAAAGTCCTCAGGTGGGGTTCAGCACGCGGGCCATCCAGAATAGCAGATCACTTCTATTTCAGAGCGGATCAAATCCTGTGGAGAGCACCAGACTATCTCATATACTCAAGAAGGGAGTTATATAACGCCAACTATAATTGATGAGCAGGTCGATGTTCCGTTCTTAGGGTGATTGCGGTTTCCAGTCTGTCTGCTTGGCAGTTTCAGACCCCTCGAGAAGGGGGAGGTTCTATCGCAACGTCGACAAGCTCTCTCTTCTTCCCTGAGATGTGCGCCTGTGATCCATTATCCAAAGTTTATATGAACTTGGCAAAGGAGCCAGAATGGCGGGGGTTTTGATCCGCAAAGGATTCACATCTGACGTGATGGTCTATGTACTACCGAGAAGAGCACACACACCCTCTCTTTTACCTCGGCCACAGTTCCGAAGTGGGACTCACTCCTTCGTTCTTCTCGTCAGCACGAATTGGCTCCCCTGTATTGCCATGCTATTCACATCCCATGCTGACATGCCTCCTCGCTCGATCCGGAACGGATCCGGAAATGACTACGGTAGTGAGGTGTGCCTTTTCGGTCACTGCAGTCTGATGGATTTGGTCTAGCTGCTTAGATTGCCTCCCGATGGAAGGCCAAGCGGCTCCACGCTTCGACGAATTTGCATCGTGAAGGATTTGGCCGATGCCCTCTAGTGGGGAAAGAGATCCTGCGAGGTGGTTGGAATATTGAGACCGTTCTTGGAAGTGTGGCTGCATGCTATGGCTTCCCAGCCTCAAAGCGCCATAGGTAAATAAGTTTGGAGAAGGGGAGGTGAAGAGAGGAAGAAGGACACACATATATATCAATAGGATTCTCGTTAAAGAGGCTCCTACATTCCATTTTTGGCATATTTATCGAGTACTAAGCCATCATCACCACACTGGCCACGTAATCTTGGACGCAAACTTCCAAGTGTACATGTGTATTGTTGTTGTCCGGGTGAGGGTGAGTTGATGGATTATTGGTTTCTTGTATTGGCAGCTATGAAGATGGTTGCGGTCAGGCCCTCCTCGTGCAATAAGGTCTTATATTAATAGCTTAAATCCGACAAGTTAATATTTAGTATGATCCAGTAAGAGCTGATCCGCCTGAGCAGATCGCTGGAAGAAGTGTCTCCTAACTAATATTTGCGAGTTCATATGCGACATCTCTCTACCAACGCGACCACACCCGTATATAGTGGCCACATGACACTTCTAGTCCCCGTCTCGAGAAGCCTATCAAGAATTTCCGAGACTGCAGACCGGCAAGGAGCAAATACAGGAGATTGACACCGCCTGCGAAGATTGTCTTTTTGCGGTTGACGACTTACTAGGAGACCGAAGGTGCCTCCATAGCCCACGGATCTGAAGTGGTGACTTGAGATCTACAACTTGACCCCTGGGGAAAACTCACTGTAGATTTTCCAGAGGGCCAAAAAGCGGCTCGATTATATACTATGGTATATGCGAACGGTCCCAGACTGTTTGATTAGCCACAAAGCCTGACGATTTAAGCATGAAAAATGGAGAGATTGCCATGCCCCTGACGATCGTGAGCCGGGGGCTTATCAACGACAGAGGACCGCTGGTCGGGTTGCTCGAAACCTTCGCAGCATATCAAAAGAGCACATGATGATAACGTCTTGAATTACTCTTGTAGATCTGTAGCTTGTGCCATGATACTCCCTCAAGGGTTTCGACAACTCTTTCTCTTCCAAAAAGAATACTTAGTCCAGCCTTTCGAACTTGCTCACGTAACACGGGACCTTCCACATTGCTTTCTTCTTTTTACCTTGTTTTGCTCTTTTCTCTCTGGTCGGTCTTCTTCTGCCTAACGAGCCTAGCCTAGCCTTGCAGTCGAGGTACACCATATAAGATGCATGCTACTTATCAGACTGTAAACAACATCATCTTCTAATCAAATAGACAAATCATTGTTGTGATCTATCATCAAATCGGCTGCGTCTCTGCGCGAAAAAAGTGCACGTGATTGACCAACTCGTCGTGCGCTTCCTTGCTGCTTCGTAGTTCGATGAATCTCAACCACGCCCTTCTTCCTTCAGAAAAAGATCAAAAAGCTTATTACAAGGAGAAATGCATATCACTAACCTGCATACATCATACACAATTTCCGTCAATCACAGCAAGTTCGCTCACCCCCCCCCCCTCCCCTTTCAAAAATCCTCTTCCCTCCAACAAGTCCCATACGCGACGTCACAGGCCCTTTCTGGATTCCCACGAGCCACCGGCCATCCCTTCTTGGTAGACATCACGTCTACACAGGGGCCCTCTACTCTGGTTGGAAATAGTGATAGACTAGAAACTGGACGGAGTGCCAAAGATGAAAACCAAGGCCCTGCCACATGCTGACCGACACAGTATGTTTCGGTATGGCAGAGTCTTAGATGTGTAGTTCATAATTCAAGAAAAAGGAAATATATGAATCAATACGCAAATGATTATTCGATTCTGCTCTTGCTTATCAAGGCATTGAGCTCCTCACTGAAGTTTATTCACGATTCCAATTCTCAAGAAGAGGACATACTTCATGTCGATCCCCCGCTGGCCAACCCCAACTTCAACTGAGGCGAACCTTAAACCATCATTTCACTCTCGCAATCTGCTCATCTTCTACCCTTTACTTTGTGATTGTATGCAATGATTAATAACAGCTATGAAGTCTAGGACTCCGCCTCATGCTAAACTACAGACACACAAATATATTGAGCTGGCCCAAAACGGGGGTATCATTCCATTATCTCATGTCTGAATAACAAGCACAACGAAACATCAAGTCTAGTGACAGATCCCATAAGGACAAATACACGCACAAAGATATCCGCTCAAGAATGCCCAGGGCAAGCAGAAGAGAGAGAGAGAGAGATAGATGGGAAACAAGCATCTACTCCACACTCAACTCTTTTCAACGGATCGTCCCGCTCCGATGCCATGCCGTGCCGTACGTGGTCAATGCTACCGTGTGATGTGATGTAATGCACCAACCTCTCTCCGTCCCCTCGTGGGTACCACGGACTGACCCTCTCTTGTCTGATATAAGACTGTCCATGGGGGAACCTGTGACATTCTTCCGTCTCTGCTGCGTCAGGCAACGCCTTCTTTGTGCCATGCAAATGCTACGCAACCTCTTTGTATCATGCTAACTTCCCGGGGGGTAAAAAGAACACCTACTACTCCTTATGACCCAAATTCCTAAGAAACTATACAGTGCTGCGACTTTCTCTTCCTTTTTCTCTCCACCTGCCTCTCCATTTCTTTTTCTCCTCTGTTCTTCCGTTCATATAGTCAATGCCTCGGGTCGGATCCTGTCCCTATCGGGCCTCGGCCGTGACTCTTTGGAGCATCCGCCATCTCCATCTGGACAGCCTCCACCGCGGCAGAGGAGGCCCCAGCAGCAGTCAGGGTGTCGGCGGCACGCTTCTTTTGCTCGACCTGCATGGCGACCACCCGCATTTTCTCGATCAGCTCCGGCATACGGTACGGCTTGATAATGACGTCGTCACAGCCTGCGGCCTTGGCTTCCAGGATCTGCTCGAGCCGCGCGTTGGCAGTTGCCGCGATGATGGGGATGTGCCCACCGAGGATTTTGCCCTGGCCCTCGAGCTCGCGGATCTGCTGTGTACAGGTGAGGCCATCCTGGATGGGCATCTCCACATCCATCAGGATCAGGCTGAGGGGGAACTTGGTCGGTGTGGCGGTCGGCGTGACGAGGTCGGCGGTGATGGGATTGCGGAGGTTGTGAAGATGTTTGACGGGCGGTATATTGGGCGACCTGGCCGGTGTGACTGGAATGTTGGGGTTCGTGTTAGATGGCAGGTCGTCGGCGTTCGTCATGTCCACATCTCCTAGCCACCGGTCCGAGGCACGAATCTTCTCCAAAGCTTCCACACCATGGTTGGCAACGTCCACGGTGAAACCACGATCAGCTAGACCGCGTCTGGTGAGCTGCTGGTTGATCATGTTGTCCTCGACCACAAGAACACCCTCGATCTTGGGCGGTTCGATCGTCATCTCTGTGTCCACGTCGGGCGAGGTGACCGTTTGATCCAGGTTCTTGTTTGGCGTGCTGCTCAGCGGCACCTCTACCGAGCCGATCTGCAAAGACTCTGCCCTCTTCGTTATGGGAAGGCTGTTAGCCTGCAGTGCTGTTCGTGCTGTGGCCTTCGCTTCCCTCAGGGCCACATCGCTCGGCCGGTACGTCTCGACGTAGAAAGCGAAAACGGACCCAACCCCCGGTTCCGAGGCGACGCCAATGGCACCGTTGTGCATCTCACAGAGTCTCCTGCTGATGAAGAGGCCGAGCCCAGAACCGCCGTACTTGACATGGGTCCTAGCCGATGCCTGTTTAAAGCGCTGGAACAACGTCTTCATCTCTTCCTCAGTCAGGCCCTGGCCGGTGTCCTTGACCTCAATGGTGAGATATATTGGATTGCCCTTTTTCCCGGGGAAAGGCTGCTGGTATTCAGTCCCTTGTAACGGCGGTATGAACTGGACCGAGCAGCTTGAGTCGGTAGGCTTCGTGTCTGACGCGCTGATGGTAATGGTGACAGAGCGTGTTGGGCCGGATTTTGTAAACTTCAAAGCGTTGGTGAGGAGATTGATCAGGACTTGTTTCAAGCGAGACGGGTCGAGGTCGAGATACTCGAGGCCGAGGTCTTCGTAAGACTGGTCAACTTTCATCTGCAAGTCTATGTCCACTCTTCGGGCTTCCACCTCGAACATCTTGAGCGCCTCTTGAGAGATTTGTATAGGGTCGACGGTGATCGGGGTCACAGCTAGCAGTTTCGAATCAAGCTTGGACATCGTAAGTATGTCGTCGACTATTCTCTTCTGGTGCTGTGCGCCTGTACGAAGAAAAAAAAGAAAGAAGAAAAAAGTCTTTGATTAGTACCATACTTTTGGAGGGCTTCAAAGGTAGAAAGGCGTCCACCCACATGCTATGATTGTCTCGGCGTTCTCGACACTGCTCTCCATAAGGACCTGGTCCTCTGGTCGGACGTTGCCACCAAGCATCCCGCCGTTGGCCATCATCGACGACTGCCTGCTCAGGCCCTTGTTGGGCTGCGTGAGGTCGAGCGCCTTCGACAGCGATGCAATGACAGCGTCGGCGCAGTGGATGATCGCGCTGAGGGGATTGCGCATCTCGTGGGAGGTCATGTCGATAAAATTCTCCTGCTGTCGTTTTGACTCGAGGGCCTCTTCCTTTCGAAGCCTCTCCCGTTCCAGCTGCCATTTTTGCAACGACACGTCGCTCACGCATCCGCAGACTGACTGAGTAATCCCGTCTGAGCTCTTGACCGGCATGAAGGTGCTGTGCACCCACCGAGGTGCGATGATCTCGGTGTCGTGGCTGTCGACCGCTTTCCAAGGCCGTTTCAGTCGGACCTCGCAAGTCTGCGGGGTGCCCTCGCAAACAACCTTGTTCAAGACGCTTTCGAGGACCGGGACGTCCTCTTCGCTGACACATACATGCCATGGCTTTATCATACTCTCCTTCGGTTCGTACTTGTCCTTATCTAGGCCGCACATCTCGAAGAAGACGTTGTTGGCCTCGACAAGCTTGCCCTCGGGATCGATCTCGTACATGCCGACCGTCGCCAGTTCTGCCATGCGCTTCAGGTTCTCCGCCTGCTGCGCCCGCCTGATCGCCTCCGCCGCCGTCTGTTTGTGGAGCGTCACATCGGTCAAACAGGTCAATATCTGGCGCACTGTCCCATCTGAAGCGCGTTCGGCTCGTACCGCCGCAAAGATGTGACGCTCGGTGGCGTGGTCATCGATCCCTTGAAGCTCCACGCCCGCCTTCTCGAAGCTCGGCGACTCTCTCATGGGGGGAGGTGGTGAATTGACAGTCTCACGCCGAATCAGTCGGCACTCGTAGGTGACATTATCTTCGTGGCGAAGCCGGTCATAGGCCCGCATAACGCCAGGTCGATCCTCTTGGACAACATAGGACAAGATATCCCTCAACGCGATCGAAGGGCCAGTCTCTCGCATCGGGTTCCCCGTGATGCGGTGCCAAGCATCGTTGGCGTAGGTCAGCACGCCCTGGGCGTTCTGGAACGCCATGCCGATCGGTATGAAATCTGTGATGGCTTCAAACTTCTTCATGGACTCGGTTGCCTCTCGCGTGCGGTCGGCCAGCTTGGCCTCCAGCTGTGCCTGCTCGAAGGCCGCCTCCTGCATCGCATTCCTCCCCCTTCGGGCCTCCTCCTCGATCAGGATCGTTGATGCCAGCGAGTTGGCGAGCTTCTGGCTCATGAGTGATATGAACTGGCGGTAGTCGTTGTCGTATGGTCTCCTCGGGTTCAGGCCGAGCAGCAGGAAGCCCATGGCATTTTCTTCCTGCGTCGGCCGGATCGGGCAGAGCACTGCACTTCGGCAGGCGTCTCCAAAACCTCTCCATTCCAGTCCAGAGGTGAGAGACTGGGGCAGAGACCCGTCCTTGCTCTGCAGGACAAGCGGGTACGGCCGCAGTGAAGCTTCCCGGAAGAGATGTGCCAGCTCGTCGCTGCCGTCCTCCAGAGAGATGGCGCTGGACGCGAGGGTGTGCCCAGGGGGCACACCGAGCCCTCCCTCGAAACGGAATAACTTGGGCGGGGTCGAGAACGAACCTGCCAGAGACTGCGACTCCTCGTGAACGGTGTAGACAGCAGCCAGAGGAACATCGTATTGTGGTGAGACGGCGCCAAGGGCCTCGATCAGTTTGGCCCAGAAGGATGACACGGCCCTCGCGGTGACGAGGGCGTCGCCGAGGTCGACCAGCATCTTCATGCGCCTCTCCCACAGGCGTACCGAGGTCGTGTCGAGAACAGGATGCAGAAAGCCCACGACCCGGTCCTGGTCCTGGTCCATGATAGGTACTATCGACCACTTGAGGTGAAGCTCCTCGGGCGCGTCGTCACTCTTTAGTATGAAGGACCTCCACTCGTCGTCGACAACGACCCTGCGCTTCTGGCTGGTTGTGGTCATGATGTCCTTGAGCTGGTCGCCGACATCGGGCCAGGCAGCCTCGACCGACTTGCCCAGGAGGCCTGGATGTTGGGACCCGCACAGCTTGCTGAACGCCTCGTTGTAGATGAGGGTGTACTGATCGCCCCAGTATATCGTGATGGGCCGGGAGTCGGCAAGGATCTGGTTGAAGGTCTGCTTGAGAAGCGGGGGCCAGGATCCCGGCGGGCCAAGAGGGGTAGAGGCCCAGTCGAGGCTGGCGATGACGTTCAGATAGGGCTCCTGGTCATGTATCAATTCCGGCAGGACCAGTTCTGGCTCGATCGACATCCTCAGAGGCGATGGCGCGCTGGCAGGTGGCCTGGCGTCCGCAGCAGGAACCGACAAGGGCCGAGGGGCGCGGTCGGAGCGTCTTGTGGGGTCAGATGCGGACGAGGTCGAGGTCGAGGTCGAGGAAGGGGAGGAGGAGGACGAGGCCACCTTGTTGGCACTGCCAGAGACCCCGAAGCTGCCCTTCTGCGAGTCGAGCCTTACCTTGCGGGGGCGGTCGGCCAACTCGGGCTGCTCGTTGGCACCGACGACGAGCCATCTCTGCTGGACCAGACACTTGCTCCACTGGGCGTTGAGATAGTAAAAGGAGGAGTCGGGGCTCTCGGAGGAGGAGGAGCTCCTGAGCTTGGTGGCACCGGCGGCGCGGAACGAGGCCGTGATCCACTCCCAGAGGGCAGCGTGTTGGGCGCGAGAGTCCTCCAGCAGGTCTACCAGATCATCACAGGCCGCCAGGGCGGGATTGTAGTAGGCAACGAGGGAGTCCTGTCTCGTGGTCGTGGTCGTGGTCGCGGTCAAGAGCCCGGCGGCAGCGGCAGCGGCGTCACTGGCACCGTCGACGATAAAGGTCGGTCGGGGGTCAGCCTCAAGCAGATCGACAATGCCGACGTTTCCAAGTTGCGGGTGCATTCTGTTGTTCGTCTTTTTTTTCCTGTGGGGTTGTACACTCCTAACTCAAGAGGGAGAGGTCGGCATAGCTGGCGGCTGTGAGGCGCAGGCTGCTTGATCAACGACAGATCGACTCCCCTGTGAAGCACAACACAGAGAGAGACGCGAGGAGAGACGGAGAGAGCGAGAGACGGAGATACAGACGGAGACGACGGAGAGGGAGGAGATGTGGGACATGCAAGTCCAAGCCCAAGCCCAAGCCCGGTCTGCTGCGAGAGAGACCGTAGGCTCTGTGCCTAGCAGCAGAGTGTCGGTGAATTGTTGAAGAGATCCAGAGGGAACAAAAAGAAGGAAAAGAAGAAAGAAAAAGAAGAAAAAGAAAAAGGAAAAGCCAGATAGGGGAGGCAGATGGTGATGGCCAAGTTGGTGGGACAGCCAACGGGATACGTTTGGCGTGTTGACACTAAGACAAGACCAGGCCAGGCCAGACCAGACCAGCTTCTTGAGAGGGAGGATCTTTGACGTTGAGACCAGACGGTGGGGGGGGGGAGAGGGGGGGAAAAGAGAGAAGAAGGAGGTGGAGGGGTGTCACTGTTGAAAGAGGGGGGGGGCGTGTGCCTCGACAGATCGCCGTCGAGGAGGCGAGAAGTGAGAGGGAAGCTCGTGGGACCAGCCGTGTGCGTGTGCGATGAGCGATGAGCGAGAACAAGGAGAAGGAAGAAAAACGAGTCGATCACCAAATGTTAGTCTGGTTTCTCACCCTCGTCGCGATAGAAAGGGAAGGAGAGAGAGAGAGAGAGAGCTGAACTAATTACTATGTCTAGGGCTCTAGCAGGTTCCGGAACCCAGGAACCGCAGCGGGAGGAAGCTGGGTCTGGCTTGGCTTGGCTGGTTCAGAAGCGGGCAAGCAGGGGAGGGGGGGAAAAAGAGAGAGAGAGAGAGGAAAAAAAAGAAAAATTAAAAAAAAAATAATAAATGAAGGGAAAGGGAAGGGGGGGGAGGGGAAAAAAAAGAGAGCACACAAAAAAGTAGATGTGGGGTTGCAATCCCTCACGATCAACGGTCCCACCGACCAAACTTGGAAGTCGAGCACACCTGCACCGTGACCAGACAGGGATCGTGACCGCCTCAAGCAATCAACTCTTTTGGATGAGGAGCTGACTAAAGCGAGAGGAGAGGGTGTGGGGGGCGTATTTGTTGTTGTTATTGTATGCTGGTGTTAGCTGGCGGCCTTGATGCCCCTCGAGAGGAACCCAAAAAGCCATGGAACATTTCCGAGAGGAGAGGGCCACAAGGAGGTTCGTGCACTAAAATGGTATTGTGTGATAAGTGGGTTCGTGACTGAAGGGGGAGGGGGATTGTTGTGACTCTGACAAAGTCAAAAAAGAAGACGAAATAGATAAAAAAGAATGAATCCAAAACTACTTCAAGCCTCCTTTTCCCCTTCTTCACGCATCTTCTTCCTCTTCTTCTTCTTTTTTTTTCTCCCTTTTTTTTCTTTCCTTGTCATGCGACTCGCAATCCGCGTTGGCGCAACCCGCCACGGGGCTATCTGGATGGGATGAACCTTGCCCTCCCCCCGTTCCCCCCCCCAAGAAAAGAGATCGCCTCGACGCCGCCGAGATTGGCGCGCGCAGCTCGGCTTCAGCCGTAAGGACCCTATCGTTTCTTTAGCACGATCTGGTTGGCACTTGTTAAGTGTAGCTGCCACTGACAAGTAGGAAACATGGCAAGTCCCTCCTAGTTCTCCTTCTGGTATCAATCAGCAGCACGGAACGGAAGACTAAAACGCGGCCTCTTTCCCCATCTTCGTTACATGAGTTACGGTACCCCTTCCATCCCCATGAGCACCTCCCACCAACAGACCAAGGAGTCCAAACCAAATAGTACTCTGTCGTACATAGGATTATAAAGCATTCACAGGGGAGGGTCCATCCTATAGTGTACTTACTACAACCTACTAGTCTGTCTCAGAAAGGGAGTGCCTCGGCCTGTAGTTTCCCAGCCTCGGAAGTTATTCCCAGGTGGAAGGAAAGAGAGGAGAACAAGGTGGAGGGGCTCACTGCAGCAGCAGCAGTCAAGGTGCAGCAGGCCACTTCCTGCAGCAGCAGCACCACCCAGTACTCCGCTCGGCGTCCCTCCCTCCTGGGTCAGGATGACGTCATGTGTACTGCATAGTATGTAGCTGCGCGTCCGGTCCCCTCCCACCCCCGTCGGCAAGGTCGGCTCGCGAGTCATTTAAAGTCCCTCTCCAGATACTAAACCTCCCCCCCCCCCCAATTATAAGGAAATTTGTGTTGTATGCGTGCATTTTGTTTGTGTGTACGTGTATATGTTTATGTTTTGTGTATGCTCTCTGGTGCTCTGCGACTTGTTCAACGTTCCCTCTGTGTTTGCCTCTTCTATTACCAATCCAACCCAGCAGCGATATGAAGGACGAAAGGGAAGGCAAGAAGAAAAGAAGACAAAAAAAAAAAAGAAAAAGGGGAGGGGGGTTTTTGAACTAACCCCAATACAAGTGTGGTATACACACGACAATTGGACGATCTTCCCAGGCTAGCGTGTCATGGTACAGTGTACATGGTACCATGCTTATTAGTATGTTTGGGGGTAACCAGGTTCAGGGTCGCACGGGCAGAGCCGTCGGTGCGTTCTCCTCGATGCGCGTGATTGACTTGACATCGCCTCACTAATCATTACTACTTTTATGACCTCCCCAGCTTTAGGACCCTACACTAGCACCAGCAACCCAGAGCAGTGGTAAATGGTACAGTACATATAGTAAGAAGACTACATTTTTAGTTACAGTATATGGTAGCGACGTCGTGGGAGGATCCGATCGTGACGACGTCTTGGCCCCCCTCCTCCCCCCACACATCACCTTTTCTCTCTCCTCCTCCTCCTCCTCCTCCCCCATCGGCCCCTCTCTCTGGTGGACAAAAGATCGCAGAGCGGGTGCTGTCGCAAAAGGTGGGCTGCATAAGCCAGCTGTTCATGCTGTCGCTGCTGCTGTATGGTCATGGAACGGAGGGCCCATACCCAAAGTGGATTGCAGTGCGTGTGGCTAGGCTGGGTTCTTTTTCTTCCTTCCCTTTTTTTCCCTTTCCTTCTCTCTCTCTCTCTTTTTTTTCTTTTTTCTCTCCTCCTTCCATGATCGACAGGGGGGTGTCAGACCCTGCTAGTGAGAATTTATTTGTATTCCTGCTCGGCGCCGACCGAAAATACTACATACATTCCATTCTATGGTACTATGCATTCGTGGCAGAGGGCGAGTCAGTCCAGTCCCAGTCTCCAGTGCATATCTTCTTATTATTTGGAGCTATAAGGATAATTTAGAGCCAGAGCTGCATTGCGGGGGGAACGTTGTATGGTATGTATCATCGGGGAGTACCCTAAAAAGCCATCCTCCTCAACATTTGCCTTGGGATTTTCTTCACCTTGGAACACCCTCACCCACCCCCAGAGAGTGTGTGAGAGTGAGAGAGACAAACTTGAACAAGGAAGGAACAGCTACTAGCTCCAACCCCTTGTTTTCTCTATCCTGGTCGCGAATAGTGGGTCTGATAAGGTGTCATGGAAGCTAGGCCCCTCTCTCCTTCTTTTTGTACTTTTCTTTTTTTTCTTTCTCTCGAGAGATCTAATTTGTACTGAGAAATTGAATTCAACAACCAGGCCCACCTCATCATTATTGCATAGTAGGAGAGGAGTGACAGAAGCAAGATTGATCTGCATCAAGCCTTGTTCTATCATCCCAGAATGTGCTTTGATCAACAGATCCTTTGGAGGAGGAGAGATAAAAGAAGAGGAAAAAAATGGTCTACAGGTAGGTAAGTTCCAACACCTGGTGCAGCAATACAGCAAAACATATTGCCTATTTCCAAAGACTCGCATAGATGACTCTCTCGCCCTTAAACGAGTTCCTCGAGTGCAAGGTCACCCAGTTATCCACCAGCAACACGTCTCCTCGCTCCCACACAAAAAATACCGCCAGCTCGTTCATGATCTCGAGACACCTGCTCAAGAGATTCGCATCCATGGCGCCGCCATCCCCAAACACCACGGCCTTTTGCGGATCGTTTCGCCTGTCCTTCCATCCTGTGAAGGCCGCCACGATGCTGTTGAACCACGAGATCCTCCCCGTGCGCGGATCCTTCTTCGTAGCAGCTATCACCGCCGTCGTCGTCCTCAGCAGGTCCCCTTCCAGCCACTCGACCTCCATACCCATCTCCCTGCCCACACGCTCTGCATCCTCCTTGGTCTCGACAGCAAACGTCGACTTCCACCCCCTGCCGATGGCACTGGACGGGTCATCCTCCCTGGGCAGCACGCGCACATATCTCACGCCCTTTTCTTCCAGCTCCTGCACGAACCCCGGGACCTCTGCCCTGATGCGCTCGTATACCAGGTTCGACAGCACGATCGGCGTCTCCCCGCCCTCCAGGGGCGGTTTCATGCAATAGAAAAATAAGGTGCCAGGGTGCGTCCTGCTCTGCGCCATCTCGTGATGAAATGGGATCAGCTGGTCCGCAGGTGACTCGTTGGCCGTGAACACGGAGCCCGTGATGACCGTCCGCGGAGCCGCACCGCCCACATAAGGGAAGTTGGCAAGCCCGAGGGACTTGCAGACGGCATCAAAGTCGGCAGGCGTCGAGATCGGCGGGCAGAACCCCCGCAAGAGGATGGCGCCGTGCGTCTGGGCGAGCTGGACGAGGTGGTCCTGGCTGCGCGTGATCCAGTTGACGACGGCGCCTGTGTGGCTGAAGGCTGTGGTCTGCGTCTCGGGCTCGGGCGGGCCCGGGGTCAGAACGAGCGGGAAGGCGATCTTGGCCCCGTCGACGGTGAAGTGCTTCTGCACCGGGATGGAACCGATCGCGGCCGGCGCGAGCTCCGGGTAAGAGGACATGGGGGAGGAGGTGTGTAGCCCGACAAGTGCCTCCAGCAGGTGAGTTGCTGCCAACAAGAATAATAGTAATGATAACGATATGAGACCCGTCCCGTCTGGTGTGTTTTTTTGTGAGCAGAGCTTGCTAATGACGTTCGGTTCTTGTCTGAGAATGCTATTAAAGGGAAAAAACCTTGTTTAAATTGCCTGACGGGGGTTTACGGGATAGCGTGATCGAGGCACAATTCCAGAAGTCTGCCGTGCAGACTTCAACGTCGCGCCCGAATTGCGCCATTGCCGATATTTACTCCGGTGAGAACGTTGACCAAGAAATAATTACTTACTTACTTACATAGACTTGGTACAGTGTAGCATTATAACTAAGGTATCCAACTAATTAACTACCTTAACTGTCGGCTCTAAACCTCTTTGACCAGGCAGATGCTGTTATTATACACCTCTTTTTACTTATTCCAAGTCTCTCAACATTATAGAAGGAAAAGAGAGAGACAGAGAGAGAGAAAACTCAGCTGCCTCTAACGATGACTAGCACGATGAATTCAGTAATTATATTGCAGGAGAACTCTTTTCCAAAGCGCCTGATGATGTGATGACTCTTTTTCCTTTTCTTTTATCTGCGAGTCGTTAGCCGGCCTGGATCATGCTGCGTGGGGTTTCTGAGTCCTGACTGGTATGCAAATGGTTTCTCATTATCGCAAACGGTAATATTGCCTCAACCCGCGAACGTGCTCGCGACCGGCTAGCAAATGTCTCACCTTCTCAGAGGGGCGGCGTGGGCGGTTCACGCCCCTTACACCGTGCCACGCCGCGTCCCACCGCGCTTCAGCATGGTGTTCACCACATTCCTGAGGATGTCGCCCCCCCTGAACTTGTTAAAGAACGCAAGGGAACCAATTAATACAGACAGGAGGCTGGATAAGATTTCCCCCGTCCCCCTTTCCTTTTCTTCCCCGTAATGGTACTTTTGTTCGTGTTTTTGCCCAATTTACAACACACAAAGGTATCATAATACCGGACCTCCCCATCCTTGTTCTTCCCCCATCGATAATATTTATAATTATCACACTTTTTCACTTTTTTTTTCTTCTTCTTTCATATGGTGGTGGCCTTCCAAGATTCCCTCCTGCTCTCTTTATGAACCATGGCGGTCCAGCTGAAGACCACCGGCTCGTCTTCCAAGCAGTCCACGACCCGCTGGCGAGGGGTACTACTGTCGACCATACTCGTCGCCTTCTTGTTCGTGGGCCTGTACAGCCAACCTCTCTTCTTCGACGAGGACGGCCAGGACCAGAAACCCATATCAAAAAAGCTGCACACCAACCAGGCCGTCTTTGACCCGGGCCACGGGCGCGACCGGCCCCTGATCCTGTACGCCTATGCCGAGTCCGACAACGCCAGGGAGAACCTCGAGTTCTTTGTCAGGAGGGGGCTGCACGCGCGCGCCGACTTCATCTTCATCTTCAACGGCGAGACGGACGCGGTCGACATGATCCCCACCAACCTGGAGAACGTCAAGATCATCAAGCGGGAGAACACCTGCTATGACATTGGCGCCTTTGGCCAGGTCCTGGCCCAGGATGGCCTGTGGATGAAGTATAAGCGCTTCATCACCCTGAACGCTAGCCTCCGGGGGCCTTTCTTGCCCGTCTGGAGTGATGAGTGCTGGACCGATGCCTTCTTGAACAAGCTCTCGGATAGGGTCAAGGTACGTTAGCAACATACATCATTTTCCCTTTTTTTCACACCCAAGGGTTTGTGTGTTTGTCAGGGGAAAAAAGAAGCGACAAGAAAAGAAGGAGAAGAAGAACAAAAGGGCAGGTCCTGGTGGCAATTTGTCGGGTTTTACTTGATTAACAATTCTTTTTTCGGTCTGTCTTGCTAGCTCGTTGGCCTTACGTACCATTGCGTGCCCAGCCCTCACGTCCAGTCGATGCTTCTTGCCACAGACAGAGTCGGCATGAAGATATTACTGGACCCAGCATATGCATACTCGGTGCCTCTTGACACCCCTCCATGGGGTGGCGCAGAGCTGCCAGTCGGATACTCGGTCTGCTACAGCAACTACGCCCAAGCGGTAAGATTATTTCCTCCCTCTTCTCCTCCTGCTACTGACCCCCTCTCCCATTTTTTTCTTTCCTGCTTCCATTTTCTCTTCTTTCATGCCTCCGCTCTCTCATACATTTGACCAACACTTTGTGTCGTCGTCCAGGTCCACGCCGAGATAGGCATGGCACGCCTCATCCGGTCGCAAGGCTTCGAGGTGGACGTGATGCTCACCTCGGTCCACGCGTACACGCCCAAGGAGTACTGCGATGTCCTGGGCCCCCAGTCGGACCATCTGGGCGCCGGCAACTACTTCGGGTCCAACGTGCACCCGTACGAGCTCATCTTCGCAAAGGCGAACCGCGGGATCGATGATGCCTTGTTGACACACCTTACCGAGTGGCACTATACCATGAATGAGACGAGCTGGGATAAGTGCGGGCGAGACAGGTCATGAGATGAAAGGAGCAAGATGGGGGTTGTAACGGTTTTTTTTTATATATATTTTTGAAGGTTTTGTTTCTTCTCTTTCTTCTGGCGATGGATAAGATGGATAAATGACAATAACGGCTGGTTGAAGAGGGGGGGGCGTGGGGTTTGTCATTTTATGTGTGTATTCTTAAGGGCCTCCTTCTATTATAATCACATATACATAGCGTGGGGATTTTTTCATAATAGACGAACAACGACCTCATTGATTATCATCATCATCATCATCATCATCATCATTATTATTGTGAACACCACGATATTTCTTTAGGCATGCTTAGGCACGCTGTTTGTATACCCTCCCTTCGTTCAGGTAATTAGTTCTTGATAGCCGATCATTAATAAGCTCACTTTATCATATCATTGGACCCTTGTGTCATCCATCGCTCATGCAGTGGATCGGATTGCGGCGCAGCCTGTGGGAGGGTAAGGTGACCACTGCAAGCAACCCTTGGCTCAGCCCAAGCAACCAGCCGCTCACGTTTAGGCTGTTTTGCGGATTTGCGCAAAACCGCATTATGGACGAGAGCCCTGATGACTTACATGTGTCATACATGTCAGCCCACAAGATATCCCCCCCGCCATAAGATATACTATAGCCATCCTGACGGCCCCTTTCTTCCCCTTCCCGCTGTGGGACCAGGAAGGGAAAGAAAAAGAAAAGACGTCCCCAGTTTGAGAGGAAATTCCCCCCGCCAGCACAACAATAAGAACCAAATATGGCAGACGTATCGTACGGAGGGTTTGCCCCCCGCCGCAACCAGGGAATCATAGGGAGGTCGCTGTCCTTCTGCACCGGCCGAAACACGCCCTGGAGATCGACAGCCTCACCCGTGGATATCCCAGGTGCCTCGCCGCCCAAACCCTCGTCCAGAAGATGTCTCTTGTCCGCCTCCGTCCCGGAGAGCACAGATGCCGTCCTCTCCAGGTCCATCCTCGAACAGTGCCGCGTCGCCGACAGAGCCTGCGACACCAGCCCGCGTGCGAGCCTCAAGGAGTACGGGAGCTGGGCGTCGCGGACCTGCTCAGAGACGGCGGGCAGCAGCAGCATCACGCCGTGGTCGACCTGGAAGGCCTCATCGGGTTCGTCCAAAGGAGGAGGCGGAAGCGGAGGAGGAGGAGGAGGCGTGGTGGCGGCGCGAAGCCCGGGACAGAGTTCCTGCGGCCACCAGATGACCTCGGCAAGTGTGAAGACGGAGTTTGCAAAACGTCGAGAACCTCAGAAGCAGGCAGGGGACCAGGTGTCGGCCTTGTCGGTTGCGCTGCGTGGGCTAAGTAGCAGTGTCCCCAACGCTGCTGGGGGCCAGTGGGGTCAAAATCGTGCCGCACAGTGGGAACATCGTGAGTATTCGTCGCGTTTGGAGGAGAGTGACTTTCTGTTTTCTCCTTTCTTTTCTTCTTTCTTTCATCCATTTTTCCCCCTTTTCTTCGGTTTTGGGCTGATCCGCAGATGCATTAGAGGATCATATCAAAGGACGGGTCACGACTGCTGAGATACAAACCAGCATGATTGGTCTGAGCCTAGAAAAGGAGATGCTTCTTCAAGATGATGTCGAGGCCGGACAGCCAGTGTCGATACCAGACACAAAGAAATGTACCAAGGCAGATACGGTATCAGAGCTGTCGCCGACGACTTCACTCACGAGCTCGAGCACCACGACAGGCTCAATGTCCTCAGATGTCTCCTCCGTCGGGTTCACCTCGCGAGAAGCGCAGATCCGAACCCTCCTGGACCGGCTCATGGAGTACTTCTTTGCTGTGCTTGCGAACAGGCACCCGCAGAATGGGACAGGGGCCTCGGCATGCAATACGCCATCATCTAGGTCGTCTATGCCGAGCAGGTCGTCTGAGCACCTTGGAGGAGGAGGTGGGGGAGGATTCAAAGCCGGTGCCAGGCGCAGCGGGAAACGGCGTACAAGCCGGAGTGATGATGGTGGTGATAGCGGTGATTCGGACTCGGACGAGGAGGACAAGAGGCCGAAGCTGAAAAAAAGACTCAAGGATGGCGAGACGCAGGCGAAAAGGCTTGCTTGTCCATTCTTCAAGCGGAACCCACGTCGGTACCAGGAGGAGCGATCGTGCGTCGGGCCGGGATGGAAGACTGTCCATCGTCTAAAGTGAGTTGCTTCCAGCATACGCCCATATTATTACACAAATGGCTAACACCACATAAAAGAGAACATATATACCGCTGCCACACGTTACCGGTTCATTGTCTCCGATGTCATGAGGTCTTCAATAGCGAGGACTTGCTTCGAGAGCATTCTTTGTCAGAAATTCCCTGCCAGAAGCGCCACACAGCACAGTCGGCCGAGCCCACGCTGGAGGGCATAGGATTGTCTCAGGAGAGACGTCTCAGGAGTCGGAAGAGGTCAGACAAGACGGAAGAAGAGAAGTGGGTGGAGGTATACAAGATATGCTTTCCAGATGATCTCACCGTGCCTACTCCCTGTAAGCCAGCCCTCTTGTCAAACTTTGTTGCATAATTGATGGCAGATCCGTATAAAAGGCTAAATCGCTTCAACATCAGACTATGAACTTCCGACCCCAGCTGAGAGCCCAGCTGTCAACAGGACATCCGAACTCGCGCGGTACGAGGAGTTTGTCCGCAGCGAGCTCCCGAGGAGGGTCAGATCCGAACTAGAGAAACGGATCGAGCGAGAACTGATCCCCATCGAAGAGAACCTCAAGGTCCAGCTCGTTGAAATCGTACGCGATCTGCAGCTGAAGCTACTAGAGGAGTTCAAGGGGCCCCGGAGGCCCTGCCCACAAACACAGGACGAGCCAGACGAGGGCTGGGTGGCACTACCGCCAACCTGTCTCGCGCAGGGCCACTCTCTGGTACAGCGGCAGCAGCAGCAGCAGCAGCCGCCCTCGAGTGAGTTCGCGCCGACTGGAGCACCCCTAGTCGCCTCTTCGTCTGCGGATCCGTCCCTGGATCCTTATCCGTTTTCCCAAAGAGGCTTTGGCGGTGACGACTGGGCCACCTCGGACGGCCTGATGTTCGGGTTTGCGCCAGAAGCTGAAGATTGGAGCGGGATATGGACGACCGCAGACCACAGTTCGGCCACAAAGGTACCGAGCTCGGCGGCGGAGATCAGCCTGGTCAGTAGCAGGAGCATTGATGGGAACAGTGGCATGATGTTTACAAGGGCGAATCAGCAACATCTTGCTGGATCGTACCTACAGGATTACCGCTTATAAATTATCCTGCTTTAGGATCACTGCAGGTGAGTGTTGTTTGAGGGCCTTGTGTAGGGGCTTGAAGCAATTCGTAGTCTTCATAATTACGTCGACTTAGGTTTATGTCCATATAAACGTGCGAGTTAGTGGCCAACATGCGACTTGATTAATAGCTTGAGTACGTAGCTTTGAGAGATATTTCAGTCGAAGTGAAAATTAAACTTACCCCTTGT
Source organism: Cryphonectria naterciae (assembly GCA_014850475.1). Taxonomy (NCBI): domain Eukaryota; kingdom Fungi; phylum Ascomycota; class Sordariomycetes; order Diaporthales; family Cryphonectriaceae; genus Cryphonectria; species Cryphonectria naterciae. Next base: position 40,287 of record JACWST010000008.1, read on the forward strand.
TAGGCCCTGGTTCAAACTCAACTGCTCAACCAAATGTTTTCTTATGAGGCTCAGATTGGTGAACAACAGCACCAAACAACAATGAGCATATGAGTATGCCTGACACACAAATACACAGATTGCCGTCGCGGAGCCTAGCAGAAGCGCTTAGGTCTCATATGGTCGAGTACAAGTATCTTGGAAAGGGTATTTGTCAACTCTCATGGCATTCCCGAGTGCTACGGCTATGATACCTACTCGAGGTTTAGCTTTATCTTGAACAACATCAAGCTTGCAGGACATAAGAGAGGTTCCTGCATCAGGACATCAACCCCCCAAGCTCAGAGCCCCTCTTTGACTAATGCTTCCTCCACCGTTGTCCCTGTGAGCCTCTGGAAAACATCCTTGTACTTGCCCAGCGTCGCTTGCCTGACCTCCTCGGGGAGACTGACCCCCTGCTTTCCCTTCAGCCCCTCCCTCGTCAGCCAGTTGCGGATGATCTGCTTGTCGAAGCTCTCCTGGTCCCTCCCGACCTCGTACTTGTCCGCGGGCCACATACGGCTCGAGTCGGGCGTCAGGCACTCATCCACAAGCACGACCTCGCCCGTGGCCTCGTCCAGGCCGAACTCAAACTTGGTGTCGGCAATCAAGATGCCCCTCTCGCGGGCATGCGCGGAGCCGGCCTTGAAGATGGCCAGGGCCAGCTCCTCGATCCGCCTGGCGTGATCTGGGTTTCCGATGATTTCAGCGGCCCTCTCGGGCGTGATGTTCTCGTCGTGCTCCCCATACTCGGCCTTGGTGCTGGGCGTGTAGATGACGCCCTGCGGGAGGGCCTCGCACTGGCGCAGACCCTGGGGCATCTGCATGCCGTGCACGGTGCCCTGGGTCTTATACTCGTTCCACGCCGACCCTGCGAGATAGCCGCGCACGATGGCCTCGACGGGGAAGATCTTGAGCTTGCGCACCTGCATGCTGCGGCCGCGGACCAGGGGCAGCTCGTCCTGGCTGAGGCGGTCAGTAGGTGGCTGGACGGTGACGAAGTGAGTCTTGAGGCCCGGGACCTTTTGCGAGAGGAGGCGGAACCAGAAGGCGCTGATCATGGTCAGGATGATGCCACGGCCGGGCACGCCGTTGTCCATGATCACGTCGTAGGCTGAAGTGCGGTCCGAGGAGACGAAGAGCATCGTCTCGGCGTCGAGGTCGTACAGGTCGCGCACCTTGCCCGACGCGACCTTGGGGAGCGACTTGAGGTCGATCGACAGGACTTGTTCGGTCATCTTTGCTGGGTGACCCTCCTCGAGACGAATTTGGTGGTGATGGTAGATAAAAAAGTCACGGTGATGCAGCCCTTTCTGCGCTCTCGTCAAGGAGAGAAGACGGTTCAGTTGAATTGGTGGCGGCGGCTCAGCTGATGATGATTTTATCTGCAAGTTGTAGTTTAGCCTTTTTGGTCTTGAAAGGGAGATGACTCATGCGGTTGCACCTACCGTTTTGTATGGAGAATATTCATACCCCAGGGTCGGACCTTCTCTTTGATGTTGGCAGATGGAAATTGAGAAAAGAGGGAAGTCGCGAGTCTTGAGTCGTGATACAACCACACCACCTGAAAAAGTTTGCGTTTGGCAAGGGCGATAGCGGAGAATTCACCAAGTAAGTAATTAGTGGCGGCTGCAACCGCGACTGCCTCGAATGTTTTCTTTTACGACCATTCACCACCAAAATAAATCGGACCTTTCAAATACTGAATTTGATCTCGATGAGCTAAAAAACTCTCTGAATGGAAGTACCTCGTTGTGCCGCGTAGTAATAGTATGTTAGCAATTTTCAAGGTGTACTTAAAGCAAGGTATGTGGTTCGTCTGGTGGGTGCCAAGCAGCAGCATTTTTGGTTTGACTGCCTCGCCGCCATTTGCTGTGTCGTCCAAAGAGATGCAAATTCATTTCATAGGCTGGCTAGGCTCGCAAATCTCATTTTATGAGATGAAAATGTTCGAGACTATAGTTTTGAATGAGATTGTATTGAACTTGAACTTGGAAAAATCATTTGTTGTGCTCGAATTACTCAATCACCTCGTTGTCTGGTTTGCAGAGCCATCACAATCAGTAGTTGAACTTTGCTAAATAAAACCCACTATTGTAGCCTGGAAGACATGACCCATTTCGAATGGAGTACTTTAAGCTTAAAAAGCTGGCCGATATATTAGTAATAAGCAGATGGGGCGCAAACGCCAGAGCATCTTGTCGTTGAGAAAAGGAATGTTTCTGATTTGTCCCAGCACCAATAAGGAGAAGATGTTCGTGGAGTTGATGCCCGAGTGTCTTCAACTTGCTGATCGAACTTATAGTAGTAAGAGGGTCCATGCACATTTCTATATTCGTCTCGTGTGTTTCAACAACAACTTGCACAAACTCGGACCATTCCAGGCCTAAGCACGTTAGAGATCACCTTGACATCGGTCCTATTCACTTGAAGAACTTTCCACTGTCTCTGCCCTTGTATGAGGCAAGATAATGATGTTTAATTTTCTTTCCATCCTTGGGGGGGGGGGGAGAATAAAAAAGAAAAAGGTTGAAGAGGTGATTTGGTTTTCAAGCAAGAGGCCCCACAATTGAATTCGGCAGAAATTCATTTCCGCATTCATTGAATATGTGAGAACTGATGAGAATAAAAGGAGCCTAGCCCAGTGCGGCTCAATGTTCCATTCTGTAATTAATCAATGCGAGTGCAGGAGGAGGATGCTGGACTGGAGAGGACTTGCAAGGTGCAGCCCTCAAGGACGAAACTTTGCACGTTCTCGAAGACAATGATAGGTGTGGTTGAGGTTGGCGGAGCTGAGCCTGGCAACAACATATCCAAACTATAAGCACTGAGGCGTAGACCAAGCCATAGCATTGAGTGAGCACCGTAGTGCGAAGGATTTTCGCGGGTCGCTGTACACAATCTGGCCCCTAAATAGAGGCACCCTCCCTTGCTGCAGATACCTTTTCGGCAGTCTCAATCAGATCAAATCCATTTCGCACGAACGTCAGTTTTTGGCAGGTGGTATTTTAGAGTAAATGTGATGCATCTGTGCGGCACTCTGAGGTATCACACTGTATTGGCATAGTACGAGGGTAGTGTGTGGTAGTAGGACAGTATACGAAGGTGCATAGGGGGAATAAAGCCGCATAGTATATCAGCAATGGTTGGGTTTGGCTGGTGGCGGGGCGCGACACAACCCCCACGGCGGGAGGTGGCCATTGGGACCGGCTCGTCAAGTCACGTATGAGTCCTTTAAATTAGTCGGTGAAGATAATAATGAAATTGTTGGCGAAGAAGAGAGTGTACACAGGCAACGTGGTCGATCCGGCTAACACGGCAGGTATGGAAAGTATATTGACGTACATAGTAATGAAGGAGAGACATGTGATATTGGCCGCTGAGACAAACGGGACAAGAGGGATGCCGGGGGCTGAACTCTGCTAAACGCCTACTGACCTGTAGTGTAACGATTTCCGCACGTTTTGTACGCCACAAGGCGAAGTATTGAAGCGAGAGATGTGCCGCTGGGAGGCCGCAGCCAAAGAGGCCAGAACATTCCAAAACGGCCTCTTCCAAGGTGCAGGTTCTTTGAACCCTCAGAATCCTCAACAGAAACCACGATACTAGTTGGTTTGTAGTCAGATCCCTTGTACTAGAAGACGGTACTTGAAGATCTGGGCCGAGTTCTGGCAGGTCGAATTCCAAGGGGGGGCCATGTTGAAGGATAACACGGGAAGTCAAAAAATATGGGGGCCACGCAATCATGAACATCTGCCCCAGGGCGGGAAAAGCGCCGGGCACCTTCAAATGTCTCTCTACCAGGGCCCCCCTGAACGACACGCTACTGTACTCTGCGCACAAGTCACAAGACACGGTCGTCCAGGCCCAACCAAAAAAGGTAGCCCGCCGCTGTCTGCTGCAAAGATGCGCGCCAGAAAGAGAGAGAGAAGGGAGTGTGTGCCGGCGATCTGGCCAGATTTTGTCCATTGGTTGGTACATGAAGTAGGCCTGGGGATTTTCTCCTCTTGGTCTGGATGGCTCAGCAAATGGTTTGGGCCCCATCTGGTTGGGAAGCTTTGCACTTGCACTCGTGCCCGGTTGATTTTGCCGCAGGATGACGACGATGGAACCTATTCCCACCTTGCTGTGCTGCCTACTTCTATGCTGACGACCTGCATGTAGCAAGGCGCTGATCCCCTACCTACCCAGCGAGGTACTTTTTCACTCGTTTACTCACCACTCTCTTTCTTTCCTGCAGGGGGGAGGGGAGTAAAAAGAAAATAAGATGTGATGTCAGTACTTTCTACATGTGCCGACCCCCACAAAAAGGAGAGCCTTCTATTCACGATCGATTCCCGAAGTGAGAAACGTTGAGCGCCTCATTGCTTTGATTTTACTTTGGTTACTACTATTCATAAATTATTTTGAATCAGTCAAAATTGGCGATTGCAGCTCAGAGTCAACTGTTGTGTCAACCACCAGAGAAATTGTCGCACCGGATCGAAGTGGCTTGAGAAAGAGGGAGAAGAAGTAGAAAAGGGAGTGGTATCTTGCCTATTCAGCGTCGCCACTCGTCTCCATGAGTCTGAGATTAACAACGACGCCACATTACAACATTGCTCCCTTTTGAGGCCCCCCCTGACGACAACGACGGCTGGTAAATATCTTTTACTCATTACGACAACTGTACCAAAAAACCAGCAATCCTCTTTCACTGTGCTCCTCCCACTCCTCTGTCTGGACTCCCCGTTCACGGCCTCCCCCTTCCCTCATCTGCCCTCGTCCCAACATGAGGCCAGGTGACACAGCTGCGCTTCTGGCGCTGGCGTCAACAGCCGCAGCAGACGTCGTCACGATACCAGTGGCCAGAGGCCCAGCCAAGTCCGTCCAGAAGAGAAGCTCCCGCCTCAGCAAGCGCGCCACCCTCACCGAGTCCCTGGTCAACAACATCACCGAGGGCGGCTACTATGCAACCGTCTCGGTGGGTACACCCGGCCAGTCTCTAACCATGGTCCTTGACACAGGGAGCAGTGATGCGTTTATCATCTCTGCCGACGCCGACCTGTGCACGGAGCGGAGGCTGCAGGTCTACTATGAGGAGACCTGTGGGGCGACCTACAACGCCTCCGCGAGCTCGACGTACAAGGACCTCATACCTGGCGGGTTCAAGATCGAGTATGCCGACGGGACCAGCGCGGCGGGCGATTATATCACGGATGACTTCTCGATCGGCGGCAAGACGGTCAAGAACCTGCAGATGGGGCTGGCCAACGAGACGGCCGTGGGGACGGGCATCCTGGGCATCGGGTTCGACCTCAACGAGGCGGCCGAGAAGGTCTACTCGAACCTGGTGGTATCCATGGTGAACCAGAGCGTCGTGAGCACCATGGCCTACTCGCTCTACCTGAATGATTATTACTCCTCGACGGGCAACATCCTGTTCGGAGGGGTGGACACGGACAAGTTCATTGGCGACCTCGTCGTCGTGCCCATCCTGCCAGACGCCGAGTCCAAAAACTACAGCAGCTTCACCGTCGGCCTGACGGGCCTCTCGTTTGCCCTGTCCAACGGCACAAACTACAGCCAGAGCCTGTCGGACGACGACGACAGCCTCGACTCCATCCTCGACTCCGGGACCACCCTCACCTACCTCCCCGACGACATCGCCACGCCCCTCTTTGACGCCATCGGCGCCTACGAGTACACCGAGCTCGGGTCCAGCCTGGCCCTCGTGGACTGCAGCCTCGACGTCGAGTTCACCTTCCGTATCAACAGCACCGCCGCCATCGTCGTGCCCCGCGACGAGCTCGTCCTGGACGTCATCTCGGGGTCCGAGGTGCCCGAGTCTATTCCCTTTGACAACCCGTGCCTGTTCGGCATCCAGAATATCGGCGACGAGGCTGACGAGTCTGGCGGCGGCGGCGGGCCTGAGGGGTCAGGAAGCTCGGCGCGGGAGGCCGAGTATGCGATCCTGGGCGACTCGTTCCTGCGGAGCGCCTATGTCGTCTATGATCTGGACAACCTGCAGATCGGCCTGGCGCAGGCCAACCTGAACAGCACGAGCACCAACGTGCAGGCCCTCAGCGCGGGGGCGTCGAGCCTCCCAGCCCTGAGTGGTGTGGCGAGCCAGACGGCGAGTAGCAGTAGCAGTAGTGGTACGTCGACTTCCACCACCACCGGGACGAGCACGAGCGGGACAACGGGGACGAGCAGCGGAAGCAGTTCGGGTACGTTGCTGGTGATGTTGTTGTTGTTGTTGTTGTTGCTGTTGTCTGCGTTCAAAGCGAAGCACCCGTTTTTCCAGATCTTCCATTTCGAGGGGGTTTTTTTTTATTCCTTCTTCGCTATCATCCTTTGTCCTCATTTTGGTTCCCCTCTGCTAACATTATCTTGCAGCGACCTCGTCCAAGAAGTCGGCCGCCATGGGCCGCAGCCCACCTACATACGAAGGTCTCATGAGCGTTGTCGGGATCACGCTTGCATTTGCCATGTCGGGAAGCCTCCTTTTCTGGCTGTAGACAGTTCTAGATGTCATCTTAGCTGTGATGATTCAGACCGTTTTCGAGTATTTATTGGTGAAAGCTTTTGGAGGTTTTGAGGAAGCAATACATACTTAAGATAGCAAATACAAATATGGGTAAAGGGTGCCATGTGGCGAAATAAACCCCTTCCTTTTCCGTATCGTCTTCGGGAGAGGTGTGTGTGTGTGGCAGTCTGATGTGTCCGTCGAACATGTATTCAGGTTCCAGGCGGTACACGAGATTTTGGATTGACCACCGGGCCATGGCCTCTCTCACCCGGCCTCCTTGCCCTAATAACCGGGCCCATCGTCTCCGGAACGACCTTCTCCACCTCTTTTCCCTCCACGCTGCCGCTCCTCCCAGCTGGCGCCACCCAGTCCCCCAGCACCCCGTCCCGGTTCGCCCTCCACACGCCCCCTTCGTCATCCCCGACGAACCTCTCCAGCTTCCAGATCTCGGCCCTCGCCTTGACCTCCTCCAGGCACTCCTCGCCCGCCCGCCACGCAGCCTGCCTGTGCGGCGACGATACGGCGATTAAGATGCTCTCTTCGCCGATGGGGACGGGCCCTAGTCGGTGCGCGACGGCGATGGCCTTTAGGCTGTGCTTTTGGCGGATGGAGGAGGCGATGGAGTTCAGCGTGGTGAGGGCGAGGGGGACGTAGGATTGGTAGGTCAAGTCTAGTACGGGGCGGGCGCCGAATGTGTCCCTTGTAGTGCCTTTGCAATTTGTGAGACGAGATTATGTAGGGGAATGATATGGATGATGTTTACCTGCGAATAGAACAATAGCTCCTGCTTCTGGGCTTCTTACACGGTCCATGATCGACTTGGTATCGAGGACATTGTGAGTGAGAGCCACGTATATTCCTGACTCGTGCCGTTCAGATGTAGTATTGGAGTCTTTGGTCGCCATATCGTGTATTATGGTAGGTATAATGTATTGGCGTAGCGGTTGATGAAGGAGGAGGTCTCAAGGTGAATACCGAAAGCGAGCGCGTTGTGGACGATCCAGACGGAGCAAGTTGAACACTGACGAGACAGCGCACAGTTGTGAAATTCAGGACCAATGTCAGTCAGTCGTACACAAGAGGGAAATTATTGGAAAGAGTATTGTATTTCGCATAAAAGGTCTTTTCAGGTTCATATTGAAGGAAAGCAAGTCATTACTGTATGACGATGATTACTTACGTTGAAGAAGGAAGGAAATATGGAGTCAGTTAGTTTCCACATGGCTCGGGCCGCTTTCGGCAGTGGGTTGGTTGCTCCTGCTTGTGCAGTGCAGTGCAGTGCAACCTTTTGGAGCTCAGCGCCCACTGCACTCAAACCACCCTACAGTTTGGCCGACATTTGAGGCAACAAGACCAACAACAAAACAACCTTTGATCGCGATTTTATCCTCAACTACGCACCTATCTGTGGCCAACTTCTACTACAATCTTTTAGTTTCTTCATTTATTCATTCTTCTAGTTCTCTCTCTCTGTCTCTCCCCCTCTCCCTTCTTCCTGCGGCTCTTCGTCTGCCATCCAAGAGTCGCGAGGAATGTACGACGACGACAGACCTCGATACCGGTATAGGTCACGGTCTCGCGACCACGACTATGACCACAGCTATCGTCGCAGCTCGAGGTCGCCCCGTGGGCGACGTGACCGAGCAGACGAGGGCGATTATGATTACCATCGCTCGCGGAAGGGTAAAGCCGCATTGGGCTGCAGACGTCTTCACCCTGCAGTGCCTGTTTCCCCTTTGAATGTTTGCCTGTCCTTGCTGGCTAACTCTGCGCGCCCACACCCACTCTCAAAGAAGACGACGAAGGTCGGCGCTCTTCTCCTTCGGGCTTCCATCATCACCACGCGAGGTCACACCGCTACGACAGCTCCCTGCCCTACGACGACGACGTGGCCGACCAGCGCGACCGTCGACCCCCTCACTCTCGCTCCCGCTCCCCTCGCAGGCCATTCGGGCCCGGCCGGCCCTCGTCCACGATCATAGTCGAGGGCTTGCCCAACGATGCCACCGAGGATGACATACTGGACGGCTTCGCGAGTGCATCGCCAGATACAAAGGTGTTCAGCGCCGACAGCGTCAAGGTTGTCCGGCTCCGAAACAACAAGCGCGGCCGCAGGATCGGGTTCGTCGAGTTCTTCAGCGTCAACGAGGCTGCACACTTCCTCGAGTTCCACTACCCAGGTCTCGAGTTCCAGCTGGCCCACTCCCGCGGCGTAGACTCGGAGCTGGTCAGTGTGGGCATCAACTATAGCCGCGGGCGGGACGACGAGAACGGTAGGGACGAGCGAGGGCGGGATGATCGCGGCAGAGACGAGCAGGATTGGAACTGTCCCGAGGTGAGCATCCACATCACCGTTCGAGCGATGCAATCGCGAGGTTGAAGCCAACCTTCTGACTATGCTGCGAAGTGCACGTACTTGAACTACAACACGAGAAACCGGTGCCACAGGTGTCGCGCGGCGAAACCAGGTGAGATTACCCCTCAGATTTGATTTGATTCCCTTGCAGCTTGCCAGGTCTCTTTTTTCCTCTCTTCTTTTCCCCTCTTTCCCCCCCCCCCCCCTCTTTGGAGGCACCACACAGACAGAAAGCCATATGCTTCAACTATTGTCCCCATTGGCGTTATTTATGGCTTGGAACAAGATTCTCTTGTTGGGGAGAAAGAAGAAAAGGGTTTCAAAGTCTCCATCTCTTTGAGGCCTGCAATATGACGAGGCATCGGCTTATATTCTTGTCAGATAATTACCCCCGCGGACGCGACGATGTGGCCTCGTACGGCCCGCCGCTGACCGGTGAGACCGATGAGTGCCCGCAGCAAATTCCCTCGCAGTATCTCGTCGTTCGTGGACTCGATCCGACAATTACCGAAGAGCTCTTTGTGGAAGGCGTCAAGAAGCTCTATGTCGAGGCTCGGCCGGAACCAAAAAAGGATACCCAGAATAAGCTCAAGTCGACTGCACCTACTGTCAGAACCGCGAGCCTTGGGGCGAGGCCAGATTCTCTGCGGCGCGTCTTTCTCGTGCGCGACAAGAAGACCGACGAGGCCATGAGATACGGCTTCGCTGAGTTCGCCACCCTTGAGGACGCACAAGGTGCCGTCGCCAAGTTTCGCGCGTCACCGAATATCACAATCTCCTCGAAACCGGTGACAGTGGCATTCATCCACACAGGCGTCTTCACTCCTCATTATGGCCAGGTGACTGAAGATAACCGCCGCTACGTCTTCAGCCCGATCTACAACCGGGACATCTACCTTAAATACTGGGATAATCGAGTCTACCCCAGCTCTCTGAGGGTCACAGAGGATGTCGTAGATACATCGAAGAAGCCTGCCTCGGACAACACGGGCAGTCCCGAGAAGTCCGGAGCCGCAGCCATTGACGAGGTCACGACTACACAGGATTCTTCTGGGAAGAAGATGAAGAAATTCAAGCTTGGCCAGACGGCAGCCAAGCCTGCCGCTGTCATGGGCACGCAGATGCAGATGTGGGCCAAAAAGCGTGCTGAGCTTGTGGGACAGTCACGAGCTGTAGCCGACGATAGCGTCGAGTCGAGTCCCACCCCGACCGAGCGACCGCTGGTGGTGAAGCGGGCTCGAAGCAAGGAATCTTACACCTCCTTCAGCGACTTAGACAGCCTGTCCTGCATGCTCTGTGTGCGAAAGTTCTCATCTCTGGTGGCTCTGCGTGACCACGAGACCCTGAATAGAGACCACCAAGCGAACAGGGCAGACCAGGAGAAACGAGCTGCCGCTGGGGAGAGGCTCAAAGCCGCAGGCAAGGCACCTCATATCATCACCCTGCGTGTTGCTGCTAGCAGCACCCCAAACATTCCCTCTGAAAAGGTTTACACGTCCTATGCGGACAGAGAGAACTTGCACTGTCTCCTCTGCCAGCGCAGGTTTACCAAGGCAGGCATGCTATCACTGCACGAACGCGAGAGCGAGATGCACCGCCGCAACCTAGCCGATCAGAGCAGCATTGACCGGGCGACCTCGCAGCTGGCTCGCATTGGGAAGACGCCTCGCAAGATGGTGCCAACCAGAAAGGGTGCACAGTACCGCGATCGGGCCAGAGAACGGCGACGAGCCTACAATCAACCAAATGCACCGAGGCGGAAGGCCCCCTTGGAACCTGCACCCGCCAACAAGGAGCCCGAGAAAGTCGCAGCGCCCTCAAAGGGTGCTGCACTCCTGGGCAAGATGGGCTGGACGGCTGGCGAGGGCCTGGGCGCTGACCGCTCCGGCCGAACAGACACCATTGCCACGGATGTATATGCTGCGGGCGTTGGTCTCGGTGCTGAGGGCGGCAAGCTCGGGGATGCGGCGGCCGAGGCGGCGAGGAAGACCAAGGATCACTACTCTGACTTTGTCGAGGTCACGAGGAACAAGGCGAGGGAGAGGTATGAGAAGCTAGGATGACTTGATAGTCTTCCTCCAGCAAAGTCCGGCAAATGAGAGGAAGAGAGAGAAAGAAGGAGAGCATAGCATCTCACGTGCGCTCCCCACCTTGTTCAGTTGTCGGGAATCAAGAGTCTGTCACCTGTTCAATTTTCTACTCCGAGGTCCTTCACTGATGAGTCCAAGGCTTGCATATTTTCCGCTGCTGTGCTTGCTCCAGGTGAAAAAGCCTCTGCATGAATGAAATATTCACATTGACACTATCATCCCTGTCTTATCATGTTGCGAGTGGGTGGCATTGGATTGGTCGACCGGCGTAAACAACAACTTATTATGCACTGCAAATACGAACCGCACAAAACCTTTTTATGTCCCGAGAACTATTGAAAGACCGCTCTCAGGTATCATGAAACGAAATGCAGCTTGACATCTACATCAATTATCACGACATTCGGGGCCACATGTGAACTCGAAACAAATTCACACCTACACACGCTTTTACACATAAGGTGGTATCCACAGCCATGAACTATCCTTGTTTTAGGTGGCATCTTATCGCCTGCACCCCTCCACACTATGCAACCGTCGCAACCGACATACACAATCTTCCCCAATCACGGGTCATGGCCGACAGGACCCCCCTTCGCTGATAGTACGTTTTAGGAAGGTCACCCACGTCTTACCTCCGCGCAACGGTTCACCAGAAGTGCGAACCACCGATGGGGTCCTACTATGGCCAACATACGAACCGCAGTCTGGAGCCCTGGCTAGCTTTTTCTCTCTCTCCTTCTGCGCCTCCCTCCCGGCTCTCAGGCACGCCCACTACCCCCATCTGTCATGATGGCGTGCATGCAATTAGTTTCTTATGCTCAACGCACCGAGGCCCCACCTCAGTCCACCATCAGATGCCGGTGTTCCTCGTGGTTGGATTCCGAAATGGACGACGGGGTTTACTCGCAGTCTCCCACGCTCGCCTTCTTCGTCCGTGGACGGCTCTCATGGCCCAAAGGTTTTCTCAAGTCTTCTTTCTTTCTTTGTTTCTTGGCACGATTGTTATCTTTTCTCTCACAGGTTCCGTTTGGAAATAGAGCAGTGGTAAAAAAGACTTGGGAAGGTTGTCTCTGGTCTAATTATATTTACGCGTTTGAACTTATGCCTTCCTTCTTCATACAGCGCTCCTGAGCTGCCAACCCCCAGTCGTGGTCTAGACCATCTCTCTCTCTCTCTTTCTCTCTTCCTCTGTCTTTTTCAATCTCTTCGAGATTCGCTCACCACGGACAATCAATACGCAAGAGCACCAAGAATTTCCTACTCTATGACATATAGCCAGACTCACTATTAGCCTCTCTCCTACGCCTTTACCTCCTCCCCCTTAGGGGCATGAGGCTCCTCCTCCTCCTCCTCCCCCTCCCCCTCCTCTCACCCAAGGAAACAAGGCAAAGATGAACGTTCTTCACAAGATCTTCCGCCGGCGGCACGCGGCCGAGATTGTGGCCTTTGATGTCGCCGTGGCCGAGACCTCGTCGGAGCGGGAGATCCTGCGGTCGCTGGGCGTGGCGTCGCTGAAGCAGTTTGAGAAGATGCACCACCTGGATCCGAACATGCCCCTCGATGAGCTGGAGCAGATCGATGCGGCTATCAGGCAGGGGAACGCGGAGAAGGGCGTCGAGATTGAGCATCTCATCGTGGAGGACAACTCGCCTTATCCCGAGGTGAGTAGCCAACCCAATCAACTTTGGTCGTATACGCCAAAAGGAGATAAAAACATGGGGTTTTGATTTTTGTAACAAGACAAACCTTGTGTGTGTAGGTCCGCTCGACGGTGCGAAATTACGACGTTGACCTACCGGCCAACACGATACGGGCATGGGTGATAGGTCTTTTTCTGTGCACCCTCGGCTCCGGGATCAATATGCTCTTCTCCCTGCGGAATCCCAGCATCGAGATGACGACCTATGTCATCCAGCTGGTGGCATACCCGATCGGCCTCCTCTGGGACCGCATCTTCCCGGACCGGGTCTTCAATGTCTTTGGTCTGCGGTTCAACCTCTGTCCTGGCAGCTTCAACTTCAAGGAGCACGTGATAATAACCGTCATGTCGAACGCGGCGTACGGCGGCGGCGCCCTCTACGCGACGGACGTCATCATCGTGCAGCAGGTCTGGTACAAGCAGTACCTGGGCTGGGCGTGGCAGACCCTCTTCGGCGTCACGACGCTGTGTCTGGGGTACGGGCTCGCGGGCATCTCGAGGCGGTTCCTTGTCTGGCCCGCCGCCATGATCTGGCCCAGCAACCTCGTCAACTGCGCCCTCTTCTATACGCTGCACGACCACTCATCCAAGGCCGACCCGGAGTCGGCGAGCCGCTGGCGCATGGGCCGGTACAAGTGGTTCATGATCCTCGCCGCCTGCTCCTTCGTCTGGTACTGGTTCCCCGGCTGGATCTTCCAGGGCATGAGCTTCTTCTGCTTCGTCACCTGGATCGCCCCCGACAACGCCATCGTCAACCAGATCTTTGGCGGCGTCAGCGGCTACGGCCTGCTGCCCCTGACCCTGGACTGGACCATCGTCTCGGGCTACCTAGGCTCGCCGCTCATCACCCCTTTCTACGCCATTGCCAACACCATCGGCGGCGTCCTGGTCTTCTTCGTCGCCATGTCCATGGGCATGTACTATAGCGGCTTCTGGTACGGCGCCTACCTGCCCGTGCAGAGCTCGCAGTCCTACGACAACACCGGCAACACGTACAACGTCTCGGCCATCCTGGACGTCTCCAGGTTCAACGAGGATAAGTATTACGCCTATTCCCCGCTGTACATGCCCACGCAGTATGTCATCGCCTACGGCCTTGCCTTTGCCAGCATCTCCGCCATGATCGTGCACGTCATCTTGTACCACAGCCGCCAGGTCAAGGCCCAGTTCAAGCTCGCGCGCAACCAGGAGGACGACAGCCACATGCGCATGATGAAGAAGTACCGGGATGCGGATGACTGGTGGTATCTGGTCCTGTTTGCTGTAATGATCGCATTGTCGTTCGTCGTCGTGTGTGCCTGGTAAGTAGATCGACCAAACCCCCCCCCCCCCTCTGCCCCTTTCGGACCAGAATCAAGACACACGCTTTTGGCACGTATTCTTTCCTCCCTTTTCATTCACTAATAACCTTTTTCTTCCAAACACAACAGGCCAACAGACCTCCCCTGGTGGGCCTTCGTAGTCTGCATCCTCATCGCGGTCGTCTTCACCGTGCCCATCGGCATCATACAGGCCATCACCAACATCCAGCTCGGACTGAACCTGCTGACCGAGTACGTCGTCGGCTACCTCGTGCCCGGTCGCCCCGTGGCCATGATGCTGTTCAAGAACTACGGCTACATCTGCTGCACACAGGCCCTCGGCTTCGCACAGGACATGAAGCTGGGGCACTACATGAAGGTGCCCCCGCGAACCATGTTCTCGGCCCAGCTGATTGCGAGTGTGTGGTCGGCCATTGTGCAGATTGCTGTTATGAATTGGGCGCTGGCACATATTCCGGATGTGTGGTATGTTGTTTTCTTTACCCCCATCCTCCCAAAGAGATGAGAGGGAGGAAGGGCTTCACCCGTCGCGCGCACCTAGCATTCACTGACTCTCTATTCCTTAAACAGCTCCGATGATCAGCCAAATCAGTACACCTGCACAGGGCAAAAGGTCTTTTACACGGCGAGCGTCATCTGGGGTGCCATCGGGCCCAGGAGGATGTTCAGCGCCGGGGCGCTGTACAGCGGCCTGCGGTGGTTCTGGCTTCTGGGCGCAGTGGCGCCGCTTCTCTCTTGGTTCTTTGCGAGGAAGTACCCGATGAGCATATGGCGGTACGTCCATGTGCCTCTCATTCTTGGGGGTTCGGGGTATCTGCCTCCTGCTACGACATACATCTACCTGTAAGACTACCCACACCCACTCTTTTCCTCCTTCGCTTTCTCTCTCTCTCTCTCTCTCTTCACGGAGATTTTTCTTTCAAATATGCTGCTGCTGCTGCTGCTTCTGTTGCTGACCACGCACTCTTATCCTGCCCACAGCTGCTGGGGCCTCGTCGGCACCATCTTCAACTTCTACATCAAGCGCCGCTGGAACGCCTGGTGGATGCAGTACAACTACATCACCTCCGCCGCCCTCGACTGCGGCCTTATCATCTCCACCATCGTCGTCTTCTTCAGCCTCTACCTCACCATGGCCGACCCGCCCAACTGGTTCGGTAACGTCGGGGCGCTGTCTACCGCCGACTTGGCTAGTACCGCTGTGTACTCTGTTTTGCCGCCGGGGGAGACGTTTGGGCCGAGCACGTGGGTGTGACAGGGGATAAGCACCACTGTGTTTGTATGTCTAGCTGGGATCCTTATTCTCTCATACTTCATGCTGCAATGCGAGGCAGCGGAGAGAAAGGAAGGGGGAGCCGTGTGGGAATTTGGGAAAGGGGGGTTTCAATTGGCGTATTTGTTTTCCTCTTCTTTTCTTTCTCTCCTGGATTTTGGGCGTTAGTTTCTTTTCTGGTTTCGGAGGTACAGTAAAGTGCCTGGGTCTCGGTTAGGACAGAATCCGTGTGTTAGTTTATGACTGAAAATGAAATCTTGATGACAATTTATGAGTTACGTTGACCCTTGCCGTGTCATACTTATTATCACCTGTCTCGATGACAGCTATTACGAACCGCAAATCTCCTCCAGCCAAATTTGATTCCCAGCCTGCGTATCCTCTAAACATGCCTCGTCCACTAAGTACTAAGCATATACATACCAACAACACAAATTCATCTTGTGGAATCTTAATCATGGCAGAGATCAGTCTGTGCTTGCTGTCAAGTCTAAACATGATGGCTAATATTATTGTGTATTGTGCTTGTCTCCCCTGCCTACGTATGACACGGCTACTGAGTTCCGCGACCAACGGATGGATGCTACTGAGTTGCCCTATGTAACGTAACGATGGTCAATAAGTAAAAACGGGGATTATCAAACTCTAGGATGGACTGGACTTGATTCAATGGTCTCATACTGTATTGGTGGCGGAAATGGTCGCTGACAAGAATGATTGTGTGTGGCGGCACACTGGCTCTTCTCTACTTGTTTATGGGCAAAGGAACACCAAGTAGGGTCTTACCAGAAAGACAATCTTGACAACATCTTTGACCAAATATGTTTTGCTGGATATGAAAAAATTGTTTCTGACAAGTCCATCAAAATGGGTTTACACTTGCAGTAGTTTAAGCCTTCGAATAGCGGACGACAGCTGAAAAGGTTATACGATTGCTGGCCAATCGAAAGCCAGGTCACGTTGATCGCATGCACCTTCTTCCGTGCCAAGCTCCCGCTTGTCTCTTCTGAACTTCAAGAGAAACAAGTTGTGCATGTGAATAGATGCTAATTACAAGCCAAAAGTGAGGCCCATTTGCGAATGCATATTTGCTTGATATGGGGCCCTAATTAGGTCGTCTGGTTTCTCATGGTGCTCCTATAATTAGGGCTAGCCTCGATTTCTCACGGTAATTACCTTTATCCAAGCAATATTTCTAGTTGATAGCGACAAGACATCGAAACTCTCGTCCAAGGACCGGCGTATATTAACTTAGGCCCTACCCCCAGTGGCACATAGGCCTAAACAGGTGATGCCGGAGGCAGATAAAGAATTCCGATCATATACAATCGTATGAAGATGATGGAATGATGCAGGAAACCCAGGGAGAAGTGAACACGGGGAGAAATACAGAGTGGAGAAGGCATACATTCGGAACGATGGAGAGCAAACCGTCAATATAAGCATTTCAATGGAACCCCCGTTGCTCAAGGTGAACAAAGCACTTTGTCTTCTTCACTACACGGCCTCAGGTCTCGAGACGTGATAATTACACTCACTGGTAAGATGTTGCATCGCAGCTCAAAGAATCTAGGGACTTTTCCTACCAGGCCGGCTTTACATGGAGGTTTATCAGCTGGCTGAATGCAGAAGCCATAAGATGGGTCCTTTTTGGCAATTTACTACTCGAGTTCTAGTTTATCGCGAATTCCTTCTGTTGCTGTAAAGTTCACAGGGCGGGTGTTTGTTTTCCTGGGGTGTTGGGGGTGAGGGTTGGTTTCATTTTCATCTTCGATTTCCTTTTCTTCGTTTCACTTCGTGCCAAGCCGGAATATCTCATAAGTCAAATCAAATAGCATCACAAAGATTGAGGACGAGAACTTCAAGCTAGAACTGTGCTATCGTCTGCAAGAAGGTCTCTTTCTCTTCTCTCCTTACACCTCAAAGACAACAATGTAGGACTGGTAGTCAGCCACAGAGGTGCAAACCCCGGCTTCAAAAGTAGTCTCCTGCACCTCCGTCCCAACACAATCCGCACCTTCGCTGACCCAGCCGTACAGCTCGCCCCAGGTCACCGAGTCACTGACGTCCAGAGTGCAGACGCTATACTCAGCTGGGAAGTTGCCGCAGGTCTGTGTGCCAGAAGTGTAGTCTCCCGAAGCGACGACAGTAAGGTCATCCTCACAGCTGCTTCCACACGAGAGGGTCCAGTTGTTACCAACTGCATTGACTGCAGCGGCGAGGCCGAGGATGGCAGCGGCGATATGCATACGGGACTGCATGATGATGGACTAATTACGCGAACTCCAGTAAGTCTTTGGGGCTGAAAAATATACTATCCCGCGTAGAAGAGAATCTTGAAATTGCAGGGGATAATATGGGCTTACTGAATGAAGAACCAAGTTAGTTGACGATGGTCTTGTTTGTTGCTTTGGTAAGACGTTGTTCGAGGATGTCAAAGAGATCAATGCCTTCCTGGTCCGGCCTCGAAGGGTAGATATGAGAAGATTTTGGGTTGTGGAATGTAACTCTGTTAGATGAGGTGAAGATGATCCTGCACTTCAAATTGCTTTTCATCTAAATGGCAATTTAGGGGTTTAAATAGTTTCTCTCCCCCCCCCCCCTCTCTTATAACCGGAGCACCTGCTAAGGTTTGCGCCATGGGGGAGTGTTGTGCCGCATGCAGCTGGTTTGCTGATATTGTAATTGATTCATAATCTGGCACGATCTCTGAAAAAGCAACTCGTACAACCTAGCATTCCCACCAACCTGTGAGTCTCAATTCTTGGTACTGCTTACTGAGAGGCGCGATTTCCCCCTGCAAAGGATGGGCTTGCCTCGCATATGATGAGAAGCGGAAGGTCACATGCCGCTAAGGATGCAGAGTGCCATGCGAAGTCTAAACGATATGTTGGAGGGCTCGCGAGTGGTGCAGAGCGAAAGCCTCGAAAGTCAATACGCAGTCTGGGAAGGATAAGTAGCTGAAAGGCTGAAGCAGGTATAGTAAATTGGAGATTAATCACCCTTCCTCCTCCTTCCCAAAACATATCACGAGCGTGGGGGCATTTCGACAAATACGGCGAATTCATCATCTCTCACTCATGAAAAGTGACAGTCCAACCCACTTCAGGTTTGTGGATTAATTCTGTTTTTGTCTAAGCGAGGGACCGGTGAAAGCAGGGTGACAGAAACGAAGTGCTCCCCGCCTCCTCCCTTTAAGCATATCGAGCCCGAAGCGACACTTGCAGTGAGGGGATTATGTTTAAGAAACGGGTTTAATTGCCCTTCAGGGACTTCATTGGCCAGTTTCTCGGCCTAAGTAGGTACTCAAAACGCAACGAACACACACGGGAACCTGCAGCACCCTTTCTAATTTCAGGAAATCCCGGCATGCAATCATGGGCGGCTTGGAGCGCGGGCGTCTGCATGTGTCAACCCACATTCCCGAGTGTGTCCTTGAATGACGCGATGCTTCTTCACGACCTAAAAGAAGACGCCGACGGATGATTGTCCAGTTGACGATACCACGAATCGGATCTATCAGATCAGCAAATACTGTGAGACACTGCACAAGGTGGCGTGGAGCGTATGATCCTGCACCACTGATGTATCACAATCTTTTCTTGTTTTTTTTGCTTTCTTCCTTCTGCGGGAGGAAGAAAAAAAATCCTGTCGGTCTAATTCGGAAGATGGGGACTCTTGTCACTTTGGTAAGAAAGACCGCGGGAATGGTATAGTAGTCCGCTTTCAGGACACTGCACCTGGACCTCCTTCTTGATGTGTCTTCGCTGCAACTCCACGGTCTGCTTTTGGCCAGAACCTGCAAGTCACCTGTACCTAAGCAATCAACCCCACTTCCCGGGATCCTACAGTATGATCAGCTAAAGCATGTTGCTCATTCTCGTCACAAAGATGATGGTGAGATTTCTGATATGCCTCCCAAGGCATGAGCTGTTTATCTTGAGAAAACTCTTGACGTGATGAGTGCGTCAATGGCTTGCTACTGCCTGCCTACGGACCATACTTGTTTCTCAAAATCATTGCACACAGGCGATGCGACGTTCCATCACAGTGAGGAAACCCCAAAATATCCTGTCTGTCTAATTTATTTCACTTTCTGTCTTTGCTTGGCCAGATGCAGGGAATAACGCAGTCCCACTGCTCAGCTCACCTCTTCAGCTCCTGTTTGCCGATACTATCCTTCATTGGGCGTTGTAAATTGTCTCACACGAGATGGGACACACGGCGCCTGCATACTCACGCGGTTTGAGTGTGAAGACATCGTACGATCAGTTATGGATCTGCTGCGTTCGCCTAGTTCTGCTGTTGATAGCAATATCGGAACACGCCTAGGCCCGGAGGATGAATCTGAAATTGAGGGTACTGATGTCCTCCTGGACAATTTCGAGGCTGTAAATTCTTCCGGTCGTACGGAACTTTGAGACTAATTACCAGGGAATTCTTGTACGAGCCGAGAGCAGGACTCATGCCAGCTCTTCAATGTGTCTTTTGAAAGTTGAAACGATTTCTGCTCTTGAACGCATATCGTCACGCCTTGTGATGTTTTCGATTAATAAGGGCTTCAGATCAAGTATTGAGGCGATGCGAGGTTTGAGACCATCATTAGCACGTAGTAGGAGACTTCAACTCAGTGAATACTATTGACAGTCCGAGTTTATTCAACCTCGACAGCATGAGACGTTGAAAGAAGAAGAAAAAACCGGCCACCAAAGCATCTGCAGAAGCAAGGACTATATGTCATCTTGACCCAGGAGACTTTTCGTAAGCCTGAATCCCAAGCTCCCCAAGCTTACCCTTGACATACTCGCTCTCCGCCGCCAGCTTGCTGAACTCCTCATACGCGAAGCCGCCCTCGGGATATCCGCTGAGATCGAACCCCCAGCCCCTAAACTCCCTGTCCACAGCTGCCCTGTTCCGCACATAGCCTTTCCCCTTGACAAACGTCCAGTTCCAGTGCGACTGGCCCTCGACCTCCTCGCTCAGCCTCCAGAACTCGTCTGCGTGGGCCTCGGCGTCGTTGAGGTGGTAGACACTCTCGCCGTCCTCGCCGCGCTCGTCGACGTAGTAGAACCTGCCGTGCTTGTCGCCCTTGTACGTGGCGGCCGCCGTCTCGAGCCAGTAGGCCGTGGCGTTCTTGCCCATGCCCAGCGAGTGCGAGAACGGCCAGGCCTGCGTGGTCGACATGTTTCCCGTGAACAGGAACGTCTTGGACACGGTGCCGTCGTCGGGCAGGGTCTTCCAGCGCCTGACGGCCTCGACGGCCGCGGTGTAGGGAGAGACCACGTTCACGGCGAGGCTCTCGGTGAGGCGGGTCGTCGAGACCTGTAGAGGGTGCGTAGCGTCGACTATTTGGACATCAAAGGCTGCTATTGCGTCAGTCATTGCGGAAGCCCCTGTGTGCATCGCTCTTCGAACAAGTAACAGAAGAAAGGTTGGGACTTGAAAAGAAAGAAGAAAAAAAAGCTTACCATTGTAGACGACGACATGCGGCGGTCCTAGCTGCTTGGTAACCTCCTCGAATAATGGCTGAATTTGAGTCGGATCCTTGAGGTCCGCCGTCACGATGAGGTCGGCGATCTTCTTCAACTCTTCAGAGGGATGACGGGAGACCGCAGCAACCTTATACCCCTCACTCAAGAACTTCTTGACGGTAGCCAGACCGACTCTGGGCCCGGCACCAAAGATGAGTAAAACCTTGGGAGTAGACATGATCAAGTTCAGGGCATGGACAATTTGTTTGGGGTCTATGTATTTGAGTAGTTGTGTAGAGTATCTTGAGGCGAGCTACTTGTCAGACCACATTATTTGCAAACTGCCATACTCGAGCGTGCATCCAGACTTTATATCTCATTACCAGCGGTCTTCGTCGCGATCATCTCCTGAGATTGATAATCTCAACCACATTTAAAAGCTTATTCATCTCGGCAGTGATTCGGTTTCCTCGGTGGATCAAGCCGATGCTGGTGTCCAATGCCCAATTGTCTTTCCACTATGCCATTGGGGTAGGCCCATACAAGTTTGGCATACACGTGCCATGCAACCAACATCTTTGTCTTGGGCACAAATCAAAGTAGGCTTGGAGAGCGATTAGTCAGGCAAAGATCGCTGCGATGCAGCGGATGCGGCCGCACACCGCGTCGGCCGCATCGTATTCCGAGCCAGGGTCGACCGCAGTCAACTGCGAAAGCGCATGCGCGGGGTCCATCGTCAATCCGAATCCGGCTTGTCATGGCTCTTCCTCAAAGCTCAATCATCAATCCGATACCCTCGAATTGGCCGAGTCTTGGATTCACCTGCCATTTTCTTCTGCACTTTGCCTTTCAAAGCACATTGTAGAGCCAACTGGGGTTGATCCTTGGACCATATTCTCACGAGTTTGTTGACTGTCTCTTCGCAGCACAGATGTCGACCGGCCCGTCGGTCTCAGGTCCAATGTGTGTACCGGCGGAGGATTGAGCGACCGTGGGAATGCGCCGAGATACAGCAAATGTCGTCGGCTCTGGTGAAGTATGATCTGCGCAGTATTCCTCACACTGCAACAGCTCAGCTCGTCTCCCTGATCAGCTTCTTGACCAGATCCTTCTGCGCATCCACCTCCAGTCTCCCCTCATCCGTCTCTTTTAAAGCTCGACCAACGATCAAGATCGACCTTGTAGCCTCACTGCTCACCCAAACCTTGCCATTCCGACCCACGGCGATCTCAAACTGCAGCCCCAGTCTGCCGAGCTCTTCAAGGACCACGACGCCTCCCTCCGTAGTGCTCTTCGGCATGAGCAGCCTCCGCGCAAAGCCCAGCGATAGCGAGAACAACATGCCGCCGTTGAGGGGACCCAGCCCGTCGGATTTGCCCGTGGCAGGGTTGACACACTCCAGCTCGGCGTCCATGTGCTTGTTTGCGAGGGAGACGCGTGCGTAGACGAGCTGGCCGGGCGCGAGCTGTGGGCGCGTCTTCTTGGTGGCCATCTCGAAGGCGAGGACGGGGAGCAAGGCGTTGGAGGTGTGAGGGGTGAGTTGCACATAGTAAAAGTCGGCGGCGCCGTGGTGGACTTGACCTATGACCAGGTCGCCCTGGGATGGAACGTACTGTAGAAGCCATGACTGTTAACAAATTGTTCCGCGGGGATGACCGTGTGCAAGAGGATACGATACACATACCCGCCCTCCATTGTACTCAACCCATACAGAGTTCTTCCTCCTGTCTGTGACGAGCTGTCCTGCCACGGTGGGCCGAATGGTGCTCGGGAGGATGTGCCGCAGTCCAGGTCCCAACTGCAAAGCCTTTTTGGGGTGGGACGGGATGTGTGAGGGATCTATTGTGTCTCCTGGGAGGACTAGAGGTCCCTTCGCCGAAGCCATGTTTGGGGCTGTCGATCTTGGAAGGTTTGGAAGCTGGAGAGGTACAGTTGTTGTATGTAAAGTAGTAAGGAAATTGCCGTAGCACGCTGCTGAAGTGAGTTTAGGCTGAGGCCTTCCTCCGACTTTCCACCAAAAATCCGGTAGCAAGCAAGCCTCTAGCCTGAGCTTATCGTTATCGTTATCGCTGCCTGTACAGTATGTACCACTATAAGTTACTATAGTAGTATGTACTGTACTTGGTATAGTGGGGGAGCTGCGCTGGCGGACAGCTTTGCAGGGGTGCCTAGCCTTGCAAGAATCCGCTGGGGAAATTTTGAGTTGGGCTGTCCAAAAATTTCGACAGCCTTTTTCAGATTCAGAGACCAAAAAGAGAGAAGCAAAGATCAACAAACCAGTTTCCACCCACCACCTCGCCGTTCCTCTTCCTCTTACACCAGCGCTTCCCGACACGGATTGTTCAAGTCTGAACCACCGCCCCTCCCAACGTATTCCAGATGAGTGAGAACAGCGCGGCAGAGGCCCATGCTGGCCCAGGCGAGCGTGTGGCGATCGGTATCACCTTTGGCAATTCCAACAGCTCGATCGCATACACAATCGACGACAAGGCCGAGGTCATAGCCAACGAGGATGGTGGTAGGTACAGCTGAGAACTCTTGGGAAGCTAGGGAAAGCTCTCTAACAGTGGCTACACAGACCGGCAAATACCCACGATATTGTCTTACGTCGATGGTGATGAGTACTACGGCGGCCAGGCCAAGGCCTTCCTCGTCCGCAACCCCAAGAACACAGTCGCATACTTTAAGGATTTCCTAGGAAATGAGTACGTCCTCTCACACACGAGCCCTGTGGATAGACATAGTGGTGGTGAAGCTGACCATCCCTCTCTCTCTTTGTCTTTCTCCACAGCTTCAAGTCCATTGACCCAACGCACAACCACGCCTCCGCCCACCCTCAAGAAACCGGATCCACCATCTCCTTCACCGTCAAGGACAAGGAAGGCGAGGACGCTGCCCCCTCTGAGCTGGCCGTGTCTGAGGTGTCGACCCGTTACCTCCGCCGCCTGGTGAAGTCCGCCTCCGATTACCTCGGCAAGAAGGTAACCTCGGCCGTGGTCACCGTGCCCACCAACTTCAACGACGCACAGAAGGCCGCGCTTGTCAAGGCCGCCAAGGATGCCGACCTCGAGGTCCTCCAGCTCGTTGCCGACCCCGTCGCCGCCGTGCTGGCCTACGATGCCCGCCCCGAGTCCGTCGCAGAGGCTGGCGTCAAGGACAAGATCGTGGTGGTCGCGGATCTTGGTGGTACCCGCAGCGACGTTGCCGTTGTCGCCAGCCGCGGCGGCATGTACACAGTCCTGGCCACGGCGCACGACTACGAGTTCGCAGGCTATGCTCTCGACAAGGTCCTGATGGAGCACTTCGCCAAGGAGTTCATCAAGAAGCACAAGACCGACCCGCGCGAGAACGCCCGGTCCCTCGCCAAGCTCAAGTTCGAGGCCGAGGCGACCAAGAAGGCCCTGTCGCTGGGCACCAACGCCAGCTTCAGCGTCGAGTCGCTCGCCGACGGCATCGACTTCGCCTCGACCATCAACCGCCTCCGCTACGAGATGATCGCCCGCCCCGTGTTTGAGGGCATCAACAGGCTCGTCGAGGGCGTCGTCAAGAAGGCTGGCCTCGACGTGCTCGACGTCGACGAGGTCATCATGTCCGGCGGTACCTCGCACACGCCCCGCGTCGCCGCCAACATGGGCTACATCTTCCCCGCGTCCACCGCCGTCCTCGCACCCAGCACCACCGCCTCCGCCATCAACCCCTCGGAGCTGGCCGCCCGCGGCGCCGCCCTGCAGGCCAGCCTGATTCAGGAGTTCGAGGCCGACGACATCGAGCAGAGCGTACACCCTGCCGTGACCACCGTCAAGCACATCACCAATGCCATCGGCGTCCTGACCCTCAGCCAGGACGGCAACGACGAGGAGGTCTTCACCCCCATCATCGCTCCGGAGACGGCCGTCCCCGCCCGGCGCACCGTGCACGTCGACGGTCCCAAGGCCGGCGGCGACGTCCTGATCAAGATTGTCGAGGGCAACACGCACATCAAGGTGACCCAGCCGGAGCCCAAGGCCGCCAAGGAGAACGGTGACGGGGAGAAGCCCAAGAAGGACGCTGACGACGACGACGAGGATGACGACAGCGACTTTGACGACGACGAAGACGAGGAGGAGCAGGAGAAGCGGGAGAAGGTGTGGAAGACCGGCGCCACCCTGGCCGAGGCCGCCATCCGCGGCGTCAAGGCGGGCGCCAAGGTCGAGGTCACGATAAATGTCCTCGCCGACCTGGGCGTCACCGTTGCCCTGAGGGAGGTTGGCGCCAAGGGCGGTGTGAGGGGGACCATCCCCGCGTAGGAAGGCAAGGACAGAACCCGTCCTGTGTGTGTGTGCTCCGCGGATGCTGAACGGCTGAACTGTTGTAAGAGGTCATAGAAGGGTGAAAGGAAAAAGAAAGGCAAAAGAAGAAAAAGAAAAAGAACACAGTGCGCATATAGAAAGGTGGTGTTTGGGAGAGGAGATGATCATGGGGAACCCCCCTTACATTGGGTGTAAAGCACTCTGATAGACGATCTGATTGGACAAATTACATGGAAGGGAAGAAGAAGGGAAAAAATCAAGAGGTCAGATTTGCATACACACACACACACATCTTTGATGGTCTTGTTATTTACTTGTAACTCCTCCGACCGTAGTTTCCCCCGAGGTCTCCCCCATTCCATCTGACTTTGCCAACACCACTATATCATGTCATATCGCAAAAAAACATGGCAGTGCTAAGGCAGGCATATGAATTAATATACAGTTGCATGCAACGTGTCAAAACGTCTATTATCTTTATTCCCGCGAGGGTCGTAGCCCCGCAGATTTTACTTTACACAAGACAAGAGTACATTCGCTGGGGAAGTACAATGATGATGATGGTGGTGGTATCCGCTGAAAAAGAGATTAAGAGAGACCATGACACATATGGTGGTGGTATGCGCTTCCCAATTGAACCCCAAAAAAGCACCAGATAAAATGCCTTGTGTTGTTGTTGTTGTTGTTGGCAAGTTTTGGCTGGCCGGCCCCAGTCCGCTTCCGTTTCCGTTTTGCCAAAACCATGACGCCTAGGGCTACGGTGTCGTCGTCGTCGTCCGTCATCGCCGTCAGCCCCCTCCTGAATGTGCGATCTTGGGAGGGGGGAATGTTGCCTAACCGGCACACACTTAAGCCCCCGTCTTCCCGCCATCGATATTATTTCTTTCTTCCATCCGTTGACTAGCATCGCTATGCCATCGCGTCCGCCATTGTGACGTCCTCCTCGACGGGTTCAGGCGGGTTTTGCACCGAGTGCTTGTTCTGCATGTGCCGTCTCCAGTTGTCCTTGCGTGGGAAGGACTTTCCGCCGCCCTGTTTCGCATAGGCGCAGTTGGGTACTGTGCAGTGGTATTTGCGCGTCTTGTTGTGCTTGTCGTTGACGTGCCGGTCTAGATGTGTCTTGGTGCCAAAGCGCTTGTCGCACTGTAGGCATTGGTGGGGCCGCTCGTGATAACGCTTGTGATGGCTAACAAAATTCATGTAAGAGGAGTGATGACATGCAAAAGGCAGGTAGAGGTTGGGAAGGTCAGTCCAAAGAGATATAGTACATACTTCAATTTATGCACCTGGTCAAACTTGCTTCCACAGATATCGCAGGCAAAGGACGTTGGTTTGGGTGAGCCCTCGTGTTGTGATATGTGTGATGCTTGTGATGGTGGCCGCGAGTGGTCACCAGGTGAAGCCTCTAGGTAGTCTGTGCCGCCGTAGGAACTGGCAGGGCGTTGTGACGTGGATGAGCGTGGCGAGGGGGACTCGGTATAGGCAGACTCCGTGAGACCGGTCTCAGGGGAGATGTGGTTTAATGGCGACGATCCATAGGCATAGACATCAAAGCCAGGGCCTGGCGATGAGGTGTCGGAGATGTTGGTGATGACCTGTTCTTCATGCTGGGGGATGAAGTGGCCGCTGTTGGTGATGTCCATCTCGGTAGGGTGTCGGACGACAGCTTGGAAGTGAGGGCGTTCGGGTCTTGGATTGGTGTGGTCCGGTTGTGACGGCGGGTAGGTTTCCTGTTGTGGCTGATAGGGCTGTGGTTGTGGTTGTTGTGGTGGTGGTGGTGAGGGCTCGAAGTGAGGAGCAGGTGCAGGTACGGGTGCGGGTGCGGGTGTAGGCGATGATTCGAATTGGGATGGTGGTGAGTTTTCAAGTTGGGGCGGCGGCGGCGGCGGGGAGTTTTCCAACTTCCAGAGTTCGGTGTGTACCCAGGCAGCCTGCTCAGCAGCGGTCGAGGGTTTCATCATATCCATCGGGTTGACCGTGCCTGGAGCTGGGTGGGACGGACTGGGCGGCGGCTCAAACCTTTTGGGGCTGGGTGAGCGGAGGCCTCTCTGTGGCGGAGTGAGTGAATCATTCTTCGCCTCCGATGATTGCCTCTCGCCTTCGTCACTACTCAAATCCCCGTCTTTCGAAAAGGGCGATGTCGGGCTGAGCGGCGCCCCTGGAAATGGGCTTCCTAAAGATCTTGATTGCTGATCTTGTCGTTGTTGTTGCTGTTGCTGCTGCTGAATGCTGACATGGGTATGAGGTGCGGCTACACCGGCCAGAGCGGCCGCGGGCATGGCCATCAGATGGAGAAATTGAGTATTCCCGGCAGAAATCGGCAGAGGTGGCTCTTCTGGAGGTGACAACGGGGCTCCTGAATAGTACTCTGCTGCTGCTCCCCCCGTGGGAATCTTCTCGTCGACAAGATACGGTGCTGAGGCGCCGGTCTGGGTCTGCGCCAGCTCGTCGAGGTCCACATCCGGAGACCTGCTGCCCGTTTTGCGAGACTCGCTCCCACTAGATCTCGTGCTATCGCGATGAAATACCCTGTCGTGGAACTTCCGAAAGGCCCCTCCGATGGAGGGCGGGTGAGCCCCATGCAGGCTCCCCGTGGGAGATCGCGACAGGGGCTCCGGCTCGGTCGTGAAGGTGCCAAATGTCGGGGCTCGGCTTATGTCCTCCTTCTCGGGGGGTGGGGAGAAAGGGGCCTGGGCAACAGCTGGTGAGTCACTGCGGCTGCCCGCGGCGAGAGACGCAGATGAGGCAGGCATGGCGATGCTCGGGGCGGGAGAGCATGTGCGCAGCGTCTTGCCGACCAGGGCCGGGCTGGGGGCAGCGCTGCGGTGGTAGGTGATGCCATCAGGGCCGTACTCCTTGCCGTTCTGTGAGTCGCGATCCGATAGAGTGGCAGCAGCCGAAGCCAGACGGCTCTGGGACATGTGAGAGAGGCGGTTGGCGTGGGTCGAGAAGGTCTGCGAGGGCGAGCGCATGCCGGGCATGCCCATCTCCGGGCGCAGGTCATCCTGCTCCTGACGCCTGCGCAATCGGCGTTTGCGGCGACATTTTAATATGAACGGCAGGCTGCAGAGGAGAATGAGGATGGCGGCCACGGCAGCACCAATGATGGCACCGGCGATGGTGCCAGTAGACGCACCGCGGGCCATGAGGGCATGGTCACGGATGGCTAGGGATCGTGCCATGCCGACAGGCGTGCGGTGAGTGAGCAGCAGTGGATGTCGAGCGTCGGAGGAGACGAGGGCTGGATCAGTGTCTCAGCTCAGCAGGGCTGATTGGCCGCAGTGCCCTTGGCGACACACTCAGTCTCGAGAGGAGGACGTCCAGATAGAGTGAGAGAGAGAGAAAAGAGTCGAAGGGGCCTAAGGCCGGGTCCGGGCCGAGGTACAGTGAGTGCACACACACTTGCAGCCCCGAATCGCAACTTTTCTTCTTCCTTTTGGGTGATGAACCAAGTTGAATCTGGGAATTAACGAGGCGACATCAACGGTGAAATGACCGAGTGCCGATGAGGGAGGATTGGGGCCTCATAACCAAAAGGAGAGGTCGGACGCGGTCCAGCTTCCTTTGGCCCCTCGCCTCGGATCCCTCTTCCTGTCTCTCCTCTCACACACACACACACACACACACACACACTTTCTCTCTTGCTCTCTCGCTCTCGCGCTGTAGCACTCCTCGCTCGTGGCCAAAATGGGTTCAGTCGTTGGCCTCCTGGACTGAGACGTTGCGTACCTGTGAGATGGGTGAGGATAACGGTCGTCGATGGCTTCGGGGGCTGGTTAGTGATGAAACGGCGTGGCCATGGTCGAGAGAGGCGATGCACGAAGGTTTGTTGGTGAAGGTTCAATGAACCAGGACCAGACGGTGGAAAAAGAGACGACCTGGGATTGGAACGAGCGGGTGGCTAGTGGGGTTGAGGTGTGGGGCGGAGCGACAGGGTGAATGAATAGTTATGGATAATGATTCGGGGGGGGGGGGTTGAAGGAGGGAAGAAGAGGGGAGGGGGGTTTGTCAAGTCGCTGGATGGTGGTGGTATGAGGTGAGGAAAGAAGAGAAAAGGTCCCAAGGTCCCTCCTTCCACAGGCTTACAGCTGGGATTTGTGGGGTGGCCTGGGATAAGGGGTCGACCTCCTTCTTCTCAAGAGAGGAGAGAGAGGAAGGGGCCAGGCACAAAATGCTACAGGCAATTATAGCAACCCGAGCATACCACTACTATCTATGGTACATAGCACACACTGCTCCAGTGCCAACTCTACTGCTTGGGGGGGCTACAGCAGTGTTCACCCACCAGCAGCAGCAGTAGCAGCCCCTCCCTATTGGACTGGGTGACGGGGTTTTGAATTCAGCCGCAACGCCAACAACGAAGGAAGGACGGTGAGTGGGGGGATCCTCTATTCCTCTCTCTCTCTCTCTCTCTCTCTCTCTCTCTCTCTGTGTGTGTGTGTGTGTGTGTGTTACAGGCCCAGACCATTTGGGATGGGAGACAATTCCTTGGTTGACTTGACTATGGGGGCGGGCCATGCAGGCCTGTTTGTTTGTTGTCTTTTTTTGCCTGTACTGTCTGAATCGGGAACAGGCTGGTAACAGTCAGACAAGCAGTAGCAGACAAGAAAGAAGGATCTAGATGGAGAATACTGAAGACTAAAGAGGCCTCTGGGCGCTGGCTCTTCCTCTCTCTTCCCGGAGCTACCGGGTACCATAGTATTACCATAGTACCCAAGAGCGAGTACAGCGTAGCGTAGCAAGCGCGCATGGGCACCTGCAGAGGCCTAAGACACAGGCCCAGACCAGGCTCTGGCCTGCGCAGAACAGTGGACCCCCCTGACCACCTGAGCCCCCTGTATCTCTACGATTGTAAGGGGTGGAAGGCGCCAAGAAGCCCCCCTGAGGGAATCCAGGTTCGACAAGGTGAGAGACGAGGGATCCGGGATCTCAGCCAGTCAGATCGGGTTCCCTCCCGCCTCCGTCGGACCCCACCCTGCCAATTGCTGCCGCTGCAGCTGTGCGATTCAAAGTCGGTGACCAGGCCTGAACTTGACAACAAACACGATGGCCCTGACATCACACTGCCTAATGCCATGAATGCCAAACCTCCACCCTCTCAACGGTCGTTCCCAGTTTCTCATCAGGCCAGCGTTGGTTGTCCCTGATCTTGACAACCAGAAGCCCTGGCCCACCGCACCGTTACGTGCCTGCTGATCACTGGCTTCTACGCTCTTCGAAGCCGTCTCTCTCTCTCTCTCTCTCTCATCTCGATCTCTCTTTGGTGCATCCTGGCCTGACGAAAGCTTCTCCCCTTGCGCCCCCCCCCCTTCCTCCACCCCTCCTCCTCTCGCCAGCGTTCGCTACCACAGTTATTACTCAAAGACCCTGACAGCCTGAGTCGATACTTCTGTTGTGATAATACTTGACGTTATCACTACTAAAATAACTGGTTGTGTCATGTTTCAGGTTTCCTTAGCCGCTGGGAAACATCGGGACAATGCAACTGGACGCTTGTCGGCTTCTTCGGTGAACCGTGCACAAATATCAGATAGATGTCTGTTTTCTGCCTGGAGGGGTGGCTGCTAGCCATGGATTGGGTCATCCTACTACACGTGGCCATGGCAGGCAGGCAGCCAGCCCTCTTCGAGCTTTTGCTTTTTCCTCACTCATCTGCTGCCCTTGAGGGAGGTATTCCGGTCTGGATCTGATGAACAGCAACATGTCTCACATGTCCAGAATCGGTTCCATGTCCTCCTCTGCAAGTAGCACCAATGTCGTGTCAGGGACAGTTGATGTCACGGCTGGTTGGAACGATTCTTCATTATGTACGATCGATCGATCCTCCATCCTGAAGCACAACACTTTGTGTGCTGTTTCCTTGGGTGGAAGAAAAGGAAGGGGGGGGGGGGGCAACGTCATACCTGCAGGTCAAGCGAGTGCTTCATTCCCCCAAAACCCCGCGGTCATCGTGCATACAACGACCGGGTCTAGACCCCAAGGCATCGATGTACTACTATGGTATCTATAGGCTCTATCATTCCTTGCCCACTGGCCTGCCTCCTTGTACCAGACCACTGTAAAGGAGAGGGGGGGGGGGGGCTTCTTGAGCTAGTGGCTGTTGAGTGAATTCGATCCTTCAATGCTCGTTCAAAAGTCAGGATACGATTGCTGATCCAAAGCTGTGACAGCAATCAGCGCAGGCTCGCTGGGCGGCGACGGTGCATCAACAGTAATCCTAGCTTGTATTCAGGAGAATGTTTGGAACATGGTGCCATATGACCACAAGCTTCTCAGCCTTTCTAGCATCGCTCCAGAAACTCACTTTTGGGCAAGTTGAGAGAAGCAAGTTCAGCACTGAGGACCATCCTCGCTTTCTATATGCCAAATTCAAATATGTCCCTCTCTCTTTTGTTCCATTTCCTTTTGTTTACTTTTCTGTGCCTTTTCCCTGCCCCAGGCTCACCTTCCAGGAAGCCATTCAAAATCGCAGCATCAACGAGAACACAAACCCAGCCATCGTCCAACTCCTGACGCCATACTCATGAAACTCAATGACTAGGCCCAATGCTCTCAGTTGATGGAATGGGCGGCCGTGACTGCTCCATCGCACGTCTATTGGCCTCCCAGCGGGCTCGCCATCCCGGATGCATCTCGTCGAACATCCACTGTGGGAGCCGCCCGTTCTCGTCGACGTGGATGAACCATCCATCCCATTTGAGCCACACCGGCCAGTCGTCGGACAGCTGCGGCACTCCGGGTCAGCCCATTTGGAAAAGGAACGAGGTTGGAGGGAATGATACGCACCAGGAAGTATAGAAATCCTCCGTCTTGGTCCTGGTACAGTGGTCTGAATATACCCCTGTACCACAGCTGGTGCTCGTTCACCCACTTGAGGTCAACCCAGGCAGCGCGAGACGAGGGCATGACACCAAATTCCCTCCCGGGTCTAGGTGCATACTCGTTCTCATCACCCGCCTCGTTGTTTTCCTCAATCTGAGGCTCATCGGCCTCTGGGGCGCTTGGAGCTCCACAGCTCTCCGTGTCCGTTTGGCTGTTGTTCCTGTGGAGCTCGCAAGTCTGCTGGTCGTCCCCCGCCTCCTCCTGATTGTCCGACGGGGCTGATCGCGGCAATGCTGCTGGACTGCCGTCTTCCAACGTGGCGGAACTATGGGGACTGTGTGGCGAGTCCATCTTTCCTTCTCCGCTCCCCTCGATGGACTTCTCAAGAGAAATGCAAGAAGTGTAGGAAGGCGAGAAGATGGAAACAATTTCGAAGACTGGAGAAACAAGTCCAACAGAGAGAGAGAGACCTCCTGACTGAAGCGATATATATATATAGTGAGAGAGAGAGAAATCCAGGCCCCGCAGCTGGCTAGTTTTGCGATGGCTGCGAGGCCCGGCGCCTTCGTTGATGCTTCGACAACAATGATCTCCAGGTCTAGACGATGAGAGCAGAGACAAGCGTCTCTGGCTACAGGTCCAAGTTGCGATCTAGGGAGATGGTAGCATGCGTCGGACGATATAACACGATCATCGGAGAGGAAGACACGGCCGAGATGGAGCCGTGGGTGGGAGAAATACGGCACCGGCTCGTCCTAGGGGTTTCGAACAATTTGATGGTCGGGCCTAGCCTCGCGACGAATTCCTGGTAACAAGCAAAACCTGCGCTTGTGTCTATCCTAGGTGAGTCAGTCAGCGTTTGTTGTTGGTCGCCCATGGCACTTGGTAATATTTGGTGGACTTGAGGTGACACTACATTATATACTTTACTTTAGACAAACTGATGATGCCGCCGGGGACCACAAGCACCGGGCGAGAGACCTTTTGAAAACCCAAGAAAAACCGTCTAGGATGGAGATGGCAAAGGGGGTTCCGCGCTGAGCACTTACTTATGCTGCACTGACCATGTCTTGAGCACTAGGACCGGACCAGCCTTCTCTGCTAGCCGTTGAGGGCTGTTGTTAAGAGATGGTGCGGATGAGTTGCCTAACTATGAGTATTCTATTGGTGATGGGAAAATAACAACATGTTCAAAAGCGCAGAATGTCGGGGGAGGGGGGAAGTACATGGTGATACCGGTAAGAAACATCGGGAACTGTGTGAAAAGGGTGGCAATATGTAATGACAGTACAGTTCAGATCAACCAGAGATCCAGAAAATGACGCTCAAAGGGACCGTCACGACAAGCATCAAGCCTCCAAACGCACTAAATCCCGCCGGCACGCTTGAGGTGACCTTCCCAAGAGCGACGCCAATCAAACCCGACACCACAAGCCACAGGACAACAAGCCTGATGAACATGCGCTTCCTTAGCTTATATGACACTACAAGGACGTGTCCGTTCTGCGAGCCGGTGACCAGGCTGGGGAAGGACTCTGCAAAGATGTCTTCGGATCCCAGTACCTGATGGCCGTCGAACATGGCCGTGAGCCCCGGGCAGGCCTCGCGATGGGTGGCGGATAGCTCGACGCGCCGTGAAGGGTGCTGGCCCTCGATGAAATCGTCGAGTCGAGTCTAGGCAGTGTACAGCCGGGTTAGCCAGCCAGCCAGTCAGTTCATCAGTTCCATTCGAGAAGGGCCGGTCAACAGAAAAAAATCACACACCGTCGAGACCCTCGCCGTCTCCACGACGGGATTCCGCAGAAACCTAGACAGAAAGCGCCACGGCCCCCATCCTGCAGCGCAGGAGGCCTGGACTCGGCGTACATGGTGCATGGCGTCCCACACGGACTGGGCGGCGTCGATCTCTGGCCGGGAATACCAGAACCATCCGCGGTAGTCTTGGTAGACGGCGCGGATGTACTGACTTGGCCGGGCTGTGTCGTCGGCCGGGCTAGGGAGGGCGCCGTCTTCGGCGCCGCGTAGACTTCCATGAGCGTCTGTCGTGGTCTGATGGGTCATGTTGGAAGGTGTAAGGCTAAATCAGGGAGGCGGTCATGTATTCGTCCACCCGATGTGTTTTTGTGTTTTTTTTTCTCTCTCGGTAGGAAACAGGTTTCTAACCGGGTTGCATTGACAGTAAGCCATGGCTGGCCAGAGTGCATTCCGAAGGGCATCATTATATAGCGGGAAGTATGAGGTGGTGGGGACTCAAAGTTGTGAGATGGTAGCTGCGATGAAATTGAAATAATATGAGCTGCAACGAGGAAGATTCACAGTAGTTGAGAAGATAGCTGCGATGAAATTGATATGCTGTGAGTTATAGGTTATGATTAGGTGCAACTCATGACTGCAGGATATAGAAGTGTATGTGAGGGAGGAGGGGTTGGGGATTAAGAAAATAGCTGCGATGGTTTATCCTCAAGCTCAAGTGCTGTGTCATAGCATACATCTCAAAAGAAGAGAAAGAACAGAAAAGGAAAATCATCGCAGCGATTATCACTCAAAAGAACATCATCGCAGCGATTATTTACCCCCCCCCCCCCCAAAAAAAAACCATCGCGGCGATGATTGTTGAGAAAAGACCCCCTGTACGCAGCCACGTAGACCTTGTCGCAGTCAGCACTAAGGAGGGCCATCCGTGTAGTGCTCGCAGCAATGATATTGGAAAACCATCGCAGCGATTAGACCAGAATGAATTAGCAGCTCTGAGGACATATGGATCAGGGGGCTGTGCTGCCGGGTTTGGAGGCAAGGCTGGGGGAAGCATCGCAGCGACGCTCATTCATTTTCTTCTGTTCTTCCTATTTATTTCCCTTCCCCCGTTCATTTTCCGTCTTCTTCTTTCCAACATCAAGACCATTCGCAAGCACTCAAAGGCCAACGCGTGTGGACCTCCAAACACATATCCACTACACAACAGCATCTCGCTGCTTCACATATCTCTTTGCCTCACGACTCTCGTTGTCTGTTCTGTTCTGTTCCCGAAGGCAACACCGGCCTGATCTACTCCACCAATATTGACCAGATTCATCCTGGACTATGGACCACCCGTCACATGCCCAAGACTCGTTGGCAGCGGCCGGCGCAATGGAGGGAAGCCCAGCTGCTTCTTCCAGCAGCTCTTCGAAGAAACGAAAGAGGACGAGTGAGCACAAAGAGGCGCGTAGATTCAAGTGTCCATTCGCCGTGTGGTGGGCTGAAAAATACCCGAACCTTTTATCTGGCTACGACACCACGAAACCAAGCTTTCCAAACATACACAAACTCAAGTATTGCCTCAAAATCCCACACTATCCCACCTGCAAGTGTCCTGATGTTTGTCTCGTAGCGAGCATATCGACAGGTATCATTCCAGAGACTACTGGTGTCTCAACTGCAAGACGCCTTACAACATCACGTCCAGGAAGAACCTGGAAGTTCTTCAGGAGGCACACAAGGCATCCGGCTCTTGCCACTCCAGACCTTGGCCGGAGTATCTAGAAAAGTGGGAATATTGGATGTTGATGGATGAAGATGTGTATGGGGAATGGAGAGATTGGGACTCTGAGGAGATGCGCAAACGGATGCCCCGTAGGTTGAACTCCGACGGGACCCAGGAGCTTTTGGAGGAATGGAGATGGAGGCGAGTAAGCAACCCCATAATGGTGCTCGAAGAACAAGAAAACCCATGTAAGCAGCCGCTATATATGCTTCTTTCTCCCTTCTTCCGTTTGTACTACTCCCTACATGACCTGATCACATGCTCGAACATGTCTGTTCACACTCATGATAACCAGATCATGACAACGCTACCTCGCCAGCTGCTACCACGAAGTTGCCCTCAGTCTGTAGTCGACCAAAATCACCGAAAGAGAAGAAAGCCTGAGGAGGCGTGCCACTTGGAGCCCCGGGGAACCGCGTGCCTGGTTCTTAGTCACCTGCATCCAACTACTGCAGTTCTTTGAGCCGGAGGCTCTACGATACAGACCAAGAACTTACATCAACTGCAGCAAGTACACCAGGAACAGCATGATCAACCGGGACGTACCGTGCCTGGACTACCTTCGAGCACTGGAAGGACATATAGAGGCAAGCATTGGCCGATCCCTGGGAGATGGAAGACGTCGACGGCGGACTTGATGCGTGAATCATGGCAAATTCTTCACGGGGAGAGAGACTGCAGGGTCAAGGAATTCAAATGCCCAGGTGGCAAGCATATACAAGATTCGGAGGTCTATGGCAGCTAATTTCATACGTTCTCATTGCGGTTGGAGGATCTGGCTTTTCATTACTTTTCTGTATACGCAACATTGGCATTGACGACTGAATCAATTCATTTATGAGTAACAGAATCCTCCATGATCGTTCATAGATACTTCTATGTTGCAGATTGATGCAGGTTCACGTCCCTGACCGGCCTTGCCGGCCAACCTTTGACAGAGATATTGCTCTGCAGATGGCCCGTAGGCGTAACTCAGCAAACGTGCGCGCGCGCACACACACACACACACACACACACACACAATCCTCCGTCCCCGCTTAAATATCAAGACACTTGAGGACTTCGAGCTGCGATACAATTAGTTGCGGCTAGACGATGGTGACTACTCATTTTCCGGCTCCATATTCGACCTCACATACTTGCAAGATGCCTCGCAGAACACAACTCACCACCACCACCTCTACCCAATACTCTTTCCGCCCTTTGAACCCCCAACAGCTACGACCCCACCACTGCCAACATGGCCTGTCCAGTCTTCAAGTTCGCCATCTTATACGCCTTGCTATCCGCAGGGAATGTCCCGTTGGCGGCCCACAGATCGATGAGCGGCTGCATGGGCTCTAGCTCCTGCGGCTTGAGCAGGTCCAGCGTCGTGGCCGTCAGCAGGAAGTGGCTGAAGCAGCTGTTGAGCTGCTTCTCCAGGTTGAGGTGGTAGAAGGGCTCCACAAAGTGCGCGTGGTACAGGTGGGCGTAGACGCGGAACATCTGCAGGAAGATGGTCTGGCAAATGGAGCCGAACTCCTTGGGGAAGCCGCTGCGGCGGCCGGGCCA
The DNA here is from genome assembly GCA_014850475.1 of Cryphonectria naterciae. Classification (NCBI taxonomy): domain Eukaryota; kingdom Fungi; phylum Ascomycota; class Sordariomycetes; order Diaporthales; family Cryphonectriaceae; genus Cryphonectria; species Cryphonectria naterciae. Next base: position 77,215 of record JACWST010000008.1, read on the forward strand.
GTCGCTGCCGTCTGCCGGCGGGAGGGCAGGGTCGGTGAAGGCCGGGTTGGGGGCATAGGACACGCCGGCGGGGTCGGTGGGGAAGATGGTGGTGTCGTCGATCTTGCTGGACACCCAGCGCTGCATGAGGGTGATGTACTCGTAGGCGGGCAGCTCGACGGCCTCGTGGCGGCTGTTGAGCCACGTGTAGGAGTGGTTTCTTGGATGGAGGTGGATGTCAGTACGCTGAACGAAGGCTGATTCATGACGGTTTGTGACTGTGACAGCTATTTGGAAGATGTGAAAAATGAAGAAAAGGAAGGAGGAGACGCTTTTACTCACGGTCCAGCAGTCATCTTGGGACAGGTTGTGGCATTGCAGATGCTCAAGCCTGTGTCCTCCTTCTCGTATATGACCCGAACAAAGTGCCAGAGGTTGCGATAGTGCTCGACGACCTGGTGGGCTATCCACTCGCCGTTCTCGACGGTTTTGGGCCTCGCAACGAGTGTCATGAAGTTGCCCTTCACTATGTGCTTGGCATATACCGGGTTCACCCAGGCCGGCAGTGGCAGTGGCAGGTGATAGGAGTTGAGGGGGTTATCTTGGTCAGAAGACATGTTGATGCTGTTGCTGGTTGTGTATTGACCTTGTGGCCGAACCTGGATCCGGGGACGTTTATGTATGTGCCTTGGTGACCCTCTTGTTCGATGACCTTCTCAGGTAAGCTGCACAATTTAGTCAGAATGATGTCGACACGACAAGACAGTGGAAAGGCTCAGAGCCAAAAAGAGGCATCAGTGACGAGGGCTGTGATTTCAAGCCTCATATGTCATCTCGACATAATTGTCAGATTTGCTCGCTGCTGCATAAGTACTTTATCTTGTCCCGGATTAAGATTCTCAGGGACAGGGTGGGATTGGGAAGAATAGGGCATTGACTCGTAGCAGCAGCAGCAGAAACGAGGGATGAATGAGTCCCTTGAGTACTGAGACTTGCTTGAGAAGCTCCGGCGATGTCCTGGTGATTCAAAACTTGGAGGTTTGGAAGTCATGCTGGGTTGAGAATAAGTTGGCAAACTCACACTTTTGCTGCTGTGTTTCGTCAGGTCCAATTTCAAGGTGTCAGGCTCTCATCCCAGGACAGCTTCAAGACACAAAGTCATCCAGACAGACGAGATTGATGCATGGGTAGTAGTAGTGAAAAGTGGCACATGCACACAGAATTTGTTGTCGAAATCTCGTCTCAAGACAGACAGACAGTCCAAGCACACACAGACAACAACAGACACAGGACACGTCCCAGGGTGCGGTGATCATCAATGCCTTTTGGGTTCCAGCGCCAGTCACTCAGTCAGTCAGTGCGTGGCCACTCAACTGCAACAGGGGATGGGCCCCATTCCCTATCTCCATCCTGCGTAGAGAGGATCCCCACTCAATTCGGTCTCTGTTGTGTGGGGCACACGGGGCCTAGGCTGTTGCCGCCCTTCTTTTCCTTGACTTTCTGGACATTTTTTTTTTATTCTGACACTGAACGAAAGAGTGGCGTTCACTACTTTCATGAGACATGAGGGACTGTTGACATCAATTGGCCCGTCCCTTGAGGCTCAGAGGTGGCAGTATTCGACAAGACCCTCATAATGTCTTCGACTGGCTGCAAAGGGCCTCAGAGATGCGCTACCCCACTGCTACAGCTCAGACACAGGGTTTTGACTCCATAGACAGCAGTCTCAGCTCCATGATAGGGATCGTGGCTTTAACTGGAGTCTGCATCAGACAGGCTGCAGGGCAACACTACAGATGCCACCTACCAATTGATGCCAAGTCTAATGGAAGACGGATGAGGCTAGGCCATGGGTCCCAGTATGAAGGTGGTTTGCAGTGCACGCCGGGCTATTTCCCGAGGTTGCCAGTAATTGAATATCATAGGTGTGTGTAGAGAATAGAGATGGTTCTTTAGTGTATAATTTGCTAGTTACTCTAGCTGAGCACATGACCAGTCAACTCTGCAAACAGGAATTAGATTACTATTGTTTGCCTTATATTACAACAAGAGGTCGAATTACAAGCCTCCTGACGGCCAACCCCGCCCTGCCCTCCACATCAGTGTTATATCCAAAGCTTTTCTGAACCCATCCCGTCTTCTATGACGGAGGCACTGGCGGTGCAGCCTCCGTTCCCGTCGGCATCTTCTGGCTACCCGGTGGAGGCGGGAGGAACATCGGCAGGTATGTCACAATCAGAGACATGAGCGCCATACCGACAGAGAAGTATCCAGGTGTGCTTGCGCTCGTCTTGCTGTACTCGCTCTCGCCCAGCCAGTTCTGTATGCTGAACACCACGGCAGCCCTGTTCTCGAACAATTATCACGTCAGCGTCTCTGTATCGTATCATCTTGTCCTTATCATCCTTCTTCCTCGTCTTCCGATCCTGGCGCAAACAGTTTGCCCAAGCTGGCCACTGTGGCTACCGCCACGCAACTGGCTCGAAGTATAGTGTGGGTGGTGGTAGAGGAGGAGGAGGAAAGGTTCCGCGTACCAGCCTATGTAGCGATTTCGCATAAAGATCGCGGCCATCGGAAGGGTCTGGGACATGGTCGAGCCCACGTCGGGGCCGTCGTTTTTGGCCATTGGCTCCTGGTAGGGGATCACTGTGTACCGGCAAGTCTGAGGTTAGCTCTCGAGCTCGGCGTAAGGAGGACTGGGAAGGGGGGAGGGGGGATGAGAAGAGAGAGACTATACCTAGATCCGGCCGGCGCAGGTCTTTCTTGGATGCCATGATGATGTTGCGTCAAGGGACTGCAGGGCGGCAGGTATGGAGGGACTGATGGGTGATTGAGCAGAGGTGTTGTGGCATCGGTTACGTTGTTGTTGATAATGGTCGTTACAAGGCAAAGTTGCCAGCCGGCTTTAGTCCTGGGGCCTCGGGGTCCTGCTATGCCAACAGGGCCATCCCTGCCCAGTCTCGCTATCACCCTAACCCTAGGTACTGTAAGCCTCTCCTCGAATCCGGCCCAGCATCATCAAGACAAACTTCCGTCTCTAAAAGGGGTCGCAGTATCTGATCACCTTCGCTGCTCCTTCGTGGGGTCTCACACCAGCTAAAATCACCGGAGACTAGCAGTCTCGATAAAGGGTGTCGTCGGTCCGCCCTCACGTCAGCACCTTTGCGTCGCCATGCTGGTGGGCGGTTTGCATCATTGCATTGGCAGCTGTCACTGTTACGAACGGTTTGGATATTTTCTCTTCGAAAAAGGTAAAGAAAGTACTACTTTGAGTTCTAGCTCAGGGGTATATATCAACAGAACACGCCGAGAAACAAAGAATGCTGGGGAAACATGACGCCAAACGCTCACTCATTTCAACCCTTCAGAGCCTGTCAACCTCTGGCTGACCTTGCTCGCGCCCAGTTCCACCCTGATAATTTTCCAAGGCAAAACTCTCTCGATCTTGCATGACCGAGACCACATGTGATTCGTGCTGCGAGACCGCGGTCTTGTAGCCAAACCGATCCTGGCTGGCCGCCTCGAGTCTCGTAAAGTCCGTCACGCGGAAGGGATCTGGTGCCTTTTCGAACCTCCTCCTCAGGGACAGCGGGCCGTACCGGCGTCCTGAGCGCGAGGACGGGGCGCTCGACACCTTGGTCCTGCCCCGGACCACCTTGATCACCAGCGACGCAACCACAGGCGCGCAGCCGACGATGACGGCGACGACCTGCTCTGCGACGGCTAGGATCGACACGATGATGTATACGACCGTCTTGTTACCACTCTCGGCGGTGGGAATCTGATAGGCCAGCCTGGCCACGCTGGCCAGCGGCGCCAGGGAGCCAAAGGCGAAGAGTGCCCACATGGCCCACCGCTTGTTCTGGCTCATCTGCAGCTTGAAGATCAGGGCCAAGGGAATCACCAGGATGGCGATGTCGCTGATGATGTTGATGATGGACGACAGGACCAAGAGCAGCCACTCGTTGATGCAGGTGTCGCCAAAGGGCAAACCGTACGGTACGCACTGCAGGCAGACGACGAGGATCAGGGCGATGCTGTACAGCACATTGATCCAGATGACGGCGTGGATCGCCCACCACGAGCCGGCTCGGGTGACGCCGCGCGGGTAGAAGGACCGCAGATAGAGGAGCAGGACGGAGAGGCGGGCGAAGAGAATGCCCACGCGTGCGGACATCTCGAGGGCCTCCCAGGCCTTCCCAAAGGCTGTCAGGTCTGTTTTCGGCACATCGTCGTCTGCAGAAGAGAGAAAAGAAGAGGAAATCAGCGATAAGAGCAGGAAACAGACACGAGGGACGCGCCGTTGACATACAGTTCACCCCTCCGCCGTATTGCATCAAGAGGAACACCGTGGTGATTTCTGCAACGGTTCCAACAAATGCGACGATGCTAGTCCCTAAGGTTTGGCTCGGCTCATCAGCAATGTTACCTCGAATGGAGGGACACCCAGAGAAAGAGAGGAAGACGACCAAGGTGCACACTAATCACATACAATCATCCCACCAGAGTTTCCTATGAATCACAAATCGTGTATACATCCGTGTCGTCGTCACAATCAAACATACAATCAAGAAAGTAACCATCAAACCCAGGATAAGACTAGCAGGAACAGGCGCCTGAGCTTTGGCCGAGGCGCTGATGAGCCCGCTCTGTAACGCCATCTTGGTGCTGTTGTATCCAATCGGTTGCTTTTTTTGGGGGGGGGGGGAGTTGGGGAGGTCAGAACGCCAGTTTTGCAGCAGCAGCAGCAGCAGCAGCAGCAGCAGGAGCAACAGCAGCAAACCTCATTGTCGGGGGAAACTATGTGATATTGATTCAATCAGAAGACCAGTTCAGGTTGTAAGATGGTCTTCAAGTATAACATGGCTCAAGGCGCCGCTGCAGAGTCTACAGCAGTCCTTGGTTTGGACTCGAGGTTGCCTCGTTCAAGGTGGATGGGTGGTATTATTGATCGGCTCGAGGGAACCCGAGAGGGTGGACGCAGCAGGCTGTGTGGTGGACTGATGGTAGTTGCAGATTACCGTGCTGCAAGAGGAACTGCGATGCAGCATGCCGTGTCGCCTCAAAGTTCAGCCGTCCAAGTGGTGGTGGGTGGTACGAGGTGGAAAGCAGATGGCTCTTATTGGAAGAATATCGACTTTGCGCCCGCCATGCTACTACTGACCGGGCGATGATGCTGTCCTTGGCACCTTGGAGAAGTACGAAAATGCAGAATTCGAGGGTCTGCATAGTATGTATAGCTCGCAATGTGCAGGTCTTCAAAGGCCACTCTTCACCGGTCAGCAACGTATCCCAGTCCCAAGTCCTCTTCCCCACCCTATCTGAAGACATGGTTTTCCCTTCTTTCTTTTTTTCGGTGGCTCTTTATCACCTTGTGCTGGTGGTGCGTGTCACATCAGAAGCACGTAATCCTTCTGGGGTCTCGGCCACTCGTCACATCGGCATGCTGATCCAGTTGCCTTAACCCTCCCCCATTTTCATCGCGACGCACTATTATACCGTACAAGGGCATGCCTACCAACCAGCGCAGGGCTGCTCTTGATCGCCTCATCTGCCCATTCGTCTGGGGACCAGCTCGTGCAGCAGCGGGTGACAAGGATTGTTGGCAGCCAAACTACTACTATTGATATGACAATCGAGACAGTTCACCTACTTATTTATTGCTCATTCCAGGTCGCCAAAGAAACCCCTGGGGGAGTGAAACATTATGTTTTACTCCGTACTTTGTCCACTCGTTCACAATGAGAACCCAAGTCCCTCTTTCGTTGTCCATAAGTAGCTCTTACCCAAGCCTCGGCTTGGGTTCAGAAAAATACCGGCATTACGGTAGTTGGGGCAGACGGTTGCGACCCACGATAACTGAAGGATCCTCCCGCAATCCTTTCCCCCACCTCGACCACTACTCAACCAGGTATCGAGAGGTGGCTTCATGCTACAAGACAAGGTTTCGAAAAGTGGCGTAAACGTGCTGGTGACGAGTAAAGGATTCAAGACCCGGGGGTGGTTACTGGGGGGAGCCTGGGGGAAAATTGCGTATCATGGCACTATGTTAGCACCATGCAAAGGAAGAAAAGGGATAGAAGAAAGAAGAAAAAAGGGAGCCCTTCATTTCACCTAGACCAGGCCATACGCTCTCCACACAAAGTTCCATGCAGCCCTCGCCACCTACACTCTCTTCTGGGCTACATCCCGCTCGGAGATATGCAGGCGCCTGCATAATCTGGGTCGATAGAAGCAAGGAGCTGAAAAGACCAACAGCACGCCATGGGGAAACACGGCATTAGCATGCCGACTTGAGCTGCCCCCTTGTAGCTGAGGGCTCCGAATGCGGGCGACCTTGCGAAGGTGGGCGTACCCCAAGATGGCCTACAAACACGCAAACGTACCCAGCCTGTGGAGGAAAAGGAGGAGAGACTGAGCCCTGAGCTCTCATCTCCCTAGCACTCGGTTTTTTATTCCTCTGCCAAAAGGGGAGGTTCCTGCCCTGTGCGACTCTACATCTGCATTTCCTCCCTCCCTCCCCCTCGTCCTCCTCCTTTTGCTCACTCTTTCTCAAACTCGGTCAAAGATCATCGCCCGTCAATCTAGGCCGTAACTTTTGCTGCGAAGTTACCGTGTGCAATCACACCCCCACGTCCAATTACAGGCCATCGCCAAGAACAAAGATGTACAGCCCTCTTCGTGTCGTTCTGGTCCTTGCATGTGCAGCGCTTGGAGCCCACTGTCTCAACCTGAACGTGACGGCCATTGGTGCTGCGAATAATGCGTCCACCCTGGAGTGCTGGCAGATGACCACACCCTTCTCGATCTCGACCACGTCGGGGACAGCGGGTAGCGCGTCCCTGGACCTGGGTGATGTGTACGACAACCCCATGTTATTGTTTCTCTTTTACTTTTGCCTTGGTTCTCTTCCTGGCAGATTGCATATGCAGTCATAATGCTGTGGTTACCTCGAGGCTCGCACTGCCCCCAAGGGGGAGGGAAAAGGGGGGTGGGAGGGGTTTGTGGCGAACCGGCAGATGTTGTATTTTCGAGTCTCCTGTCACATTCGCAAGCGCTTCCAAAATCTGCATAGAGCAAAGGTGTCATCCGACATCTTGCTTCTCCTGAGAAGCCTGCGTCGTCTTATTGTCACACGATCTGGTACTGTAGCATCCTGTATTACAAGCTGAGCACTGACCTTGGGTTTCTTCTCCCCGGCCCCCCTGAGCAGATCGAACCTCACGTACACCGTCCTCCCTGCAAGCTACGACGGCGGTCTTCACAATGCACCCCACGCACAGTAAGCAAATATCACCATCACGTTCCCTTTTTGTATTTTTTTTTTTTTTGGTCTATCTCCTATACCCCTGCTTTCTCCGGCAGCGGGACGGGACGATGATCGGATAGATTTGAGTCCCCCTTCGATTTGCTAACGCCAGACAAACTCTCTCTGTCTTTCTCTCTCTTGCTATAGATGGGTCATCTTCATCTCGGGTCTAGCCTATATCACACTGCCCACCAACACCAGTGAGGCTGCCTACGTTCCCGGCGGGGAGTTTGGCGTCATCTTTGCCGCAGACACCGCTGCCGTGAGCGCTGAGGGCCATCGTACCCAGTACCCAGGCGTGACCGAGACGGTAGCCCTCCAGATTCCCGTGGCCGACGGTGATGTTCCAGACTATGAGGTCTTGCACTCGGGCCCGTGCAGCGACGCGGACATTGGAGGGCTGAGGGGGCTGGCGGAGGGGAGCTCCTAAGGTGCGCGTTGGCCCGAGGAGTCAATCATCATCAGCCGCTATCTTGATTTTCAGTGATGGGATGCAATGGGGTGTGTGGATGTGCGGCAAGAGTTTTTTTTTGTGACAAGGCGCCATTCCAAGCTTTACATACTGACGACGAGCTTATATATTTTTGCCTTTCGAAAAAGTTTGGGGAAGGAATGGAGGAGGAAGGGGGGCGTTGCCTTTTAATGCTTGGCCAGGTCAGATCATCTATCTGAGAGGCAATATGGATATAATTTACTAGTCGTCTGGGAGAGATATTAGCGCTCGCTCTCTCTCTCTCTCTCTCTCTCTCTGTCGTCTTACGTACGGAGGCCGATCATCTATTTCGCTATAATTACATAGCAGCTTTCTGTCTCTCAACCCATCCACCCCTTCGAGGCCTGAACCCGGTTCTTCGGACCAGCAGTGATATAATTGGGTCATGGATCAAGGAGTGAATAAGGTTGCGGGTACCACACAACGTACCCGCGCCATGCCATGTACCCGGGGTGTCTCCGTACAGTGGTGCCTAAGCCCAGAGCCGTGTCAATTATATTGCGTACTTATGGTATGATCTTATTTTCCTCTAGGCAGCCATGCAAATACGCTATGTCTTCAAAAGATGTGTGTCTTGCACTGTTATGTACAGCGAGGACGATGATCACAATTAAATACCTGTCAAATTGGGAATGCAGAAGACGGTGCAAAGGCGTGGTGGGTTGTGCACAGATATGAATACATGCGGCGATGTGGGACATAGTAAAGGGGCGAGGGAAGTTCAACTTGTTCAGAAAATATCACCTCCGCAATATGAGCAGTGTTCTTGTACCTGAAAGATAGAAACTTGCAATTTCTGATATCTGGCCCGTCAGGGTTAAAACCACCTCTCGGCGGGGCTGTGTCATGTTGACCGTCTCGAAATGGCAAGTCGCACTCTCGGTGTGTCTTTTTGTATTAGTGCCGCCATATCGACGTCGCGTCACATTTCTCCTGATATTCGTTTTCGCATATGGCTTTAGCCGGGTCTTTACCTCAACTACTGTTGCGGACAATCAGAAGTGAAGCCCCTGTTTGAGGGGTTAGTATTCGCTGGTTTGCAAAGTGCGACAGCTAAAGGGAGCGACCACTCTCAGTGACTGCAATCCACATATGGTCCATGGTACAGTTGTCGTCGGGTGCCAGTTTCTCCCTATATAAGGATGGCACACTTCTATCCTTCCCCCTCCTTTTCTTCTTTTTCTATATACCGTAATATTCACAAATCAAATAAATCATCATGGCTGAACTTTGCAGCAGCAACCTGCCCGTCATTCAGTATCGCAGCCAGCTCATGAGATCTACACCATCCGTTTCAGCTCCTCCATCTACTCCGGCGCTGATGGGCATTCAATGACGGTCACGACGGCACGGCACGCATCTTGCGACCCACAAAGCTGTACCATGAGCTGACTTCCGTCCCGTTAGCTGACGTGGAGAGGCCTTCATCAAATCAGGAGAGGAAATAGCGGCTGCAATAGTTAGTGAGAGAGCGGCCAGTTAGGTCGTATTCGATTAGTCCTGGACGCCACGAAGAGCCGCATGCCGTGCTTACGGAGGCTCATGGAAGGTTGGTGAGGAGAAGTCAGCGCCGAGTTGGCCTTTGGTCAGGCTGAAGCTATCTAAGACATTGATGACGTTTTTTCGCTCGTCCGAAGTTGTATTACCCGACGCTCGCAAGGCGGAATATTTCCGGACGGGGCAGACAGGACCTACTGCTTGTCTGCCAGCATGACCATCATGAACATTCAGTAATCAGTTACTAGCCTTGTCAAGGCCTAATTACTTCATGAGCTGAAGAAAAGCAGCTCGTACATGCATGAGTATAACGCCAAAATTCACCAGAATGGCGGTATGGCGGCATGTGTTCATGTTCGTGCTTATTCTTGAGGCTCAAATCCGAACACCGAGTCAGCTTCACGAGTTTACTGTGCACCATGAAGATTCATCATGGTTCAGGGCAATCTTTCTCATTAACCCAGGGAATATAGAGAACAGGGTAAGCTGTAGTGTAATTGATCCACTTTGGGTTTCGCAATGTCAGCAGCCTGTCCATTATGTTGCGTGTGGCTTTGAAACACAAATATCAATATTGGTACCTAAAATTGCTTTTTTCTGAGCATCATTACGATAACACTTTTTTCAACCCTACAGACTGGACAATATTGAGCTCCAGTGGAGTAGTGCTTACTTCCTGCTTGTTGATCTTTCGCCGAGTAGGGAATGGAAATATGAAGCTCTCTCTGTATAGGGTAAATTTTCCGCAAAGGGTGGGTGAGGTGGGTGGGCTGAGGCAATGCTACCTGTGGTACTGAGGTGGGAAAACGGAAAATCTTTGTTTTTTTCAGCTGAAGCCCTGAATGATAATGTTGTGGTGAGATCTAAACCAGGCTGTTGGTGACACTCGGCTACAGCGACTCCAAAGTCGGTGAGATATTCATGGTCACTAGTGATTAATCTGGCTGGCAAGGCTGGCAGCAGAGCTGCCACTGCTATTTTCTTATTGTGATGGTTCTGCCCTAATTATTATAAAATTCAAGCTCTTCATCGCTGACCTTCCAATTTTCTCTTGGTTACTCAGCCATTCGGATCTTTCTCGTCTCCACGAGCTACTACCATCACCAGCAAAGAGTGAAGAATAAATCATGAGCCGCCCATCTTCCTCTTCTCCTAATGCTGCAAGCGGTACTTCTGGTACGGAGAACCCTCATGCTGGGTCCATACAACCCTATGGAGACACCCCATCGTTAACTGCAGCGGTCACTGTCGGCGAGACGCAAAGCCCTGCTCCAGCTCAGAATTCTTCTAGTGCCACAGAAGAGGAGGTATCCCCCCAACTCTTTGATGCGAACAAATGTCAATTTGGTCCAAGTTTCTGACCAAGTGAAGAGCCAGGGTAACAATTCTCAGGAACATGAGACAGGGGCGCAGCCGCAACTTGAGTCTACAACTAAGAGAGAACCCAGACCAATCGATGAGCTGTTTGAGGCTATCCAACGAGCAGACACCAATGCAATGAGTCGGATCCTGGAACGACACCCTGATTTGATCAACAAGCAAAATAATCCATATGAACAAGAGAACAGAGAGACCCCCCAGCAACTACTCAAGGCCAAGAAGCTCGGCAACCTGATGACTCAGGATGTACTCTCCCGTCAGCAAGACTTTAAGATCGAAGTCGACTCCTATAGCGGACAATGTCCTCTCCACGTGGCATGCCTTTTTGGGCAGACCGGACCAGTGGAAACCCTGTTGAACCAGGAGGATATAGACCTCAATTCGAGAAACTGGTCCGAGGAAACCCCCTTGGGAATTGCTTGCAGAGCAGCACACCTCTCTATTGCAAAATTGCTTCTGAGGAAATCGCAAAGTCTTCAGGCTTCCCGCAAAGTCCAAGTGGCTCTGGAAGATGACGTCGGCAATACTCCAATCCATTACCTGGTAGGCCGCGGTATCTATCCATTGTGGCCCGAAAGCGAAGAGCCAACTGAAGATGACCTAAAAGATATTGTTGAGTTGATGCTCAAAACTTCAGGCCCTGATACCAGCACAAATTACGAAGAATTCGGCCGCCTTTGCATGGAAGTGGCAGCTAGCCAAGGATCCACCTCTTTGTTGGGAATCCTACTCGGGATCACGCCTCAGCTCAAAGATGTGCCAGATGGTGATGGATGGACCGCTTTGCATTTTGGCGCGGCAGCAGGTCATGATAAAGTCGTGGACATGCTGCTGAAAAATGGGGCAGATCGCACAATGATTACGACAAGGCCTTCTCAGCGTAGTGCTGTAGGAATTGCCCTGGACTATGAGCAATTCGGCATTGCACTCCAGATTCTGGAGTATCCTTCTTCCCCAGACAATAGTGTTCATCAGCGATCAACAACACCAAACCAGAATGACCTCACAGCCTGGACTTGGCAACTAAAAATCAAGCAAAAAGAGCCTGCTGGGAAACCTAGTGTCAGCCCCAGCATTCAGTCCAGATCAGTGAGCAAACTGATTTTCCCCTCAGATGGCAAAGGAACACTGCAACCGAAGCAGCTTCCCACCGACGAGATCATCTGGTATCATCTTCCAGCAAATCATGTGAGCACCTTCTCCCATATTCTCGAAGTACTGTATTCCATGAGAATAAGCCTGACAGTTAGCACCTATGGAACAGTGGCAGTGGATACAGGTAAGTACTCTTATGCTGCCTGATGAATTGCCAAAGGCTATATCCAGCCTAGGGACAACTGGTAATGATAGTCAACAGATTCTATGCAGACGCAGCGCTCATGTCAAGGAGATCTTGAAAAGCCTTGAACAGACTTTCGTTTTCCCTGGACGGTCACCTCCTTTCTGTGAACATCGTTACAAGAAAATGGGCACTTCACAAACTAATGATCAAGATCGCAATGGCAAAATTGTGGCAGTCGTGAGTCAATCAAGCCTTGCATAGGGCACATGTCTAGAGAATTTACTAAGTGTCCTAATATAGATGCCAATGATCGGCATTGACCTTCTAGCTGGATTCAACAAGACGGGAGGTGGAGAGAAACAACCAGACTGTAGCCATTGGCGAAAGATGATGCAGCTCTACGATGAAGCAGACGAGTCATTGCATTGTCCTCGAACACTGGATCACTACTTCGACTAAGAACCTGCTGGCAAGCGGCTAAAGGATTTGAACAAAGCTCAAGTCTTCACACAATACCTGCACAAACGCAAACAACAAGAACATGATACACAGTCTCAGCATACTATCATAGAAACTTCTAGATGCACTGATCCTTCAGTAACACAAGTGACAGCAGGTCAAGACAATCATGGTGGACTTAGTAACACCAGTCCCAGTGCAGCACAGCCAACAGTCTTTGACCAAAGTGGGACATTGGAAGCCCAGCAGCAGAGTGGTCGCCCTGAACAACCAACTTCTTTTTCCGATGTTGTGAACAAGACCAAGAAACAATCCACAAATACTGGGGAGGATAACAAAGACCGCATACTCATTGTCTCACAACTGTGGCTGATCAAAATAGACAGCAAGTCTTTTCTGTGCTGCATTTAGATTGAGTTTCAGCTAACAAGCTGTTTGTGTGCTACAAGACCTCCTAATCACTTCGTTTCCCCAGTCTTGGGACTCGTCAAACGAGGAACAGCAATTGCCACAGAAGCTTCGAGGCCTGTTCAAGGCTACAGGTGCTGTGGAATTTAGCGCCGATACCTTGTTCCATAGCATGGTGAGAGAGTCGATGCAGTATCAGACTTCGACTAAGATCAGTCAGGAAACTCTCACATACTTGAAGATTTTCTCCAAGGAAGTCTTGAGAATTGCAAGTCATGCTTAGCAGGTTCATCTGCGGATAAAATTTAAAACAGATGATGCTGATAGATCGCTATCAACAATCAAGGAAGGTTGACGGCTGTTACGAAACTTTCCGGCACAATGTCGATAAGTCCCAAGTCGCTTTTCAGGGAATTGTCCGGCCATGCCACAGAATGCTTGATGAACATTAATGACGTGATACACGAGATCGAAAATCATCATAGATGTCCTGGACCATCGGTCTAGTGTCTGGTAGAGGATGCACGGAATCCCTTCCAGGGGCCGCGAAAAGTTCGGGCCACGAGAGAATAAAGTCTGTTCTTTCGCCGGCGAAAAGTGCAATCCATATGAAATTAGGGATTGTCATATGGGGATGCGGATAAAGTCCAGAAAGACGCACAGAATGTTCAGAAAAAGGTAAGTTTTGATCCCTCAAATCTTTTGTTTCAAAGTCTTCTAAAAGCAAACTTTGGCCAGACCCAAGATCTCTTGCAGCTTCTGTATGGACAAGCCGGAACCGAGACACCGATCAAGTCGTCAGCTCAAGCCAGTTACCTCGCTATCTTTACAGTGTTGATAGTAGTCTTCGTAAGTAGCCCTTTCAAACGTCCAAGTTGTAAGAGCATATTGATACTCATACAACGCAGTCGCCTCTGTCCTTTGTCATGTCGCTTTTAGCACTTCAAATCGAGTCATTCACCCCAGGACGGTGGACCATGCTGCAAGTTACGCAGGGCTGTGGTAAGTGACCTATAATATCATGCGCTCTTTGCAGTTGTCTTTCATTGTTGTCTTTCATTAACGTAGAACAGTTTCCAGCATAGTCGTAACGGGTCTTCCTTGCTTAGTGATATGGTTCTATCTATGGCGGAAGTACCACCCCGATCAATAACGTGAGATCAAGGGAAAAATATTGCAATTACTCCATCTAGGACGCGCTACAGGAGGATAGAAAGGAACCAGCTAGGCACAGGCACAGGCCCAGGCTGGCTGAGGCTATTTTAATACTTAGGAAAGGCAGGGTTGGTACATCACATGGGTAGCCTGGCCATGAATATTGAGGCAGGAGCCCTTACCCGGCCTTCTTGCCGACATGGATCCCTATAACCGTGAGGTAGTCACAGCGATGCAAGACATTGGACTTCCGTTCACGCCATTCAAGTTGCTTGTGCAGTGCGTACGCAGTCTTGTGGGAGGGTCTCACTGCGTTCGGGGCTCACGCATGGTGATCCAAAGAATCTTTGTTCCAAGGAAATAAGTAGCTCGGTCATGATCGCCACCAAATTTTCCATCATCAGAGTCATGACCACGGCGGCCTTGATCCAGTAATATCTCATTAATGATGCCGGTGACTGGCGCGTTCATGTAGGATGGCTGTTGTTGTCACTTGTTTATGTAATAAATTGCAGCCTTTCTGAACATCAAGACTTAAATGCAGGTCGTCTAGCTATGAAAAGGAAAAGGGGGAGAAAGAAAAAGGTTAATAGTGAACAAACCAGCTCGACCTTCAAGGGCGAAGAAAAAGGTGACAAAGTGTTGTGACAAGCAAAAATAGATGCGGTGAGTGTGGATCGAACACACGACCTTCAGATAGCGAATGAAGTTTGACTTCAGTCTGACGCTCTCCCAACTGAGCTATCCCCGCAAGACATGATTTGTAGAAGAACTCAATAGCTCATAGCATAATGTGTGAACAGTGGCAAAAGTTTTCGACCAGTTATCATATGAATAAACTTTCACTAAATTTGCTCATAAAAAAATAACAACTTTTGAAACAAATTAAAAAAGATCATTCATATCATAGTTAATTTGCAAATAGCAAATGATGCATAAGAATACAATTATAATATGCTAATAAACAAAGAATGAAGCAAAATGCAACAACATTTGCAGTGTGGATCGAATATACAACCTTTCTGAATTTTGATTGCAATTTGGCTGTAGTTGTGAGTGATCTGATCTGAAAAGAACCAAATAGTGCGCACATGCATATGATGTAAGTAAGGGACTGAGAAGTTACCAGCTGTGGACAAATCAAAAGTCAAAGTTGAGCAGAGTAGACAACAGTATCCTATAAGTTGAATAGAGATGGTCAGTTGCTTTTGTGTGTTCAGAGTTCTATTCTGTAATAATATTCGCCCCTGTCTTCAATGGTTCACAGATGGGCTAAGCATAATGAGCAGAGCTAAGCCAGCAATATCATTTCAGAGCAGACAATAATGCCATAACCTAGTCCATTCAACCAAGTCTTTATCAAGCTCTTTTGTTATGGGTTATATTGTGGGATTGCAAGTACATTATGCATTAGCATCTGGGTCACTCACTTACATATTAATTATTCATGTAAATCGCAAGATTCTTTGCAGAAGTCTCCCAGCTGCTTCAGTATCAGCTGAAACTCGATGTCAAGCCAATTCTTAGATAGATTTTCGGCATTACGCTCGTGAAAGTCTCTTTCAATAACAACAAGTACTTGACAAATGTGATATTTTCCACTGTTTCATCCTCATGATCATCATCTGTTTGAAGGTGTTTTCTGTGTTCATGTTGTACCACGCGCGTCAGAGTAAGCTTGGCATATTGAGTTGCTCCGTATTCTACACCATTCTCTCAGGCCGGGCTTGAAGCTAACTACAAGTCCTTCGCAATGGATAAGGCTTTCTTTGACGTTGTTCCAATCGATTGTCTTCGCGCAGATCCCATATACGGTATGAATTATTTGGGAGAGGCTAGACTGACCGCGGAGGCTGGACGAATCGATTCGGCGCTAGGCTGAGGCTCAATCAGATACATATGTGGATAAATCGCGTAGTTAACAGATTTTGCTAGCCCATCTCGCCCAGGACCTCGACGGATGTTGCATGCCAGCCGCACGGTAGCCCTCGAGTAGCTCTTTCGTATTCTAAGCTGCGGTGGCCCATAGAAGAACCCGATGAACGGGCACGCTCCACAAGCCCCAAAGGTACTCTCCGTTATTAGATTGCTGCGCATAGTGCTCAGAGAGTCCGCTATAGCAGGAAGCTTATCGGTCTCGAAAGTAAGGTTGCAGGTGGCGAACCTTTCAACGAGGTTGTACCACTCATCCTTGCTTAGTAGCCCATCCTCCAGGTTCTTCTTGTCGTTTGTAATGGGGTCGTAGCTCTTCAGAGCCCTGCCGTCGGACTTGAATACGCCAGGTGCATCTTCGAAGAAAGATGTACCGCGCGCGAAGTGAATCATCCGTCTCTATATGATATGCTCCTGAAAACTCCAGCCTCTATTCATGATTGCGCTATCAGCCAGGCTTTGCGCAAAGGCCGAGACCTGTGGGAGTATCATCGATACATGGCCGACGGGCCGAAGAAAACCCTGGCAATCGTCAAGTGCTATGCATGCGACTATATTGCAACTAGAGTTGTGGTAGACAGCCGCCATCTCAGCTGATTCTCGCAACCAGTCCTGCTCTTTATGCTAGATAATGTAGAGCGCATCTATCCATACGTAGCGAAAATCGAGGCCTCTGGAGATAATGAAAGCATGTTCGTAAGTTTATAGCAGATCACGAAATTCAATGCATTTGGTAAAGGGCGGTAGATTCTCTCGTCAGTTCTAAATGGTGCATGTTTACCCCAGCCGCGTTTAGCCTTAGGGTAATATCCCAAGTGAATGATCCTATATAAGGAGTAATACAGATCAAGTATTTGGATTTCGTATCTGAGCGTACTTAGTCAACTCGTCTACAGCAAAAGAGAAACGTTAAGATACTTGCTAAATCTGTGCACGATTGGGATCCGTCTAATAAAAGCATAGATTTCGTTTCTTCCGTGGAATGAAGCCTTCCGTAACTTGAATCTGGTTAGTGATCGCCGGTTATGTTTGAAGAGTTTCGGAAATCGGTGTTTGCTGATATGCTACAAAGCCGCTTTGAAATAGTCCACTAATTACATTTTGAGATCACGGAATGTCGCAGATTGTTGCATCTAGACTTTCAAAGCCTCGGAATTTGTTCAAGGTCTCAGTTGCGAACTGAAAACGAACAAAATCATGAGTATTTCTACTATGCTAGCAGGTTCCGAACACCGTGCAGAGACCCTCATAGTCAGTGGTATAGCCACACATTGTAGACATCGTGATTGAAGTCCGATGGTAGAGATGTATTCTCAATGTCTGTGTGTTATATTTGCCTTTGATTTCTATTGTTGCTTCTGATCGTAGAGTAGGATGGAAAAGAGCAATCACTTCCTCATCACATTCACTACGTCGTGTTTTCATTTGGGCGAACTGTGCGAATTCCAGTGAGCCACTGGTCCTATTTTTCCTCTCTTCTCTTTTCTTCAGCAGCTATCAATACAAAGCCTTGTTCCATATGAACTGAAGCATGCAAAAGAAAGCGGGGTATGAAGTCAACACATTTCTTTTCCCCGCTAATTAAGCCAGTCAAACAAACATACTTCCTTACAGCCGAATGCTAATCCTTTTGCATTGTTTTTCAGCTTACATATTTACCAGAGTGCACACAGTCCTGGAGGGCAGGATTCATTATTGTGGCATGTGGTTGGCCCAGATGTGCAGAAAATCACGGCAAGTCTTGGATGCTTCTGCAAGCAAAAGTAGAACAAATCCCACATACATGTCATAATTCGCTTTCGCCTAGCAGGAATCAGCATGTTTTCACATTTTGCATCAGAGACAGATAAGGAACAAAAGCGATCTTGCCTGATGTTTGAATTTACTAGCACAAATAGCCGGGCAACTTTCATAAGCTTACCGGGTCACGCAAATACAAACTGATGGTGGCCTTGCTCTGTTTGCCGGGCCACTATTCAAAAAAGCTCGGATTAATTTACCCCGCTTCCGGAGGACAACAATTCTCACTGCTATATTGTTGCCAAATTCTTGCTCACCCCGCTTCGTCCTCATATGGGGTATCGCCTCAAAAATATGCTGAATCCGCCTTGGCTTTCACTGGAAGCATCTTGTCGACTCGTTGTTTTCTCAATTCTAAGTCTGGAGTCATGATGAGTTCGGAGATCGACCGTGATTTCGACGAAAATGGAGATGTCCTTCTAATTCTGCGCAATCCCAATAAGCCATTCGCCGTCTGGAATGAAGACAAAGATTGGAAACCGCACAGATCTCCTTGGCCGGAACCGGCAGACCAGCCTGGACTTATTCGCAGATTCAGCACTGTTGATCCAGCATTGAGAGATTCAGTATTCTTGGCTTCAAGGGTGTGGCCTTCTTTGCCAGCTTTTGGGCAGTCAGCAGAGGAGCCAGCGGATGTTGAATCAGATGCTGGAGCAGTAGAGCCTGAAGAGAGGGGGCCGGAATCCCTGGACACCGAACCGAGCGACCCCGAGCATACGACTACCGAGAATATAGACTGTACTGTTGGCAAGGACTGTCAGGTGCGATATCGTGTATCTTCTCGTCATTTGATGCTGGCTTCTCCCTTCTTCAGCGCTGCGCTCAACGGCTCCTGGAAAGAGAGTCATACAGCCGCTGATTCGGTACACACTATCGATGCAAGCGATTGGCATGAAGATGCTTTGCAAGTCTTGATGGATATACTTCATTCCAAAACCCAACTCGTTCCTCGACGCATAAATCTGGAAGTGCTTGCACAGATAGCTGTCATGGTCGACTACTACAAATGCCACGATGCAGTTGAATTTTTCTTTGATACATGGATCGAGGAGATTGGACAAAAGGATTGTCTTCCCAAGGAACACTGCCGGGATCTTGTCTTATGGCTTTGTGTGGCTTGTGTTTTTGACAAGCCTGAGATAATCCGCGTCATGGAATCTGTGGCGGTACGAGCAATTCGCGGACCTCTTCGGACACTGGATCTACCATTCCCGAACGATATACTTGGAATGTGTTTTCCAACTAGCTACTGTCTACTTATTGACATCATATACAGAAAATATCGAGCGTCAAAGAGTGATTATGGTTGGCCGTATTATAGATGACTTGCATGGCCTTTTGCGATACCTAAGCATTCGTGAATGCTGTGGCTTGGGATGCAATTTAATGTTGCTCGGTTCGCTTTTCAAGAGCATGGCTGCACAAGGTATGCTGTATCCACGGCCAGTGCCGCCGTTCCTTGGCTACAGCGTTATGGAGAGCATCCAATTCGTTCGTCAAGTCCGATCACCGAACTGGTATGAGAGTGGCACAATTTCAGGTCGTCGCTCCAATCCCGCTCATCAGTGTTCTCTCGAACAATTTCTCAAGTCCACCATCAATGGAGTTGATGCTGCTATCAACTTGTTTACGCTACCTACACTATTACAGAGTCTCTCAGAAGCCTAAGCAAGCCGTCCAAAACATTGGATAGTATACTCTGAACAAATGTGATGTCTTTGTTATTAAAAGCAGCACCGGGGCATATCTGTGTAATTCAGCTAGTGCAATTATCGCGGCAAGCACTTATGCAGGCTGTGTAAGTTGATGCAGATGCTTCAGAAAGATCCCGACATTAAAGGATCAAGAATGGATTGTCTGCTGCTAAGATAGCAATATACAATATAGGGATTGCTTGAATCAGTTATACTACAGTACCAGGCAGAATTAAAATTTCATCTTTTATCTTTACTCTTATCTTTAAGTCGAATCGAGAAGTATTAAGGTGTGTGGAAGGGCTGCCACAGGTGCTTGCAGCGTGCAAAAAGAGGCCCATCGATGGATCATAATAATGTAACTAAGTAAGCGCTTAGGAAGTGCGATTTCCCTCCAACATTGAAGCTTGTTTTCAGATAACAAAGCAGATGTTGAATATTCTATCTTATTCAAGAGCCATGCTATGTGATGCACAGATAATGTTTCATATAGTATAAGGAAACCTCAAACTACTGAGTTGCATTTAATTGAATCATTTTACTTTTAGTAATTACTTAGTTATGAAATGAGGCAATGATTTCTAAGCATATCATCAGAGAAAAGCACAGCATTAACTTTCTTAGAACATCACTCTCTCTCAGGAACAGCTCTCCGAATAGTGAGTGTATATGTGTAGTGCATCAGCATCAAGCAATGTGGGCAACATTGTGTTGTCAAATCCTGAAAAATAGCTATATATTTGTCCTAAAGTAGGAGTATTTCAGTTGCGGGGATAGCTCAGTTGGGAGAGCGTCAGACTGAAGCCAAACTTCATTCGCTATCTGAAGGTCGTGTGTTCGATCCACACTCACCGCATTTTTTTTTGTTTCTTCTTTTTTTTTCCCCTTTTCGTCTGAAATGTCCTTCTTCCCTGTCCCAGGGGGGCGAAATCAAGGTCTTTGAATGTTGAGAAACATCAATCCAGCCTTTAAAGGTTACGGGAACTGTATTGCAGGCAGACAAGGAAGGGTGTATATACTCTACTCTATCTAGACTTGCTATTGTTTATTTCTTCTTGGACAAGACTTCCTGTCCAAGGTGAACCAGGTCATCGTTCCCGACCAGCTCTGCCTTGAATCCATTGATAACCTGGTCCAGTTGGGCAGCAGCAATCTCCTCGACTTCGATGCTCGGAATGCCGGGCATTGTCCGCCTTTCCTTGCCCGCACCGTGGATGAGTCCTGGCCTGGTGACGCACGCCTCAGCCTTTCCATTGGACTGCTTCGCAATCTCGAGGATCTGGACCTCTCCGTCTCCCTAGGCGCCGCAATTTAACACCCCCCCCCCCTTCTGGTCAGCAACGGAACACTAATTCAACCTTTGCAGACGGTCCTGGTCAGGTAGTAAATGAGAAGGCGGGACGGAAAGGTCAGAAACAAACCCGTATCAAGGAGTATTCCAGCATCAGGGGATTTTTGACGAGTATTTCGACCTTTTCGGCCTCTGCCCGGTCACGCTTTGCATGGATCCCGCTCATGTAGATGAAGCGGAAGGGCGTCGGCGTGTCTGACTGGGCTCTGGCGGCCGCCAGGTATTTCATGGCTGTGACGGCATAGTCGCGGGAGATCTTGCACGCTTCCTCCCAGGACACCTCCTTGAGTTTCGAGGGCGTGATCGCGATGGTCCTGCGTTATTCGTACAGCATCAGCAAACCCTGCGCAGAGACCAAGAATCAACGGAAGAGCTCATTGCCTTCTTTTCTTTCTTGTCTTACCAGATACAGGCATCGGCGCCTTCCAGCTCCTTCTTGACCGCCACATTGTACGTCCCAAAGTCGTCGCAGATCACAGATCGCAGTTTCGCGGCGCCGGCCTCCGAGCCTGACGGGACGGGCGTCTCGCGCCGGGCGAGAGCAACGACGGAGGTGATGCGCGGGTGGAGCAGGGCCTGTCGGACAAGCTCTGCGCCTACGAAACCGGTCGAGCCACCGATGACGAGCTTCATGACTGTGACGAGGGGTGTGAAAGAAAGAGAGAAAGAAATCTGTGGAGTGCGGCCGCGATTCACAATTGGGATTCTTTCTTCTCTTTCATTTCTTTCTGCAAAGGGTGTGATGGAGACGACATGACGTTTAAGTATGGATCCAAGAAGTTCAGGAACAAGATCGGACATATGCAATGGAGTTAACCTTGGAATTAGGAACCGTTCCCGGAAATACGCTGCTGGGGAGTGGGTTGGAGGCTAACAAAGTTCCCTCTTCAAAAGCTGAACGCTGTGGCGCATGGTTGGCATTTAACCCAAGTCCGATAGCAGCTAGAGCTTCACAATTTGATGTACCCGCAGAACAGAGATAAACAGAGATCTGAGTGCTTTCTCCCATAGTGCCCTCTCACGACGGTCCATTGAAGCACTGGTAAGCCAAGATGCACCCTAACCATATCTTCTTGATTACGATAACCTGTGAGGTACTGTATTTGTGTTGCATTGGGCCAAGAATAGAATGAGGAATGCTGTGGATCATCTTTGAATGGTCCGTACCTGGACGCTCGTTCAGGCCCAGGGCCGGAGTGAGTCCTGCCAGCATGAACAGGTAGCTGGCACGTTCGGTCTCATAATCGCCTACCTTGGAACGATGTACTACATGCACACAGTATGTTGTCCCAGACGATCAAAACCTTCTCCTTCCCTTCCAAGCCGACCGACACTCACCACGTGTGAACCATTTCTTCCCTGCGCCTCATATCCATACAATGTTCTTCCTTCATCTTGCCAGGCCCCACTTTCGGGCAGTCGCAGCGCTGGCTACGGCGGGAAGCTCGAGGCTGGGTGGAACAGAGGGCGTCGCCGCCCTTGACCATGGCATGCGGGTGCGACAGGAGCCGGGGCCAACGGTCCAGTTTGTCTCGAAGTCGGGAGACGTCGAAGAGGCAAAGTGGATGATGGCCACTGCGGCTCTTCGTCGTCAAATGTGATAGATGGACGGGGTTTACATCGTGGAGGTCGCCGGAACGCGCTGGGAGGGTGGGCGTGACTAGGCAGGTGTACGTTCATGGCGGTGCTGTGCAAGACGAGGACACTGTACTACTTTGAGAGTTAGCGGAACCGTATTGTAGAAGGCGGGAAGAGTTTTCATGTGGGTGACTGTACTGTTTGATGATGATTGCTTCTCCGATCTCTTGGGAGTATCCATCATCGCATACTGGCTCTGTCAAGACCGACCTCGTGAGCTTTCAGGTACCTTTGTGCCTTAACTGTGCCAAAGGTGATCTCGTTTGATGTTTGAACCTCAGGAGAACTGAACCCTTGTTGACTGACATCCTGTGATGTGATGGAGTATTGTCTTGTTGGAACATCATCAACCGCGTGCCGATATTAGCCACCACTGGGACTTCTCCCCTGCTCCCCTCCTTATCTATTCCCTACATGGAGGGTGGGATCGCCATACGAAGCAACTACTCTGCATGGATGTATGGGATGCAGATATAGGATTGACGGTCTAGGTGCATTCCACTGTGACACCAGGGTTGCAGCAAGACGGATGTGGATCTGCATGCAGTGCCCGGAGGTGGTGACTGAAGAAGCATCATCTTCCTCTGTCCAATTGATCGCACAGGTTGCCTAGAGGCTAGAGCACTAATTAGCTTCGGGAACACACATACTTAAGTACTCTTGAGATCTCACAGCAACATCTGTCTTTTGTGTTCCGACTGGGATTCACAAGAGACATTCTCCATTTACTAGCCGTAGAAGAATTCCGTCCATTTCTTGGTGGCATTACGTACGGGTGCCGGTTAACTCCACGGGGAGTCAATCATTCAGTCAGTCAGTCGCAACAAGCCAGCGAAGGGGGGGGGGGGGGCAACAGGCTCTGCTGCAGCCGGGTTGGCTTGTTTCGACGCTTCCTTGACCAAGAAGAAACAACATCCTCGTAAATCATCTCGCTTGGGCCAACAATCCACGGAGATTCGGAGAAAACACCCAAGGAATCGGCGGAATTCTTCCAGGGCAGGAAACCCGGACCTTCCGGAGGGCGGATTTTGTAGGGCCGTTTTACTAATGACTTACTTGTGTCCTACGTTTAGAGCCGAAAGCGAGGCACGGGCAATCAACAAACATGCCCACCAAAGGGACACAATGCGCACATGGTCGTGATGAGGCTCTAGTAGGAGGAAATGGATTGATTTGATAATCAGCAGAGAGGTAGCTTCGTTTGGGTGAGTGTGGCTCGTGCTAGTCGTCGCATTTGAGCAAGTAGCCGGTTCGCTGCGACTAATTATTACACATTGATTACAGTGCGGGTTGATTATTGTATTCCGGCGTTTTTGTCTGACGCGGGGCTCGTCCAGGGGGAGGTGGTGAATAAGTCCGCACTCCCTTGTGTGCACGCTGTCCACCCGAGGTCCTCGTGTCACACGGGAAAGTCGGAAAGGCTGCTTGATTAGTGCTAAGCGGGCGTGGGGAGAGGCGGATGGGTGGATGAATTGGAAATGGATGGGGGCGGTCGGTGCAGAACCAATCCTAGTTCAAGCGGCAAGACAAATAAAATCAATCAACGCCTTGTGGAGTCTAGATCTCGTCGGGGGGAAACGATTACCTTCAAGTATTTGAGTATCTGACTACCCATGATACCATCCATTGTACACACCCTGGGGGGTAGTGTCAGAGCGTAAATCATGCCGCCGGAATTGCCGTGGACAAGGAGTGATGATGAGACCTGGAACCAAGGAGGCGTTCAATTGTCTTCTCATCCTACCACTTCATACGCCGTCCCGTGTGTTCGACCTTAGCCCGTGGAACTTTTCGTCTCAAAGAACAAAGACATGGTCCTATTGTCTTTCAAGGGTGACTGAGTGGAAGTTGAGAGGGGCACATTGACATATCAAGTAATATTCTCTTCTTTCACCATGTCAATGTAGCCATGGAATCGCACGTCCTGCAGGGAAGAAAAAGACAGAGGCAAAACAAAGACCGAGGCTGAAATAAACCAGGCCCAATAGGTAAGCCTTGATTTCGAAGCAACCGCCTGCACGGGGCGCTGGCAGCTTATCTGTAAGGAAGGTATAGTAGCAAGGGAATAATCCTCCCTCCCTCCTCGGTCCGGAGAGCGGTCACCTCTACACCCGGAGCCGAGTTACGCTTCTAACCCCCCAACGGCGCTCCCAACCCATACACCCCCCCCCCCCCGCTTCCACCCATGCACTCTCTCACTGCTTTGAGCGATGTTGGGCGTCTGCAGCTGCAGAGAAGGAGACACCACGTCACATCGCCCCGTTCTCCTGCATGAACAAGACTCGGGATGAAGGAAGTTATTAAAAATAATAGGGGAAGGAAGGGAAGGAAAGAAAGAAAGAAAGAAAAAAAGAGGAATCCAACAACATGTGGCGTCAGGGACCACAAACCTGCTCCTCTCCACCTCGAGATGATTAATCTAGAGGGCGTAGCTTGTCTTTTGGACCGGCACAGCACGCAGCGAATATTTACCGAATAAATGAAAATGCGCCGAGGGTTCGCACTGAAGGAAGCCGGGGAGGAAGCGCTGTGGTACAAGACGATACGAGGGAAGTTGAAGATGCCTCGACCCGCGAGACTCTCTTTCTCTCTCTCACCCTTACTCTCTCTCTTACCTTTCTCTTATTATTTCAATTTCTTGATGCCCTTTTCTTTTAGCTTCTACACTGTCAAGAGTGATATGACAATTCCTTGTTTCGAAGGATCGATGCAGCTAGGATCGATGGAATAAGAATTTGGAAGGGGAAAAAAAGTAAATTTTGCCAATGAGGAATAAAAACCCAAATAACCACCACCCCCTGGTCCTAATCCGTGACGTGGTATCGTATGGTAAGGATAGCTGATGATGTCGTGATCACGAGATAAGCCACTCGGAAGGCGTCGTTAGCCTCCGGGAACCGACGTGATGAGCAGGAATGAAGAAGAACGGAAGCAAAGGGTGGCGAGGGAGTTGCTGTATTCAGCCACCAGGATGAGAAGGCTAAAGTCACAAGTTGATTTATGATTATCTACCCTGGACGGAGGAGGATGGGGCCGAGACGAACTCCTTCCTGAACAGGCGGATTTGCAACATCGCAGGTCAAAAGCTTGTCAGTGGGTGAAGCAGTGATCAGTCAGACAGACAGAGAGCTTGTCTTGCAGGTTAGATGCGAGGACGAGGAGTGGGTGGGTGATGGTGTGTGGGCGTTCCTCCGAGGAGAAAAGAAGAAAAGAATTGTTCACTAAAATAGAACGGCCACAACAATGCTAGCTAGCAACTTGAGGAAAAAGCACATTCAATTACCTCAGGACTCGCCCTCTCGCCTATCTCGTGTGAGCTCGTGTGACAGTTGTTTTAGAAGCAGAAGAAAAGATCGTGTCGGACGGGCTGGGATGGGCTGAACGGCAGAACGGGGGGTTGTCCATTTGGTGTGTGTCAATCAGTGTAGTACTACGTACCACTTGTATGGGATAGCATAGTACCATGTGGCTGTACTACTTACTCAGGTATGTACTGTACATTACCACTATGGTGTAGTAGGACTTTAGCGCCAGCCGTCCAGGGATTCAGGGGGTGACCACCTGTGCCACCCTCTCTGGTCGACGCACGAGTATGTACTGTACATACAGCCGGCCCTTGTGCCGCCCCCCCCCCCCGCCTTGCGCCCGTGTAGGTGCCTGTAGCGTCGTACCGCAGCAGTAGCTTCCTCCACCGTTACAGCATAGGTGCATAGCTGGAGGGGGTCACTGAGGGGGGCACAGGGGGGGGCACTGCAGCTGGTCACTCATCGCTCTCTTGTTTCCCGCCTTCCTTGTAACCAACTGACCAACCGGCCGCTGGGCTGCCCTATCCCCCCCGGCTGCACGTACTTCCCATAACGCGCCACAGACCCCATAAACCCTTCTTTCTCGACTCCTCCCCATACCGAATACCGTCTGTTGCCTTTTTGCATGCATGTCCTCGCCAGCTCGCATACTTCCCTCCCAGCTGCTTACCAACCCCGATTAGTCCTCGTGCGCCTTGGGGGCCCCATGTAACCTTGGGGGATTGGACAACCTCACCTCACTCACCTCATCACCTCTTTCTCTCTTTTGGGCCTTGTACAGCTGTCGTCGCTGGCTACTGCTGCTGCTGCTTGTCGTTCACCTTTTCCCCTCCCCTTCGTATATGCTCAAGACAGACAGACATCTTTACCATCCAGTCCCAGTGAGCTCCACGAGACACGCGAGCCCTCTCGGTACGAAGGCAAACTCGCCGGGCCCGGAAGATATCGACCATTTGTGTCTTGC
Organism: Cryphonectria naterciae; assembly: GCA_014850475.1. Classification (NCBI taxonomy): domain Eukaryota; kingdom Fungi; phylum Ascomycota; class Sordariomycetes; order Diaporthales; family Cryphonectriaceae; genus Cryphonectria; species Cryphonectria naterciae. The sequence goes on from JACWST010000008.1 coordinate 103,861, forward strand.
CTCTGTCTCATATATCCGAGCCGCCTCGTCTGGTCTTATTTTCCCGCCCCCCCTCCCCTCCTCTCAAAGACTCAAAGGCAGGTCGCAATCGCACACGTCCACCCGGAAAGCACTCTCTGCCCAAAGCAAATTCGACCGACAGTCCCCAACGACCACACACCCCGTCGAGCAAGAAAGAAAAGAAGAAGAAGAGGGAGATAATCATATACACACACAGAAACACACACAAACACATACCCAAACACACCACCTCCTCTCTTCCTTTGACTCGAACCAGATGGCGCACCCGGGTCTCTCCTAGCGATGTCCTCCCGAGCCTCGATAGGCGTCCCGCAGCGACAGCCCCCCTCGAGGTCACTGAGCGGTTCTGGCACTCTGTCACAGAGACCTGCCCACAAGAGAGCACTCTCGTCGCAATATCTGCCTCCCTCCCCTCCTGTCCGCAACAACAACAGCGCAGACTTTCCCCCCTCCTCCTCCGACCCGGGGCCCGGCGCCGCCACCACCTCCAGCAGCAGCCAGGCCGCCGGCAATGTTGCACAGACACAATACGGCACGCCCCGCCGCGGCGGTTCGCGACTCCGGCTGGAGCTTGCCAATGATGGCATCACACACTCAGGCTTCATTGAGTCGCCGACAAACGCAGGCTCCGCCCTCGATCCTCCCAAGCCCTTCACCCCGTCGAGGGCCCTGCCGCCGGGCATGGCAGCCGAGTCGTCTGACCTCGGTGATATAAGTAGCGGCAGCAGCCCTCGGGCGTCAAGAGGAGGAGGAGGAGGATTTGGCTGTGGTGGTGGTGGTGGTGGTGGTGGTGGAGGAGGAGCAGGAGGAGGAGGAGGACAGGCTTCTGCCGACAACAGCGACAGCAATCCTCCCCTGCCGATGCCACGGCGCCAATGTCGATTTGCCCTCCCCGATTTAAAGAAGCATGTGACTGCTCCGACACCGGTGCCCGTCAAGAAGGATAATAGGCCCAGGCCATATACCATCGAGGCCCCGCCAACGGCGCCGCGGTGGGCACTGGTCAGTGGCGGGGGCAAGGACTCGCAACACAGGTCGACCAGCACGAGTGCCCCCTCGACGGGACATGCCGACTTTAACCCGTGGACGGGCGATGGCCCCGAGGATCACTTCACCCAGTCCTTTATACAGAATGGGTACTTCGACAAGGGGCCCCTCGGCCAGGCAGAGAACGGGACCGGCAAAGCCGCCATCTTCCCTAGCCTTAAGCACAAGACGGGTCTCTATGCCCTCTCGACCGTCTTCACCGGCCTGCTCGGCGCCAGGCGGCACAACGGCCAGATCACTTCGCCCTCCACCTTCAAGCCCCCTCCGCGCGTGACCGTCACCGACACCAAGAGGGAGGCCTGGCTGAAGGATCTCGCCAACCCGACGAGCTCTCTCCGCCGGCTGAGCAGGACGGTCCCGCACGGCATCAGGGGCAAGGGTCTGCTGGATCAGTGCCTGAACAAGAACATGCCCACCGACCGCGCTGTCTGGCTAGCCAAGTGCGTCGGCGCCAACGAGATCAGGGCCTTCAAACGCAAGGGCGTCAACGGAGCTGTTGTCATGGGCGGCGAGGCCAAGTGGATAAGAGACTGGACCGTCTTTGTCGAGCAGTTTGTCGACGGCGTTGTCGCATCCTTTGGCGACCCAGACTGGAAAAACAAGGTTAATTACGCGTATGTTCTTTCTCTCTTTTCTCAAACCTGCCATCCTATGTTCTTCGTGTTCACTCGCTAACAATATAAGGCAGGGTCCGACTTGCTACACAACTTTACGCCGAACACTTGCTCGACCGCGAGCATTACATGGAATGGGTCGTCCTGGGCATCGAAAATTGCCCCAACTCCAAACTACCCATGTACCTTCTTATCATGCAGATCTACTGGAAGGATCTCCTTCGATTGAGAAAATATGGCCGACGACTTGTCGCCGCCCTCCTTAGCCAATATAGTACCGTGAGTATTCCCCCCCCCCCCCCTCTTTTTTTTTTTTTTTTTTTTTTTTTTTTTCTCTTCTTCTTCTTCCCCTCCTCATTAACTAAATTTCTATCAACAGACATACAAACAAA